>VYXH01011713.1:133247-190188 GCA_013397275.1 Burhinus bistriatus | reverse complement strand
AAAAAAGGATATGTCTTTCAGTGTGCTCTCTTGCTCTTTATTGTTCCTCAGATTTGAAAGGCAAAAGTGCAGTTCTTGTAATCGTGGGAGTTCTTCACACTTCCTGCTGGAAGTGTCCCTTTTCTCCCTCTCCTCTGGGCATTGCCTCCAGGCCCTGTGCTTTGCATGCTTGTTTGTTTTGCATTGTGCCACATTTGTTTAGAATTGGACCAAATGACATTATGGATGAGCGATGGGAGGAACAGCTTGCAAGGGAACTTCAAGTAATGTTAGATCTGCTAGTTGTCAGCTGCATTGTGTTACTATACAGCATGCTCATTCCTCTTTTGATGTCTTTGCAGATGTTTTAAGCTTCGCATAAAAAAATGAAAGTATTTATACAGACACATTACCTCACCTGAGATGGAGTCATTGTGCTGTGTGCTCTACGTACAGTAAAAAATGCTTCTCTGTTCCTCCTATGAACTTAGCATCTAAATGATCAAGACAGATAAAGCTTTGGAAGTGAAAGAGAGGTCCAAGGTCACCCCTGCAGGAAAGCAACAGAACACATCTCCTGTTCTGCAGTCAGGTGACAGTCTGTCCTGTCTCTTTTGTAGCAGCTTCGATAAGATGACATTTCACAAATCTGAGAAACAGACGCTGCCCATTTCCATAGTTGCAGGAAGGGTGTCTTCAAGTGAGGAAACTTGATTACAAAGTCTGCTGAGTATGTGAGGGAAAGAATGAAATATTGCACTTGCCAGAGTCCTAATTTTGTTCTTCTCTACTGTTATCTAAAGGAAATATAGTATGATCTTTGTTCCAGTCATTGCAAACAGTTTCCAAACTAGTGCAAGAGAAGATGTGTGGAATGGGACTAGGACTTTTTCTTCTGTGTGTTTGTGTGTGTGTGTGCAAATGTCTGTGAAATGTCTGATTTTTGGAAATCATCACATGCATTAAGTTAAATGGGCAAGTCTCTGCACATTGCAGGACTGGGGATGTTCAGCACCTGCAACAGAAAAGCAAGTTTTCAAGGCCCTGCCGAAACCATGCTCTGGAATTCCTTCTATCTCGTAAGGCATCCCAGAACAGTTTTGCAAAGCCTTGTAACTCTCTCAGCCCCACTCATGAGGACAGATAAGGCGGAGGAAAGAGCTGCAACTTGGCAGCTTGCACAGAAACAGGAGTAAAGATCCCTCCTGCCTCATGGTATAGAGATCACATCAATGCCAGGAGCTGCACTTGAGAATAAATGGAAGAATAACAGATTCCTGCATGTTGCCATGGAACTCTTCTGTCTGGGCTTCAGGCATGCTGTAAAATATGGTCCTTCTCTTTGTCCCTGTTTTAGGTGGTCCTAGTTAGTCTTGACAGTATTACTGTGCTCAGCAATCGGTATTATCCCCATATAGCCATCACTAGGGCTTGCATCCCCTGACTCCTTGCTTGCACACTGGTTTCCAGACCACTATGTTCTCCTGCTTTCCCCCCTCCCAATTCTCCCAAAAAGTCTCACCACCACAAAGCCTAATACACAGAGAAAAGCCCTTTTAAAAAAAATTATGTTTTTTGTCTTAGAGATGGCCAACATTTTTTTTTTATAATTTGTTGATTTGCCAATTATACTTTCCCAGGTTTCCCTCTCATGGTATCTGTAACTTGACATTATGAACCTTCTTATTAAATCAACTGCTTCCTGAACATTAGGTGGTAGAGTGGAGGAAGAACCAAACATGTTTTCAAGGAAAGCTAATACTGATAAGGTGTTGGCCGCTGGCTGTCCTGTTATTGTTAGAATGTACATTCTCTCCCTCGAGTATAGAGCACCTTCTGATGGAGTGCGTCTTATATTGAAAAATGACAAGCATTAAGAACCCCATGACACTTCATTGCTAAAATATTTACTAGAGTATGCTTGCTTCCTCCCTCTGAAAGTGCAGTGTATTTATAGACCATCTTGTAATGAAGCATCATGCTCTGAGCAGTATTTTTGAAGAATAAGGCAATACTATGTGTGAAGGGGTGGGGCAGGGCTCTTCTGTTGTCCCCTCTTGTTAGCAGGTGTTGGAAGCCTGCAGGGAGCTGCAGGAGTTGATTGACTGGAGCAGATTCGCTGTGGTATGCAGTGTGTCAAGTCCCTGCAGGCAATGGGAAAGGCTCACTGGGCTGAGGAATTCAGGGTCTGGGGTCTCTGTGGGAAACTGCCAAGAAGGACCAACTTTGGGTGAAAGGAGGTGTTTAGGTATTGTTTTGTTATCATTAATATGCCAAATCCCAGGAACCCATTGGCATGTAAGTACTATACGTTAGATTCTCAACTGATGTGCAGTGGCAGGTTCATAATATGCTCTCTGTAGCAGCTGGGAATCCGAGGCTGTTAGGTAGAGGAAGATTCCTCCCCCACTTCGTGGCTGTGAGTGTTAGCAATAAGGTCCTGCAGCTCCTGTCCAGAAAGCAAGAATAATGGAAGATGGAGGTCACAGAAATTACAAGAGCAACTCTTGTAATCCAGTGTTGTCAGCACAAATGCAGCAATTGACTGAAAAGCATGTGCTAACCAGCCAGCAAAGAGCTCAGTTGGAACTGAAATAGCAAGAGGGCCTACTTCTGAGTTTTATGATACGAGCTTGCACCACCCAACTAATTCTAAGTCCTGATGATTCTTCTGTCTGGCCTAGTGTCAGCTGGGGACCGAGAGCAATCTTGGACTGAAAGAAACTGTGTACCCAATGCAGGGCTTCTCAGAGCTTCAGCTTTTAAGAGGTACCATCACAGAAACACCCTAAAATTGAAAGACAATCCTCTGATCTATCTTGGGGATAAACTTGGATCACCATAGAGTGTGACTGAGGACTGCTTGAGCTTTACTGGAGACCATGAGGTCTGTTGGAGTCACTAAGTCTCCTGCATCAGAAATACACCATGGAGTTGACTCAGATGAAAGGGTGTATCAGGGATTAAGCTGGACAACATTTAAGAAAGGCATAAGTAAGACTGGATGCAGGGGAACCTATTAGGTCCGCTCAGATGTGTGGGGACTCTGGGACAGCTTACTAATGTTGAAGATCAAATGCTTGAGCTCTGACTGGGGAAACAAAAGCCTTTCAGACAGCCAGGGATGTTTTCTTGCTGTCCTGATCTCCAAGGAATGTCATATGGGAGAATTACAACAGAAATGAGTAGACTTGGTGATCTGGTGGAGCAATAGCACTTAGGGACTTGGACTGCAAAGCAGGGTAAGCAGGCGCAGGCCATTGCTGAGTGAGCCAAATAAGTGCACCATCTGGTAACAGTGGGCAGGAAATGTTGGCAGATGGGGGCAGAAGTGACATATCAACACACTGGTTTTGAATAGGAGGGAATGGTGTCTAGAGAAGAATGTCTTTGCAGATAGACTTACATTCTGTGTGTGTGCTAAGATTAGCTGTTTGAGGAGCAGCTAACAGACCCCAGGAATGGGTAAATTCAATGTGTGAAGCTCCATGGCTTGGAGCACCATTGATCACGCTGCAGAGCAGTTGTCTCATTTTTCAAGCCCGAGTCAAAACTTCCAACAAACTGTTCAGTAAGGGGCATTCTGATCTCTTAATAAATATTAGCAGTGCAGTAATAGCAGTGCAGTGCAATGTTGAACAGCCAGTTATGTGAAGGGTTGCTTTATCAAGTAAGAACGTATAAAAGAGGTTCTTGATTTCTTGTGTCATGGGATAGTTGCTACAAGAATCACAGTGTTAACCCTGGATATATTCCAAGTTGAGTAAACAACAATTTTTGTCCAGCTACATTGGGGTTTGCATTTGCAGAATGCTTGCCTGCATAATGCTGAGTGCAACATAAAAAAATGGTGTGTGTGCACCCATGGCACTGATGATCTCAGTTGGCTTTATGGGGAAATACAGGCATATAGTGCCCCAGATAATGGGATGATAAACAGAACTAACTCTTGATGTTCTTCTATTATTCCCTCATTCCCACACAGAGCTGCTTTTTCTCCATTAACAGGTAGATCTATGCACCACTTTTCCTGGTGTGAATGGCTGCTGTATTTTAAGAAAGGATCTGAAATTTACTGATTCAGTTGACTGTGACATTCTTTTGAAAATCAGTCCAAGTTCACTCCAGAGGTGGCTGCCTTTCATAGTCAGGTGAAGGAGTAAGTGTGCCATTTAGTTTGCACAAGGGTGGCAGAAAGTAGGCATGGATTTGAGCACTGCTTACTCATGCTAAGTAGCCCTGCACCTTGCAACTTGAGAAGTCCTATTGAACTTCAAGGAACTGCTTGTGAATCAGGTCATTGCTTACTGTGAGCAGAGGTGATGGACAGTGTCCCTCATATAGTTGAGTGTCTTGGTGCTGACGGCTCAATACAAATGCAAACCATTATCACTATTATGCTGTTGTTGTTGCAGAGATCTTTGCTTGGCAACAGCAGTTATTTCTAAGTAGTTAACATGTTTGGAGGTCCCTGAAAGAGTAATGCAGTACTGTTGTAAATGAACTCTATATATCTATTTGAAACTAACCAACCCAACTAAGAATTAAATTTCTCATTCAGAAATCATTACTACAGTGGAATAGAGTTGTGGTAAAAACAGTTCAGGCTTCAAAAAAAGGTCACATAAAGTGTTCTTCAATGCTGCATGACAGGTAGGCAATACCATCTTACAATACCCAGTTCTTGAGTGGGTACTTTAGGACCTTACATTGCCTGGCTTATTCTACATCATGAAAAAAGGAGATCCAGTCATTTTATTTTGGAAAGCATTTTTCCCATCTCTTTGCCTGTCATATGTATTTAACTGTAGTGCCCTCAAGGACAATGTGATGGATCAGCATGCTAAAGGCTATGGTCTACAGCCTGGAGTTTTTCATTTCACATTGCTTAAGAATGGTCCTCTTTGTTTCCATTTTGAGCTACGGCTGAATTCTTACATGTTGTCTGATCTTCAGGCTCAAATACCCAAGAGAATAGGCAGCTGTGAATCAACCCTCTGTGTGCTTTCTAGTAGGTAGTCTAGCAAAGGCGGCAGTATGCTTCTTCTTATTTCTTTAAATTGATAGGGATTTGAAGGAAAATAATAAAAGTCTCATGAATGATTATTTTCTTCCTGCTGGTGATTCTGATCTGCATGCAGAAATGTAAGAACCTTTTAACAGAGCCCTATGGGTTTAAACCCAGTCTTTTAGATTCATAATTAAAGCTCGTTGTCTTTATGCTATCCTACACCTTATAAGAAGGATCGCCTTTCTAATTACATGGTACCAGGAGGTCTATCACGTGCTTTCACTTAGTATTAATATACACAGTAGCTCTATTTTTTCTTCTCCTTCTCCTTCTTCCATAGATTCTATATTATGTTTTGGAAATTCCACATCATAGTTTTTTGGTTTGGTTTTTTTTTTTTCTTTTTTCAGGCCAGATGTTTCATCCTGCTAGGTTAAGTCATCTTGACATACTGCCATGAAATGGAAACAACTGCTAGTTTTAACATTGCTCCATATCTTTATTAAAAGGTACTTCTCATGCATCTTAATTCCCCGTATACATGCTATCTTCCTTTCTCCCCCCTCTCCCCCATTACACTTCTTTCTTTTCCTCCCTAAAGAAGAAGGCATATTAAATTTTCCTTGCTGTTCTGCCTTAGTGGTTAATGAGGTTCTAGATAACATAATGAATATTCAGTGCTATTGATTGTGTGTGTGTGTGCGCGTGCGCGTGTGTGCGTTTGTGTGTGCATGTCTTTAATCACAGCTGGAATGCAAAATCAGGCTCCACCTTTCAACTCTATCTCCATCATGCTGAGAGAGTGAGAGAGAGCGAGACTCAGACTGCGAGACAGCTCGAAAGAGATTGCAGCTCAGATGTCCTGGAAAACAGCAAATCCCTCAGACCTGGCAGATTCCGTTACCATGAGAACTGCAGATATTTCCATTGTGATGGCTTGCTCTAGCAGCCATCTGTTACACCCATTTGATTAGGAAGTACAGTTCAGCTTGTATGGGATTTTCACTGCACCTTATCCCATGGCAGTGTACAGAAAGTCTCTCTCTTTTTATATGCTAAATTCAATGTTTTTAAAGTGCTGTAATTTACTGAGGCTGAAGGCATTTAATGAAATGCTAGGAGGAGGTCACTGAGGGATGGTATCTCTGAGAAGAAAGAGGCACATGAGATACATGAAGGGGATTAGTGTCCCGTATATAAATAAAATCAATCCAGAAATTAACTGTATTTAGCAATTCCTCATCCTTGCCAGGAAGAGGAACTTGATATACAGACCTCATGAAGCCATAATAAAATTAATAGTTGCCTCCTGTTAGTTAATCCCACTCCATATATATTTATTGTATGCATGCAAAAAATGCATGGAGCAAATGTATTTCAGGTCCTCTGAAAAAAGGGGGAAGGTGATGACTCTCCCCAGATGCCTGAAGTGGTGCAGTGACTGCCCTGTGTAAACATTAGATTAGCTCTAAAAATTTAATGGTGCTATTTGACTTTTCCTAGACACAGACGGAACAACTTTAAACTTTCTTGAAGGTTTTCTGTAATTTACTGATTAAAACAATTGTTTGGACTAGCTGCATCCCTCAGTGTAAATTTGCAGTGAAGGAAATGGTAATGGCACATCAAATGGATATAAAAACAAAGGAGTCCCCTTCAATTAAAACTCTCCAGACATTCTTCCTAAGTGGCTGGCATTCCAGATTTAGGGTAATCTTATGCGTGGGGTAGTTGCCTGGAGTATCTTAAAATGACTGAAGGTCTTGTAAACTCGGTGGAGCTAATTAAATGCTCACACACTGAAATGAATTTCTGATTGCTACTAAGGAGGCATTGAGGTCAGCTCCTCTTTTCATTGCCCCCACTTTATGGCCAATGCCAGATACTAAATAAATCAGATCCTCAGAATCAGGGGCTCTGTGTTTTTGTTCCTCTTACATATTCTCCCACCTGGCTGAACATAATTCCTTATCCGTCTTCATCTCGGCATGAAAAGTTTTCTCTTCTATTGTTTTTCCTCACATAGCACCAGATTACCATGGAGAAGACTATGATATCATAAGAAATGAATGAGCATGTTTCTCACCATGGGTGAAATATACATTCCAGACCTAATAAAGTCAGAAATCATGTAATGGGCGTGGTAAAATGAGCTGCTTAGTTAGTGTAAATATAAATGGTTCTTCTTTAGGACTCTACTTCAGCTAAGCAAGCTCTTAGGCACTTTGCTGATATGGAGAGGCATATGGACATGTTTAAGATCCTTTCTGAATAGGGATAGTTCTTAGAGTGCTTTGCTGAATCAGGGCCCCCAAATGTAAAAAAGAAAGTCCAATTTCCCTTTCTTCTTAAAATAAAAGTTTTTCTTGTTGATCATCTTTACAGCAAATAAGAACTTTCACTTCCTGCAGCTTCCCATCTCACATAATCCTGGAGGGTGAGCCACAGAGAAGAGAGTCCTTTTTCTTTTCCTCTTATTTTCAGACAGGGCACTTGTTTTATGAATGTGGTATCTGCCTTTGACAGGCAGCAGATGTATGGAAGCCCTGAAATCTGAAACAATAAATACCATTCAGAGTCTCACCACTGAACCTTCTTATAGTACTGCCTTTGTTAAATGAAACATTTACAGGAATACCATCCCCCCGCTTCCCACCCACCTTCAAGGCTAGGATCTGAACCATGTTTTTAAAGTAAAGGTTAAGTACCTGAGGCATGAACAGTTGACATACAAAAGAAACTAAAGTAAATTTATCATTCGTTTGCCAGCTACGAGGTGTGTCGAGGGCTTTTTCTTTCTCTTTGTAATGCATGAGAAAACAAACCTGGGAAGTATATGCAAGGAATATTTCTTTTCTACACTGGAATGTTAACATTTGCACCTTCTGACTTAATACTGTATATTTCTTTAGAGTCATCAATCTCATGAGAGTCATCTTGCCATCTGTACCAGCATTGCTCCAGGCTTCCATATGAAAGTCCAATCTGGCAGTATAAATACTGGATAATGAAGAGTAGGTGTTAAAGTTTCTGACTGATTGGGAGATGAGTCTTTGTCTATGAAGGATCTGAATTCATGTGTTAAACAAACAAACAAACAGAATCTATGTTAATATGGAAGTTCAACCAGAAAGAACATGCATGTTTGTCCTCGTGTCCATTTTCTCTCTCTCTGTTGGTTTCTCAATTTTTTCCTTATCTTTCTCTGTTTAATAAAGTTCACCCAAGATCTGGGAGAAAAATGTTCTCTGACCATCATGTTGCACTTTGGAGATTACAAATAGGGGCAAGATGTTGACTTGCAGTAATGTATGTTCTTTTTTTCCTCCCTCTCCTTTTGCTCCAGGAAAGCTATAACTACATAGATTAGCAAAACTTTTGCAAGAATGGATGTAAAACAGATTTATCTCAGTGTCAGCTTTATCTGATCCATTCGGTCTTGCAGAGTTTGGATGGTTTCCTTTGTTACAATAACCAGCTTTCAAACATCTATATCCTTAGGGTATTAAATGTCAGCCTCTAGTGTACCGTTCAAGGATAAAAGATTGACAATACTGAAGTACTTTTTTCTTCTTTTTTTTTTCTTCTCTAGCACTGGCAGAGTTTTTCCTCTGCACACCACTGCTGACCCCAGAAATGACCCACAGGAACTACTGGCGAACGGAACGAAAGAGGTATTTCAGTTTATAGGCATTAGAAACTCCCTTCATTAATAGCCTTTTCGCAGACTTTTCAGATAGATTTCCTGTCATTGTGATGAGGATATATTTGTAACTAGGTCCCTTAAGTAAATGGCCAGTGGATAATTAATTCAACTAACTAGGACTTTCGGTACTGTATTTCTTTTTTTTTTTTCCCCAAGGGGACCAGGGGGGAAGACTTCCTGATGGTCTTATGTCCTCTGTGCTGGATGTACAGCCCTTGGCACCTGTTGGTCAAACCTTTCAGTCCTTATTCACATAAAACTCTTAGGCGCTCTGTTGAGAGAGGTAAGTTTTTTGTTTTGGTTGGCATCAGAACTGAAGAAAATGCTCCCAGAAGATCAAGGACCAGCCTACAGCCTCTTTAGATGCAGCCAGCCGAACTGACGTGCTTCAGGTACAGCTGAAAACACAGGAGGCCTGAAGCGTGCTGCTTGCTTTTCCTTCTCTTGCTGACCTAGCGGCTAGGATTGTGTTGCTCCCCTTCTCTGAGCAACTGGGTACCTACCCTGAGCTTCTCTCTCCACATCCCAGGAAGATGCGATGCCCTCTTCTGTCCAAAGCTGCTGAATTTACCAAATACCAAGTTCACCACATTACTAATATGTATTGCTGAGCCTGGTCTTGCTGGAAGAAGCAGCTCAGGAGACAACATTTGGGCCACATCAGGGTTGCGCTGTTGGCAGTGAGTAAGGTAGTTAGAGAAAAGTTTGGTGTATTTATATCCTGATGTGTGTTGTACTGTATCCAATACTGATATGCAGACTATTGATAACTTGTCTGTAATTCTGGTTATAATACAGTTCTCCTTGGCACTCCCATTGTGCATACTCCAGTCTCCCAAATAAGTTGCACCAGTGGAAATCTACAGTGAGGCTGAATCAAGCCTATTATTATTTTTCACTCTCAGATTACCCTCTTAGCACACTGGCCTCCAGCCCCTTTAATTAAGAGATTGTAAACATGCATTCCATAAATAATTTCTGACCTTCACAGCTGGTTTTGAGGCAGCTATAGTTGATGTTTTGAATAAAGTCTTTTTCCCTCCCTCAGTGGTCTTCACTTTTTCAATTATGGAAATGCAATAGTGACTTACTCACTTTGCAGTCATTAAGACATTTCTCAAAATGTGAAGTTTCTCAATGAACATACACAAATTTTCTTTGCACACCAAAGAGTTTAAATTTCTACTTGAGTTGTCAGTCAAAGAATACTGATAATTACTTTTATTAACCAACTTGCAAATAACTTAACAAAAGTATGAAGAAAAAAAAAGTTTCATTTGAACATTATGAGTTTATAAGTGAAAAAAAATGCTTTTAAGAGGAACTATGACTGCTAGCTAAGGAGCCATAATTTTCTCAGCAAGATATCATCCATGAAAGAGGTAAGGGAAGGATATTGAGGTATTGAGGTGCTGGCCAAATGCTTCTGAGATTTTGTTCTGACAATTCTTTGCATGTATATTTAAATTTATTTGTCTCTGTATGGAGTTGAGTGTGTCCACACATCAGCTGCTTTGAGGAATAAATGTGCTTTACTGCATCTTTGATTATTTTCTGTCAGAAAGGGTATGCCAAAACAAAGATCTCATTTCAGGCAGCTTGGTCAGATATATGTTTTCATTTGTCCTCACAGTGATGGACATAAAGCAAGAACAACATGATCCTTGCCTCACTTATGCCATTGTAAATCAGGATAAGCTTTGCTGAAATCAGTGGATTTACCCCACTATTTAAAGCAGACTTAGGAGAATGAGGTATTTGAGTGCTGTGTCAGTGCTTCCTTCTGTTTGGCGCTTAGAGCCTGCTGTGGACCAAGCCAACAAAAGAAAAAATGTCACCTAGGTGTCTAAATAGTTGCCTCTGAATTTCAGCTGTGGAAAGTTGTGATCCCCTGTAGTTACTGCTCTACTCAGGATCTGCAGACACCAAGTGTCCTTACTTGCACAGAGGGAGAACAAGGTAAAGCACACCTCCTTGCCTTCCATCCACCCCTCCTGAAGATGTGGTTGCCCTGATATTTTGCAGTCTGTTAGTCCTATAGGTGCAGCTCATGCAGCCCAAGATCCTTGAGTCCCATACCTGTATACAAATTCCTGATTCACCAGTGACTATTGTTTTAAGCATTTCATCCAAGGTGAATCCAAAAGAGGCTTTAGAATGTAATGTGTGTTTAAGCCTGTCTCTTTCTTTAAGTCTTGAGATCAGTTATTTATGGGAAGCAGACATCTAGGCAATCTTACCCTTTTCTTCCATGCATTGAAGGCAGTGAAGGTTGCGATATTAATTGCTGCATCAGCCACTTTAAGATTTAATGTTTTTCCCCATTCTATAGGCAATGTATCTCCTGCATGATTTCCCACAGTCTTCAGTTTCACAGTCGTCTGCATGATAAACAACAATAAAGTCTCTGCAAGCGATCCATAAATCATATTAAAATCCACGCATCCAAATGATCCTATTTTTAATCTCTAAACTACTGTAGTGTGTGCTTGCTATGCAGTTCAATTGGAAGCATTATGTTCCCCACCTACATATTTGCTCCAAATCTGTGCTAGAGCACCCAAGCCTGGAGCTTGGATAATAACACACTAATAAACTATGGGCAATGAAGAGCTGCCCAAATAAAATAAAGTACTTATATGCAATAGAAATAATACAATATTTTAGCAGGATCTATAGAGGGAAGATGAATGGTCTTGGGTTTAGGTCACTGCATTAGGGTGGAGAGAACTTGAATCGTCTTTGTTTCTTTGCCACAGAGTGTCTGAAGGAGTTTTAACATGTTGTCCACAGCTCAAATATGCCTATGATTATATACCTGAGATATAAAGGTCTAATAATTAAGGAACCCAGGTTATCAGTATGAACATGCACATCCACCTCTCCACTCCCTACTTAAATCTGAGAATGGTAGACAAATCCAAAAATTCTAAATGAAGTTAACTGTAGATGGTGTTTAGATAAACCCAGGGTTTAGCAACATGTAGGAACCAATCAAGACTAGGCCAGCAAGAGCTAGTCTACCCAATCTGACATCTTGCCACTCATTTCTTGTGTTGCAAGAAGTTCCAAGATTTAGGAAGTTCTGAAGTAGGTAGGTAAGGGATGACCTGTTTCTAAGGAAGGGTTTTTTTAGCATCCTCAGACTAATTTTCAGATGGGTAGGGAGGTGATTTTGAATTGCATAATTTTTTTAGGCTACTATGATCCTCCTCTTGCCACTGAGGTCAATGACAGTGGCTGGTGTCTTCAGAAAAAGGGGTGGTGGGCCTTTTCTCAACCAGAAATTGGAATCTAGCTGATGAAGAAATTTGCATTATAATTTCTCATTGAAGCCTGATTGTGCTGATGGTCAAGTGATATTGTGCTTCCACAGGGTTACGATTTGGGGTCTCCTTCCTCAATCCACAGGCCTGCTTTGCTGCTTTCATAGAAACAAACCCTCTTCAACAAAAGTGTGGGTTCAATGTGATGTCTGGTGTCTGAGTGATGTCTGGAAACTTTTGCAGACAAGAAGTTGAAGCTTTGGCTGTCATTCAGAGTCTCCATCAAGTAGTTTCCACCTTACCGGCTTGGAAATGAGTTGCTGTGATCTGGTTTAATTCAATGTAGACTAGATAATGGGTCCATTAACTAAAGAATCTTTGGGGAAGTGAATAGCCCCCAGCCCTTGCAAGCAGTAGGAAAGAAGATGGTGCATTTTTGTAAACTGTGCAAAATTGCTCCCTCTTAGACTGCGGACACTGAAGAAGTCAGTTTTGGATGCATGTAGGCGTAAAAAGGAAAAGACTTTTAACCAGGGAGAACTGAGGCTTCTGCAAAAGCTGTGTCCTCTTCAGGCAGCTCTGCCAGTGCAGGGTTTGAAGGGGAAAGGGGAGCAGCATTGACATAGTGCTTCCCCACAGCACAGTTCCCTGAATAGCACAGGCAGTGACTCTTGCCAAGTCCTCACTATGTTGCTGTTTCTCTGTGTGAATTTCTCTTACCTATGGGGCTACATGGTAGGGGAGAAAGGACAGTGTTCCTTATCCACATCCATTTGCTGGCTGCTTGTACAGGGTATGCCAGTAGACAAATTTGACCTGATCTGTTTTGTATCAAGAGGTATAAATAGTTCCAGGACACTGTGTGCTTTTTTTCCTGGTACATCATTTGTTGTTGTGGTCTTTATGGAGGTATTCCTGGGACAAATGCTTTTGCTTCATTATGGCTACAGCTGAAACTCCTTTTCCTTCCTTAGCTCCCCTCAGCCAGTCCGTTGGGATCTTCTGAAGATGAAATCAGAAAAGCTGCCAAGCATCACCCAGCTGATGGCTGGTATGCCCCTACAGAAATGGTTCTGGCCCTTGTGAAAGTTTTTAGGGATCCCTTGTCCCCCCTCCCCTGATCATCCCCCCATGCATCTCTAAATCTGCAAGCTCTGACTTGTGCCTGGTCATTTCCTTGCAGTTGGATATGAAAGGAGAAGGGAGAAAAGATCTGTCTTTTCTTCAACCCATACATGAGCAAGGATAGTTAGTGTGTCCACCCCTTGCCTGCATTTTGGGTGTTGCCTGCAGCGCTAGGGGAGGATGGGAGACAGGTAGCTCTGATTCTGCCGCTTCTACATATGCCCATCGTGTGGCCAGAAGTAGCAGGTGCACATCCCCTCTACTGCCAGGGCACCTCGTTATGCAGATATCCCACAAAGCATACAGTTTCCATCGTCCTACCCAGGCTGGAGCACTGCCTAATAACCTTGATCCTGACCTGAATGCTAATAGGCCTGTGACTTCAAAATGTTCTGTGCCCATTGCATATGTTTCTCTCGAGGTCACTACTGTGGTTACTGGAGAGAGGGTTTTTTTCTCCCAGTAGCTGGAAGAAGCTGTGAGAGTATTTTTAGACACAAATGGGATTCTCAGAACATCTGACTTGGGGTGTTTTCAACTAAGTCATAGTTCTGGATGGCAAGAAAATGTATAATATTTGAAAGAATGTTGGTATTGGGCTGTAAGCCAGGCTTCTGCACACAGTCGCAGCACCAGTGCTGGACTTTCAGGCAAGCATGTGGCAACAGTTCTGAGCCTCCATGTTTGGTATGTGCCTGAACTAAATATGCAAACCGAACTGAGAAATTTAGTAAAATCTGTGTAAGAGTTTAAACATTGCATCCACACTAGTGGGGGAATGTGGACTATTCCCTTCAAGAAGGTTCTGACTTTCGACTCAGTGTTGACAGTATCCAATTGTTTAATTGTTTGTTATGTTGAAAGCAGATCAATATGAAAGTTTTTTAAGGTGAGAAGCTGTCTTAGTAATGTAAGTAATTGGTTACCATTAGGGGTTAAAAAGGGGAAGTGCTCCTTGATCAGGTAGTGCATTCATCGCTTGACTACAACTAAATTATTTATTGCAGCTTTTGATATGGGTTGCATCCAACATTAACTGAGGTGGAGATTCTCAGTTGAATTCTCATCAGACTTGCACCCTTCTCTAGCTTTCTTTTTTAACCAAATTCAGCCTTTGTGGAATTGCAGTGGGTTAGTGATCAAATTTTAATGCAAATAAGGCTTCATTTAGTAGAAAGTGTAAGCAAGCGTGGACCCAAACCAGAAGAAATTTGGTGAATGTCTACACATCAGGAATAGGTCTCTGAGTGAGAATAAAAAGTTTTGGTTGAGCACACTACAGAGAAAATGAAAATTGGGTTCAAATGGAGACTCAAATCTCCCTCAGATAAAGCTTTTTACAGTGCTAGAACATCTCAACATTGGTAAGAGCACTGATGTGAATTTTCTGTTGCAGTGTTTCTCATCCTATGTGGATAAAGACAAAATCTCTCTTTTGTTTGTTTTTGACTCAACATTAACAGCTCCCCTTTTCATCAGGCAACACTGTAAAGACATGTGAGAATCCCTGTTGAAATGACGGGTATCCTACACAGAGCTTCTTCCTGCAAGTGAATCTGCTATAGTTCCCTTCCACAATGTTTACAGGTGGCAACATTTTCTTTCAGCCTTGCTGCTTTAGGGTAAATAAAAGCAACACTAACTATTGCAGAAAAACACATTCACCTCTAAATTATATATTTTTTTCAGGTTAAAAGTATGTAATTTCACAAGGAACACTCTGGGACTCATCCTGCTGTGAAACCATTGCTCAATTTCTCTCAGCAGTGCTAAGGTGCCTAAAAATCTTAAACTGCTGAATAGCCCCTGTGAAAGTCAGGGCACCGGTATTGCGGATGACAGCCGATACTGGGATATTGGCACATGACTGAGAATGCTGTAACAGCATGAGATTTTGCTCCAGGGTTCCCAATGCTTGTGTAGTTCATATATGTCAGGCTCCCCGTACAGTGAATGCATCTTATTGACTTGACCAGTACCAAGCAGTTAATTTAAAAGAGATCACAGTGTCTGTCTTTTGCCATCTTCCCAACCCTAAAATAACAAACTAAATGCCAATGGTTTGGACCCAACTTCTACTGTAAGTGTTAGGCAAGAAAGCAGGAAAGAAGGTGAATGAGAAGACTATTTGCTTTAGACATGAGGACCTGTTTAACAACCAAAAAAATATTGTTTTCATGAGCGAAAAAGAGCAAAGAAGAACTGGAAAGATGGCCAGGATAACTTATACGAATATACAGTGAAAATAAATGCAGTCTAATAATTCAAAGGGTTACTCGTATTCGGAGTTGAAGGTTTGAAAACCAAACAATGATCTTTGTGGAAGATTTATAAGCAGGACATGCTGCCAGTCAAATGCAGAATAGTTGGAAGGAGAAAGATATTGTCAAGTCAAAGTGAGAGCCTCCAGCTCTGTTAGTTGTCCTGGAAAAAATAAAGGAAGGAGAGAGAAAGGAAGAAATTGGTTAAACAGTTCATTTGGTTCTAGCAGCTTCTTTCTGTTATTTTGTTTTTTTGGTTGGTTTTTTTTTTTTTTCAGGCAAGTTATTAGAAAGCTGAAGGAAAATCACAAATTGCCAGGAAACAGACAGGACAATGGAAGGATTATGCAAACAACATCATAAAACAGACTGTCTCCTGAAGACAGTTTCATGTATTAATTACAGGTGTACAGCTGAGCTATGAGCTATGAGCTGAGCTGAGCAAAGCTATGAGTGGGAATGAACAATGTAAAAGAGTATTTTTATTGTCCCCCTAGCCCCTTTCCCCAGCTCCAACCTGGCTTTGTCTGAACTATACAGTGCTGACTTTGACAGTCTTCCTTTACTCTGGCTTCAGTTGCTACCTCCACCCCCAGCCTGGCTCAGCTACCTTGTTATTAATCACGTTGGCCTGAGTGCTTGGAGATACCCAGGCAAGTCTAGGCTTCAGCAGTTTGAAATCTAAGAGCTCTTCTTATTTTGGAGCAATGCCAGCTGCTCTTCTCTGACCACTAGTCCAGATGGAGATCATCCAATGCATCCAGAAGGAAGCCTCTGTAAGCATGGTGCTGCCCTTTTATGATGATGGACATCTTTCTGCTGAGGGGAGAGAGATTACATGAACAGTGGGCCAGAATGTGATGAAGTTACCCAGGAGGAAGTAATCTTTTAAGAACAGACTGAAGTTTGAACACCAGGCTTTGATTAGAGCTGGCTAGTAATGCTCCATTACTTTTTTCTTGGGGAGAAAATATCTATGTGTGCGAGAACACGTATATGTGTGTGTGTGTATGTGTGTGTAGTCTGGTTTGGTTTTCTTCCTTTGAGAAAAATTCTGTTTTCTTTCTAAAACGTTCCTTTTTTTTTTCTCAATGAATCACTTTCCTCCCTCCCACAACCAAAATACTTCTATAAGAAGGGGAGGAGCAAGGGAATGCTTAACACTTATTTTGAAAATTTCCACAAAGAATGTAATTTTTTCTTCATTATCTGTGAAATATAACAGATGCAGTCAAGTTTCCCACTGTCCTAGGAATACCGTGGCATTGTCATGTCCTTCCTCCCCTTGCCCTTTCCTTTCCTCCATCTTTCAGCTGTGTTTAGTAAGTTAGGTTCCCTTACTTTTTACTCATACATCATACCTTCCAACCCGCTTATCTTTATCGCTGTTCATTGTTTTCACTCTATTTTATTGCCATCCTCTTTATATTGAGTTGCCCAAAACTGATCACAGTTTTCCAAGAGAGGCCTCACCAGGGCTGCGTACAGAGGAATTATTACCCCTGTAGTCTTGCAAGTAATTCTGCTCCACATCCCAGTATGGTATTTGCCTCTTTGTGCTACAGTCTCTCACTGTGAGCTCATATTTAATCTGTCATCCACTATCACTCCCTAAATAAGTCCTGCAGCACTTCCCTTTTAGTAATAAAAACACGGAAAAATGTTTGAAGAAAAAGTAAGTTACCCCTTGGGTGGCTCTTTGAGAAAACCAGGGTTTTCATACAGCTGCAAAGACACTGAAACACAGCCTCATGCTCTGCTTCCATGTATCTGTATTTTGCAGCTCTAATGCCAAGAGTAAAAACAAATATGGCATTTCCTATTTGTACATATTTTCTTAATGTTTGCTGGTTGCAGTCCTGGACTACTCAGAACATTGATACAGTGGAGGAATGCCATATCTACTTCTAGAGTTCATATCTACTAGATTTAGAGCTCAGAAATCCTGCTGTGCTTTAAGTGGTTTGGAGGTATGTGCTGTGAGTGTTTCTTCAGCTACTTGATATTTTATGAAATTGAGTGAATGCTACTCTATATGGGCAAAACTGGGGCTTGTCTTGAGTTACAATTTACCATTTGTAGGTTTGGAGAGTTCTCCACTCTCCAGACTGGATTCCTTTCAAGCACTTTTAGAATAAGCATTTTCTCAGAACTGCCTGTCTTTCTTTTCTACTGATGAATTTATTTAGCAGAACTTTGTTGATCTTTGGAGTTGAAAAGCCTGCACAGTCTTTAATCTTCTCCTTCTTTTTGGCCAATGAGTTGTCCTTCCAGAATAAAAATTGTCTCCTTTTTAGTTCATCTGATTATTCAACCTAATTTATCACTGTGAAAAACACCAGTGAGGATTTGTAAACATTACGTGGGGAAGTATGATGAGCACATATTTACCTTCTGAGGGCTACAGGAATGATGATGTGTCAAATCATAGTGTGTTGCATGGGCAGTCTTATTTTAGTACTCAGCCATTAGCTTTTTCTTTATTTATTGGGAATCAACCTAAGATTGTTAAACCCCAGCAATACAGAGTTCTCCTTCTTCCCATGTTTCTAAGATCTCCCTACCAGTTTCTCTCTTGCTTTCCCTGAAGGAAACCAAGCATCACAAACTGCAGATGAGCAGTTCTTGGAACTGCTCGAACAGCCAAGTGCAAGAACTGAATGATGCAGGAAGAAAGATCCTATAACTATTGCAGAGCATCAACATTTTTAAAGTGCTCCCTCATTCCTGATTGCAGCATAATAGCATACATTCACAAGGCATGTCACCCTGAAATTGATGGGAACCTTTCTGTGGACTGCACAGTTTGTGTACTAAGCCGCCAGGTTCTTGAAGTGAACCCTTGCTGCTACAAAGAGCTCTTAAAATTACATTTAAATTGGAAATAGAAGTCTCCTCAGCCCTGACATTGGAGCAGAGTTATTATTTCCCATGCCTGTCTTCTCTCACTCAGGAAGCTGCTGCAACATGAAACCCTCTTCTGATTGTTCCTCCTCCAAATACCTCTCTCAACTGCCTGAACATTTCCTTGTGAAAGGAGGAAAAATACGGGAATTTAGGCAAGCAGAACCGTCCTTCTGCTCAGACTGAAAAAGCAAGGTCAAGAGGGGTCTGATTTTCCCAGCCACCGAAATGTGTTTACCTTCTCCCTTCATCTCGGCACAGAAATCTGTAAAGTGCAATTCCCAGTTCAGTAAACTGCTGCAGCATAACCGAGGACTGAAGAGAGCCCTCAGGTGTGCTTTAGGGCTCATGAAAAGATATATTTCCAGCAGTTCAGTGTTGCAGAACCAGGTAGTGGTGAGACCACATCTATACACACCTATGTACAGCTCTGGACATGAAGTTTGTTTCAAGACCAGAAACTTAAGCTAAATCTGCTCAGCCTAACAGGATGATGAATGAGACAGAACATGACTGTTGGATTATAAGTATACTAGGGTGAGGGGGAGGAGTTGGGGGAGAAAATTTTTAGTAAAGAACAGAATTGCGATAGGAAGAAGTTATTACAAGCTCTCTGTAGAGACATTTTTTTCTGGAAATCAGGTGAAGATCCTTAACCATTTGAAGGAGGTTCTGGAGCAGCCTCCCAATAGGCAGAATTTTGGAGGAGAAAGCTAAGACAGAGTTGTGTCCATTTGCAAGTGGTAATGGGATTGCATGCAGTCACTCACAAGGGCCCCAGATGTGTCACTTCTGGGATTCTCAGCGGTTTAGCTGCTCATCTTGGGAAATGAGCATTTTTGGTCCACACTGAAAAGTGGACTGAAGAAATGTGAATCACAATGTATGGGTCAGTTGTGAATGTTGTCCATCTGCATTAATTCACTGGCTGTGAATGTAAGGCTGTTTAAAAGAATGGGCAATTTATCTCCTAAGTATTTAATAAGATGTCCACAGGCAGTGTGATCACAGTTGCAGACTGACTCACAGTCATATTACTTAAACAAGAACCTTGTCTGGGTTCTGCTTGGAAGGGGAAGGGGCACTGGCTTTTCTGTCTGACTTTAAATGAGAAATATAAAATCATGAGAGGTCCACTACAAGGGCAACAACTCCGGACAAGATGGTTGCTTGGCTCCGCTTCATGTTCGCAAGTACAAGTTAACAGTTTTCTTACATGAACCAAAACATCAGAGTAGTCCCTAACTACAAGCGTTAAAAGGAGTGTGGTGATATGGAGAATTTACAGTGTCATCAAGCAGGTAGCCAGAGTAAGTTTTGTGCACTCTTTCTTGAAAACAAAATGCAACAAGTGATGCTTTAATGACAAAAAAGCATAAGCAAGGAAGAGAGGACTGGCTATGTTGATTATACCTGAGTCAAGGCCATTCAGAGTTCTGTCCTTTTGAATTTTAGGTATTTCTACTCTTTGCCTGAAACTGGTTGTGTGGATTTCCTTACTGAATATGACCATCCTCTGGGAAATTCATTGCAAGTGTCTGGAAGAACCTTTTCTTCGTCATGTACAGAGCAGTGCAAGGGATTTGGAGCAATATGGGGTTGCTTTGATTTTTCCTTTATCAGGCAGCATACCAGGACTCAAAAATAGAGCAGCTCGATTGTCTGGTGCTATACTGCAGGCATCCAGCGACATCTGCCAAAGGCTGTATTCCCTTGTGAAGGTCTGTGTCTCACCAGGACTGACCAGGGAATGAGGTGATATGTGCCTGTTCAGTGATCTTCCTCACACTTCAGACACAGCTACTGTCAGGAACTGGACAATGTGAAAAACTTGGTTCAGCCTGTGGTCACTTCTCTCACCACCATTCCTTTCCTAGTTTGGAGACAGATTGGAGCATTTCCTTCTTTTGTTTATTTCAGATGTGAACAAATGGTTCATTTCCCTCTGTCACAGCTGCTCTGAAAGGTTTTCTAGTTTCTCCAGAATATATTATGCAATGCTGCAGAGCAAGTCTTTTTTTTTCTTTTCGACTCTGTGCCTTTACCATGTATTGTAATCTGTCTGCTCTGATTAGGTTCATCCTATAGAATCACTGCCAAATTCTGTTTTACGCAGCAATGTTTAGTCTTCAGCCTGGGAGCTATGTACAGTCCTTTTAAGATGTTCATACATCAATATCAGTCCTGACTAATCCCAAGAAGCTTGGATGGCAGGAAGAAGAAAAGGTTGAGGTTAGCTCTGCAAGTTACAGGACAAACACCGTACTCTTTGCCCTGGCCAAACTTCTATCGCCATCCACAAAAGTTGGGTTTGAGACTAGGGCTGTAAATGTGGTTTCTGATGTAGTTGTACAGGCCACTGTCTTACCAAGGACTGGGTTCTGCTTCTGTTAAAGAGCTTCACTGCTGTTTTCAGAAGGAACCTGGTAGGACCCCATGAGTATGCTACTCAGGCAAAAGTAGATTTAACCCATCTAATGCTTCTATATCAGAAAACCAAAACATTCCAATGTTTTTTCACATATTTCTTGAGTATGGGTGTATTCCAGATCAACATGATTGCTGACCTGAGTGACAATAGTAACTCATTATTCTTTAATGAATGCTTCTATTGCAGGAGTGTGTGGAATCCAGGCAGGCTGGGGCAGCCCCGTACATATGCGCAGGGGAGGAGATTGCCGAGCAGCCCTAGAAAAATTAAGAACACTAAGACCTTTACAAAACTGTGTTGTATATCCTTATCAAGGCTTGATTAAAATTGGGCAGTGGAGAAATGGCAAATATTTTAACGTGAGAAGTGGTCCTGACTTTGTGGCTGGGTACACCCGCGGGGGTTCAGCTGGCAGTGGTGCCTTGTGATGAGAAAAGATGGGTAATCCTGCTGCCCAGGGAGAGGGAATTCAGAAGCCACCGTTAACATGGGAGCTGTGTTGGCTGAGGAGGCCACTTAGCAAATTCCTTACTTGAGCATTCAAGGGCACTCTCTCGCAACTCGATCCTCACTTTTCCAAGTGCAGGGGGGAGAAGAATGTTTCACTGTCCAGAAAGCACCCGGGCCTTGAGATAAATGAGGATCGAAACAAACGTTTCCATTCATATCAGGGGCCCCTCCTCACTAGCGTCCTCACTGATCTGTAAAAACCTTCTTTGTAAGTGGTTTCTAAAGCATAATCTGTGCTTTTAATACCATTTGATTGAATAATTCCAATGTAAGGTTTGTTTTTTAAAGGTTTTGAGAAGTGTTGCAAGTAGCAAAAGTTTTTAATAGAAACCTGAAGACACTGACTGAGGAAAATTTCCTCACGACTGTTCCTGTTGTGGAGAAAACTGGAGAAAAATCAAGTCCAAAGTGCTAAGGGTCATGTGAATAGCTATAGAGTGGAATTCAGGGGCTTCGTTTCAGTAATCGCAGTGAAATTACTCCCAGCAGAGGCAAGGAGCATAAGAGAAATTTTAAAGGTCCAAGCAAGGAATAACAGACCTCTACCTGTTCCTAAAGCACTGAAGGAGTCCTGAGCACAGAATTAGCTTACAGAGCGGGGCTTTTCTTTTCAGAGCAGATTTCTCTTTTTCTTTCACCACCCACAAGTCCACGCCAGATACTGAGCGAGTTTTACAGGGAACTGGGTTTGTTTTGTCTAAACCCCGGGAGAAAACCAACAGCCCTGAAGTGGTAAAGGTGAAATAAAATTAAAGAGTGTGTGCGTGTGTGTGTGTGTGTACAAGGATGGTTCGTTCTTTTTCTTTCTTTTTTTCTTTTAAAGAGAGCTGAAATCAGTTCAGTGAAAAGTCATATTCACTCTTTGGTGAAGTTGCAGACCAAGGTTATGTTGCAGCTACAAAGAATTTGGAAAACAACATGTAGGTTTGAAAAATGAACCATCCCTTCACATATATAACTTAGCATATCATCCTCGATCATAATTATAGACAGATTTGGATTGAAGCGATTATTGAATGCATTGTCCTTAAAGATAATCAGGGACATGACCACTAGTGACACTGTGATGGAAAGGACTAAACAGTGCAGTTCATCATCTCAGCCCTTGAAATGGCTGAGATATGCAAAAGTGCACGTTTTATCCAAGAGGTATAAATGGTACAAAGAGAGGAAGAAAAAAAAAAAAAAGCCAAGAAGAGGAGTCAGGTGGTTTTGCAGACTGCTGTGTTTGAGGAACAATTTGACAGAGACAGAGCAAGATGATGATAACGTGGTAAAAGTATAATTTGTCATGATTACCTCTTTTTTTTCCTTCCTCCTAAAGCAGTACGGTTTGCAGTTTCCATCCATTGCAATTTATACCTGGGTAAAAAGATGGCTTGGGTAAAAGATAGTTTACTTGGGAACATACTTGGGTAAAAGATAGCTTGGCAAAGTAAAGTATAATTTAATCCCTTCACTCACCTGGACCTGCACTAAGTATTTTAGATGTCTTGAAACCTCAGTTAATGAAGCCCCTTGCAAAAGTCCATTAAATGCCTTGCGGGTGGGATTCATTTTGTGAAGGACACCAAATAGCAGAGAGGGAATATTTCCGAGTGCAGCATGATTCAGAAAACACTATACCTCCTTATCCTGAGTCAAATGCCCTGTATATATGTTTCTTCTGCACTTTCATTAGTCAGCCCTGTCCACCTTTATAGTTTTTCTACAGACAAAACCCATATATTCTGTAGGTAATGTGAACAGCTGATTATGTTACTCTTGGCTACCAATGCTTTCACTTTGCAGGCTGTTCCATCCAAAGGTAATGGCACTGATGTGGTTGTCACTGTATATAAAGATGCATCTGTGAAAGAGGTCAGAGAAAATAGGGAGTTTGTAGTCCTGGGATACTGGGCAGTCTAACTATCAGCTGGGGGATATGGCAATTGCCTGTTACTCTGCATTACTATACAAAGGGCACAGAAAAGCTCCTCAAAGGATATGGGTGATTGAAATGAGCATTTTCTTTCCTCTCTAAATTTAATTCGTTACTTACATGTCACTGTTACTAAAAGTACCTATATGTATTTTGAACATATGAGAAATCATTTATTATCTGCAGTAATATGCCTAACAAGTAGCACATACTGAAGGCTCCATAGCTTATCAACAAAGCTCAGCTATACATTTAACCACCTATTTAGCAAAAAATGTACATCTCATCTAAGATATCATTTGGCATACAGAATTTGTAGGGTAGGGATCTCATGAGTTTTGCTTGTAGGTCTGATCAGGAGAATAATTTCCTCTAATTTAAATTCCATTTAAATACGACCACTTTTAAAATATATTTTCTTCTTTCTCCAGTTTTATTTCTGTGTCTTCTTCCTCCCGATGTGGGAAAGCAGCATATAATATCTGGCTCCAGCAGGGTAATACACTGGAGATACCATACCATGCTTTTAAAACTTTGAGCCATGTTACGCTGTTTAAAAGGTTTCAGGAGCAACATTACACTGTTTAAAAGGTTGCAGCACATGCAACACACTGAAAACGCTCTGATCTGTAGAGCTACCTTTTCTGCTTGTCATTCCAGGATCCTTCACTCTTACTTGCTCTCCTTATTTTGCCTGTTCTGCTTCCATACCTCTTCCACTACTGTTTTGGCACTAGCAGCCATCCAAATGCATGATAGACTTTTAAAATAAATACCTGAAGTGTCCTGTTTCCTCCTTCCTCCATGCCTACACAAAGCAGTGAGCCTCCCATGCGTAGAAGGCTTCTTTGTAATGGCTCTGTGAACCATCCAGAAAAAAATGTGGGAAAATTTCAGATCCTGTCTCCTGACACTCTGCAGCAGCGTGTGTTTTTCTTGAGGACTGGGTCTTTCCTTCAGAGCGCTTTGTGTATGTCCTTAGTGAGGCTCCATAGCACAGATGTGGGCTGCTGAAGCATCTCCAAAGGGTTGGCTCAGAGTTGGATCAGTGCCCTCATTTAATTTAAAGCTGCCAGGAGGCTGCAAAGCAGCTCTGTGCCTTTTTCCTTCCCACATATTTGTCTTGCACTCCAAGGCTCAGCTCCACAGAGGTATTTGAGCTCCTCGGTCCTTGATATCAGTGGGAGCTATGTGCCTACACAGGAAAGAGATAGGAAACATCTGTTACAGATCCAGGCCTGAGATTTTGAATCTCTCAATTACCATGTGTTGATGATGACAGGATTGAAATGGCACTTTCAGGCACTACGGTAAAGCAAATGTATTGGTGGCCTGAAATTGCTGAGAATTTGCTCTGCTCTGGAGGCTTAGAAATGGTACAGAGGAGGATCCTGTTATACTGAGTGAATTGGAATGGTCTCAGTCTTCCCTGATGAAGTCTGGCTGCTGGCTGGCTGGACTGCAGTGGAGAGTCTGACTTTCCAAGCCTCGCAGTTGCATGCTGAGCTTCCCCAGTGCTGGGGTCCTAAATCCTTCTCCCTCACCCACCAAGAATCTCCACTATTAGCAGCACATGCTAAGGGGAGGGGACAATCCATCCTTATGATGAGCCACTGACTTTGGGGAAAGTGCTTTTTATTGTGTGCATATTCACATCATCTATTTCTCTTTTGCTTATTGTGCATCTGTTTCTTTTCTTCTCACTTACTCTCTGTTCAGTCTCCTTCTTTTCCTTTGTTCCTTCCTTGTTCAGAAAAGAGAAAGCAATGGACCTTTTCCCTCACTGGCTTATGAACTCATTCTCGTTTCATCCAGTTAAACATCCCATTAAACAAGACACTCTCACGAACGGGTTATTGACAGTAACCTCTCCATGTTAGGCCTCTGGTTCATGTTTGAAATTAGTTCCAGAACAACAGAGGGAAGCTTTCGGCCTTGAACTGTGACATCCTCTGTGCTGAAAGAGAGTTGCTATTTGCACAGTCCTTTTAACCTTCTGCTAGCTCATGGCCTGATTTCCCAGTCCTCCATGCTGATTCAACCACTCATGCTTGAGCTAGAAAGATGCTGGAGTAATGTCGCACTAGGGAGTACCTCTTACACTGGTGAAAAGGCAAGGGACTAAGCCAGATCTTTTGCCGGTGATCCCACCTATAGACACGTTTCTTCCTTGTGAGCCCCACTTCTGTAACAGACTTAGCCTTGAGCTCATGGATTCCCTTGTGAATACAATCACCTCCTTGTCTTTATGATGCCCCATTCGGGAACTGCAGTAAACAACAGAAAAGCGGGCCTTTTGTTTCAGTCGATGTGTCTCATTTATGTCCCCCGAGGGCTTCGACTGGGAGCACAAGCCTCAGGAGCCCTCCAAACAGTGGGTATTTGCAGAGGTACGTTGAAAAGCACGAATAGGACTCTGGCCTAATGAAATTCTGGTGCTTTGCTGCCTTCTCTGCTTTAGAAAATCTTCAGGGATTCAAAAAGTTTTTGGTTTTGGTATTTCCAGGAAGGGATGAGGTGGCAAGGTGTAGCCATACAATTCCCTTTAACTTCACCACAGGAATTTACCACTCTTAAAGAGTTGCCTGTTTGAATTTTCTCCATGGTTCAATCTTGTGAGTAACAGCCTGATAATAACCTTTTTTTCCAGAGAGAGATGTCACTAGTTGTTAAGACTGACAAAGTTTATACAGGGCTACTGGAGTAAAATCCCATTAGCTTTTTGGCTGAGGGGAGGTGAAACAGTTGAACACAAGATCTCTAGCCAAGCAAGAAAAGCTGTTGTTTAAATTTCAAGTAGCCTCACTGCTAGATATGGCAACGGTTGCTCAGCTGGGGTGGAACAAGGTGTGTGGTGTAAACCCACACTGCTGCCTGCAGTCCTAGCTTAGGATTCAGCCTTGTCCATGCTTAGGAGAAAGTGTCGCACTGTTCAAGTGAGATGCAAAACCATATGGCCTCTCTGGGCAGTGCTGCCCAAGTACCATTTGGAGAGGGCTGAACCTGGAACACCTGTATCAGCCACCCGACTCTGGGGTTAACCTGACCTCTCTATTAATTATTTGTATGAAAGCTGATCTAAATGCTAATTGAGGTCTGTGTCCCATTCTACTAATCCCATTGTAGTAGGTGCTGTACAAACACAGTAATAAAGGCTCTGTCTTGAAGAACTTATGATCCAAAAGCACAAGGAAGGTAATGGGTGGGAAAGGAAAAAGAAGCAAAATGGCTTGGAACCCGTCAATGGAAAGAGCTGCAGACTTAAGTGTTGTCATACAAGTTTATTTCAGTGGGATGAAAACTCTGCTGTGTCTGGTTATGTATAATCTATCCAGACAAGGGAGGTTCTTCCCACCCATCTTCTGTAGCCCAGCCTTGGACAGTATCTCTTCACTCTTTCAGCAGGTACTGGAGGAATGCAACTCATGCTAAATGTGCAAATAAACAGAGGAAGGAGGAATTATTATCTGCTGTGGAATGCTGTCTGGCATGCTGACTCCTGTGTGTGCGTACACACACATTCATGCATTCATTTATGTACACACAAAGAGACCCAGAAGGAGGTGAGGAGGGAAAGTTTTTCAGCCTCACACTAATCTTCACAAAGGGAGTGAGTGAATTCTCTAAGCAAGCAGTAGATTTGGAGGAGAATCCAACAGCAGCTTGTGTTTCATATTTACGTTCAATGCTCAGGTTTCCAAATTAAATCTGCAAGTTAGACAGTAGTTCGTGTTGTCTGCTGATCATCTGTTTAGCGGGAGAAGAAGAACATAAATGACAGAAGAAAAATACTTGCAAACACCAGTAGTAATTAAAATCAAGTATTTAGGCATTACCACGCCTCCCCCCAGCCAGATTTGTCTGAGGAGAAAATAAATAACTTCAACTGCAGGCTCCATGCTTGCTCAAGATCTGAAATATTTAAACCAGGTCCCAAAAGCCCATACACATTTTTAATCAAAGCCTGCTCTTTTTGGTTCCTTTTTCTACCTGAATGAGCTGACTTGATAGAACACCAAAACATCATTAAACTGCAATTGGTACAATACAAAAGATAGAAAATGAGCAACACTACTTAAACTGTTGCAACTGTACACATAACTGTGTTAGACAATTTATTCTCAGGTTCAAGGTTACACATGGCATTATAAGGTGTTCACGTCCTCCCCCCCTTCCAGCACTAAACAGGGCTGGATTCTTGCCAGCACAAAAGAATCTGCAGTCAGCCACTTCAAGAATGAAAAATATTTTTTTTTTTTCCCTGCAGGAGAAAAAAAACCCAAACCTGAAGAAAAGCAGACAGCTGCTAACTAGTTGTCTAGCTGTCTATTTGTGGACATTTTCTTTCATCTTGTCATACCTTTTGTGCTGTTTGAAATGTTTGGAGCTTAGACTTGAAGAACACTCAGTGGATTCCAGACTTGTATTAAAAGAAAGAAAAGCAGAAAAGTTCTGACAACAGATCTGTGTGTTTGTGTGTCTGGGCCACATCATTCCAAGCATCAGCTAGAGCATTGATTTTATTTTCATCTGAGTGAAGGAAATTTTTCACACAAGAACATACCCAGTAATAATGCAATTTGTAAGAAAAGCGCATACATCTAGAAAGCAAGTAACTGAGATATGTTGTGAGACATCTGCAGAACAAGCAGAGGCCATTTGGTCAATCACATCTGTTGCTTTTGCTATTCTGCTGTTCTGTTTTCACAGAATGGGTAAAGTCAATATCTTTCTAGATGGTCTTCCTTTGCTTTGCTGTCTAAGCTGTTGGAAAGAAGCAAGGCAAGAGTCTAATTAATGTCAGTGATCTTCAATGAGCTTTAGATCAGACTGAGATGCGTGCAACGTGCTAACTTTACCTCTGCTGATTTTGTTGCCTTCTGCTATGCAGACAGTGAGTACAGAGGGGACTGGGTCTCACTCTGGCTTCCAGGTATCTCTGGAGCTTCTCATTTCCCCAAGCTTACCTCTTCCTCCAGCATAAAGGAGGAAGGAAAAACAGCTGACAAGTGAGCAGAAGCCAGGAAGAAACCACTGAAATGGTTCTCCTGGGGTGAGGAACCATTCTCATCCTGTTTCAACTGGCCTTCCTGGCACCCTAAAGGCAAAGTTCTGTCTTCAGACCTCCTCTTTCCTCAGGAGAAGCAAGGCTTTGTGGCTGTGTGCAAGTCTAAGGCGTCAGTTTCCCAGAAAGGGAACTTACTTGGAGGGACCAGAGAGTCCCTAACCCATTTCCACCTGTGTCTGTGGGCTTACTGTTAGACAGGGAACAGCATCTCCACCCCTCTTTCCCTTGCCAAGAAGCTGGTGTAGCAGAAGAGCTCTATGTGCTGTGTTGCTAACTCTGTATCCTGCAACTCATCTGGCCATATTTCTTCACCAGTGGAGCAGGCTGAAGAAGCAGCATCATCACCACCAGCTGTAAGCTTGTTGCTTCGCTAGCAATGATCCTGGCTCTTGTAGGTAAGGTGAGCCTGTTGCTTCATCAGTTCTTGGATCAGGATTGTCCAAGAGGAAGCTCTCATCTGCTCAGTGTTTTGCCCTCCTCCGCCAGCAGTCTTTTCTGCCTCTTCTGGAGTTCTCCAAAATACCAAAGCTGTGAGGACAGCAGACTGAATTATACTGTTTTCCAGCATCCGAGAAGCCTGTCAGCTTGGTATCTCAGGTAATTCTTCTTGGTCCTGAAACAGAGATGGCTAGCTGCCAAAGCAAAGGGATGAGGCCTTCATTTAAAATAGCTTCTGCCACAGTGAATTCTCTCTCTTTAGGCAGAAGAAAGTGCTCAAAAGTAACTAACTTGAGTTCTCTTGTGCTCTTCAGCTTTGCCTCTCTTAGCACTGCGCCTGCCATGGCCTGTGGATTGATGGACAGAGATCCTCTTGTCTGCACTGAGGCCCCATCACCTGCACTAGAGGATGTCCATGTCAGCAGCATGAGCTTTTGAATCTAAGGTGGCATGAGGGGAGTCACAGCTTCAAACCTTGGGTGAGAGAGAAGACCTTTAAACAAGGGGATGGTTTTTCCTACTGATAGCAGATGTCTTTTTGGAAACTCCTTGATTAGACCCTGAATGATCAAGAGGTTGAAGAGAGATGGGAGATTTACATATAAAAAGGGACTCTACTTTTGGGATCAATTATACTATTCAGGGTTCACACTATACCCCTTTTTTTCCCCAGCCTCTATAGAGCCCTTGCTAGGATTAAGCCCCCATCGAGTAGATTATCTTTACACAGAGGCTGGATCTAGTGTTACAGGCTCTTTATTATCTCTTCTTTGAGACTGTGCAGGCTATCCCCTTGAAGTTCTTAACCCTTAAAGCACTTTATCTAGTATTTATTGTTTCTTCTCCACAGGCATCTGAGATGGCAGCACTGGTATATAGACCCCACCTGTCCTTGTTCTCTGTAAGAGCACCAGCTCTCCCCCCTCCTTCTGTACACAAGGGGCCCAGCTGAGTCACATCAGCATCAGGCCCTCTCTTTCCTAATCCTTTTCATCTCCAAGAAGTGTGCACCATTCTTGCTTGACTCGGGCGGGCTGCAAAGTTCCTGTCAAATGCAAACATATTCCAGCTGCTGGGAGTTTGATGCATTCATTTTGAGGAACATAAGAAAGGCCATCAGTGGATTGGGTGATGAAAAGGTCAGGACTGACCTCCTGAGAAAAGGGGAGATAAGAGGAACATGGGGTAGAGGGTTACAAAGTAGTGAGTAGCTTAAAGAAGATTCCTGCAGCGATACTGTGTCTGTTGACTATAACAGGGTGTTTGAAAGGAAAGGTTGGAGGTTCCTGGGTGTCGTCTTTCACTTGCCTCTAAAATGACAAGTTCTGGAACAGGCAAAAGTCTACATGGACCCATGGGTCTAGTTTCTCTGTGCCTGTGCTCTGGAGGCAGCTGTGCACAGGCATGCCGCAGGAGACTCCTTGCTAACATGCTAACATTGAGGCATGCCTTGTTATCCAGGGAGTGGCTCATTCTAGCTGTGCCATTCCTCTTGTGCTGTCTTCTCTCTCCTGACGTGACCATTGCTGTGGGACATCTACTAGCAGCCACATGTGAGAGAGGGAGCATCTAGACTGTGGTGACCTTTCCTTCTCACAGTTCCCATAGTTGTACAAAGAGAGACATTTCTCCTTGCCAGCCTATTCCACCAAAAGGACAAACTCTTCTGAATTGCTTTTCTTATCACTTTTTTAATAGCTTCTGGCTGTGGACATTGGAGTCTGCTCCAGTGCTGTCTCTTTCAGCAGACGAAAGTGCTCAAAAATAACATCTTGAAGTGATCCCCAAATTGTCTAGTGGCCTCAGCTTGTAAGGCTGTGAGATTTTAAATGACTCAGGCAGCATTATCCTGGTCTTATCATCAGACCAGATCCCCAGCTGGTGTTAACTAGCTCATTCCAGTATACCTATGCCAGTCCCTTGCCATGACTTTGCTCCCTAACTGGGCATGACAGAATTGAAATAAATGGAGCTGCATTGATGGCTCATGGCTCACACTCATCTGAGAAGGATGAGAAAGTCTTACTTTTTACCTATCAGCTACTTGCCTGTCTGCTGGCAGGCAAATGAAGCATATACTTTCTTTCCCCATGTGCCAGATATACTTCTTCTGCAGCCGTGCTAGCCCCAGTCTGAACAAAAATGGTCACAGCCTTTCCTTCATTGACAATGGCCACTTACGTGAAAAATGCAGAACTGAGCAGTCTAGGACTAAATGTGGTGGAAATATGAAGAGGAGAATGATCTTTGGCTGTGCATCAAAGAGCATTAAGGCATTCTGAAGCAGATTCCTCTTGCTCTCTGGGTTTACTTCAGAAGAGATTTTCTACCCACAGAATCAAGCTCTTTACTGTGTGAATTCCTTCCTGCAGGAGCTGAGAAGTCTCAGGTTCTGTGCAGGCCATGAAAAGCTGTAAACAGGTCCAGGGTGTGTATGAGTTTCTGTGGAGATGACAGCAGACCTTGCTGATCTTCCACATATGCAATGCTGGTGGACCTGAGAGGCATCATTCCTAGTGAATTCCAACAAGGGAGACTTGACCTCCTTTTCTAGATTTTCACATCGCCTGTTCTTAATCAACTCATGGTTTTCTAAATATTTTTCCTCTTGATCTCTTAAAATAGTTTCCCAGGCTGTCTCTACTGCTGACATTAACATGCTCCAGTCTGTGTTCCTTTTTTATTACGTCTCTTAGTCTTTTTTATTTTTTTTTTTTTTTTTACAAAGAACATATAAGTGTCTTATATAATTCACTTTAGAGTCCATAAGTAATTTCTCCTAAACACAGCCCTCATGTGGAAACATCCAAGGATGCTTCTTTGACTTTTTATTTTATTTTTTTTTAATTCTGAAAGTATTATATCATCTAAACCTGTGGCCCTAATTCACTGGTAACAATTCAGTGTTCCCTCTGCATGCTTCCTCACACCTTACCTCATTTTTCCAACATTATCAGATTTGCTGAAATGCCACATGGCTTCCTTAGTATGAGCTAGCTAAACCATACTTGCTCTCAAAATGATAGCATTTACAAATAATTACCCAATCAATTTTGTATTGTTCTGTTGTAAAACACTCATTCTGTAGCAATGATCAAAGTATTTAATGTGGTTGTTCCTTTCTTATGCATACTTATTTGTCGTTCATATTTCATTTGCTTGCTAAGACCTGCAATTATTATTTTTGATGTTACAAGTTGTTGGATATTTCTTGCTTTCAAGTCTCACAGTGTTTGCCCCATATCATTGAGTGTTTATTATATCTAACTCTTCCTTTTCTAGATCTGTTCACACCTATAAATATGCCTAGTTTATCATTTGATATTGTCCCCTATTCCTTTTCCAAAGAACTGCTGGCTTTTATCTTATGTTTTAAACTAGTAAATATGAGTGTTCATGAAAGATAAGGTACATAACAAACTTGTCTCTAGTTCTGCAATCAAGTATAAGTGCGGCTGCCTTTAAACAGAATGTGTCAATTCTGTGATCTCTGAGATTTCCTTTAATAGGGCTGTTGTAACTTGTCTCCTGCTACACCGCAATACATATTAGGTTTATTCTTAGTAATAAGACCACTGTTCATGAATATACACTAGTAGTTCTGTAGCATAGGTGGGAAATGACAGCCCTGGTGCTCTGTAGGCAGGATTAAATTGGTAGGCTTTTCCTGGACAAGCTGTTTTAACTGCAGTGGAAAGCACTAACTGATCCCGAATATACATTCTGCTTATAATGCAATGGTTGGTGTTAGCCCCTGCTACTGACCCAATGGGATGTCTGGCTGAACTAGTCATTGGGATAAAGTAGCTTGTGCATTTGAGAAAATGCCTTTTCTTGTCTTCTGACTCCTCCCCTATTTGTCCTTTAGTGTTCCTTGGATTTTTTTGCATCCTGACACCCCTTTTAGGTTCAGCTGGTGTTGGGCTTGTGCACGCATACATATGTGATCCTTCCCTGCACATCTCCAAATGGGGGCCTCTGTTTAATTCACCCTTGGCTCGAGTGCCTGTGGTGTAATACCCTTTGTAGGGACTGGCATTTGTGGAAGTGGTGATGCTGGCTGTGTCCCCCCATGCCACACTTGTGAGGGGTGGTGGTAGTGCTCAGCATGCAGGCAGCCTCAGATACATGGCACTGTGTCTTTCTGCAGGTGCAGAAGCAGCATTATCACTTGATTCTTGCAAATTCATGCCCACTAGGTCCTGCCTTTAGAGCTGGATTGAAAATGTGACATTGCTGCTATTTTCACTTGTTTGACTTTTCCTTTTGAGTATGCAAGTAAACACATCAGGTGATGGGATTAGAGATAATGTTGATCACTCACACAGGAGGCCTGAATTACATTTGTGGAAATGAATGCATGGGGTTCTGCTGACTTCAACAGTGGGTTAGATCAGGCTGGAGGGTATGTGTAACACCAACATTGGAATGCATATTCAGAGTGTTTGCTAAAGCACTGAAATATTTTCATCTCATGAAAAGTTTTAATATCTTTTTCATTTTGCCTCATAATCATTTCTTCTGGGCTAGTTAGTAGAAAAAATAGCAGCATGCAGTCACAGCAGGTATTTTCTGATACACACATGACACACACACATATCGGAGTGTATTTGTGAATGTGGCTGTTTGTATTTTGTTGACAGAGCCTGCTCGCTCTGTGCCTCATGTTAGTCATATTCTGTCATGTGTCTGAGCTGAGGTTTCTCACTCAATGAAATAGACTCAGATAGCATCATCTGGAAATGCCAGGTTACTCCAGTGGGCCCACTCCATATTTGCATCGCAGTATTGCAGCATGCCAAGAAGATAATGGGTGAATGGGTATGCAATGAGCAGAGAGGGGATCCAGCATGCCCAACCTGCATAAAACAAGAAAAAAATTATTCTTCATTATTCTTCATTAAGAGGCTGGTTTAGGCTCTCTTTGGCTTGCTCCCCCCTCAGGACAAAGGTCTGATGACCTTTGTCAAAGCTTATGTTAAGCTAACCCTGAAGGTCAGATGAAGCAATTTCTCTCTCCTCTTTCCTGCCAGGAGGAGGCAGAATGACCCTTGGGTAAGGATTGGCTCCACTGGGGCTTTCCAGTAGAGATCACCAGTAGCAATGGCAGGTTATACAGGCAACTGCTGGACAAGATTCCTTCCTTCTTGCTCACTTCAGGTCTGCTAATGTTAATATTAGAATCTGGGGAAATGCTCTTACAATAAATAAAAGTCAGGGATGGGAATATTTAAATTATTTCAGGACACATAGTCTATCCCCCCATCTCCAACACAACTGTTTGAAAGCTGTTTTTCATCTGTTCCTTTGTGATGAAATGAAAAAGGTATCTGTTAAGAGCATATCTGGGGAAAGGAAATCCCGCCCTAAAATTTACTGGATTAGTGGCAGATCCAAAGCCCGCTGGAAACAGTGGGAAGGCTCCTGGTGAGTTTAGTGGGCTTTCAGTTCAAGGTCTAAATGTCTGATGCTCTGAATAATGTCTGTGATTATTTGTGTACCTCTCTTCTCTGACTGTAATCTCTGCCTCTTGTTGTTGAGTCAGGAGGAGCAATGCAGCAATTTGAAGGACTTACCTAGCAAGACAGTAGCCTTGCTGTAAAGCTATATGTCTTGCTGTCTGCAGTGCTCAAATCAACCTCAAGTGACCATGTGGAGTAAATGTACTCAACAGTCCCACTGGATTTCATTTTTAATTCAGCATTTACTACAGACCTTTAAACAATTTTTGTTCTTCCCTGTAACCCTGTGCTTTTGCTGCAATGTGGAAAGAGTAGAACTGGTGGCCTTTCTCCCTTCTGTCTGCAAGTTATTTGCTGGTATCTCGTGCCTTAGTTTGCAGCAATGGAAAACAGACATAAAGCCAACTCTGTTCCAACTCGTGGCAGCTTTGGCTTGTTGTTCTTGGGTGTAAATGGCTGAAGCAAACTCCAAGCAAATGAGAGTCAGACCTCATTGAAGTTATTGCTAAATTTGCCATTTGATGCTCTTTTGGAAAAAAACATTTTACACAGTTTGAATCTAGTTTTGAATGCTTGCATTGTAACATATTTAATTTGGAAACTATATTCTGTGGGCATGAATTTCTCCCTGGAGTGTCTTCCCAGGTAATCAAATGTTAGTGTCTTTCTGCACTTCAGATATGCTAGTCTTCCTTTTATTAAGTGCTTTGAATTCCTAACATGATGCTCATCCTCACTGATTGGGTGCTTGCTGCCTACTGTGAGACCAGTGACTGAGAACTGGGTAGTGTTTGGTTAAAACAGTAACAGAAGGATGTTGTAATCTTTCCTTATCCTGAGCTAGATGTATTCCTGTCTCTTTCGCTTGGAACAGTATATTCACTGTGACAACAGGAAGGCTTATAAAGTCATTACAATCTAAGGAGCAACTACTGTAGGCTGTTTAAAACTTTTCAGCGGAGTCTCATGGGTCTGGACGCAGCACCCAGTGGATCCAGTTGGAGTCTTTGCATGGTCTGTAAAGACAGTTTGGTCAGGTTCACCACAAAGACAGTGTTTCAGAGATGAATGGTAACATTTCCCAGTATATCCAGAATGGAGTATGATGTGTGTCTTTGTATTAATCCCAACATGTTTAAGGTTTCATACATTGCACCTCTTTCTCTAAGGACCCTAAATGAATCAGAAAACATTAATGGCAAAAACACAGAGAAATGCCATCAGTGCCTCGATCTGAATCCCTCCCATCCTGAAGTCATCGGTTGTCCCCCTGTGGAAACAGAATCTGTACCAAACATGTTGGAGGACAAACTTGTTTCCTGTGGGCCCTCTTTGAAGAAGGTCTAATAATTTCAGGGTGGTCAGCAACACATTTTTAAAAACATTCAACTGTGGTATTTGGATACCTGTAAAGCTAAAAGTGCTAGGCTCGGCCTCTTATCTGGTGACCACAGAGCTCCCGCCTCCCTCCCTGTCCTGCAGCAGTCTCTGTCATGAGACTAAGGACGGAAAAACAGAAATAAAGGATGATGGCAATTTGTTTCTTATCAGACAAAGTCTACTTCATGAATGACTCACAGGAGTAATTATCTGTCAAATTGTCTTTGTGCGTAGGAACAGTCCCCATTTCCTTTCCTCAGCCTGGATTCACTGTGGTTCCTTACGAAGCTGGTCATTACTTCAAGAGGATTTCTTTGTTGTTTGGTGGGTTATCAGTGCTTGGGAAGGGAACTGATTCTTGGAGTGCATTTTAAAATCCCAGTACTCTGCAAGGCCCAGTATCTTACAAAAACTTGCTGGAATAGTGTAGCCATACTAGGTCAGACCATTGGTTATTTTCATGCTGATTTTGATGGAGTCCAACTGCAAATGAACAAACGAAGGGCAAAATCTTCAAAATGCATTTAGGCAATTAGATTGAACTGTAACACAAGACAGAATATTTTCTTCCTAATCCATGTGAACTGTCCATATACATAGTAAATACTGAGGTCTGCCTACCAGGTTTCTAAAGCTATTTTGGGAACTGCTTGAAAAAACAGGAGGAAAGAAAATGCCAATATTTTTTCCCCTCTGCCATCCTTGAAAAGTGTATTGGACAAAATTTTCCATTAAATGTGGAGTTTTGAACCAAAATCACTCTGCTCTTTGTTGTTAATGTAGCTAAGAGCATTGTTTATAGCCATCAAGTCATTATTGTTGCAGAGAATCTGCAAATGGTGTGCAGGTGTCCTCCGCAAGTGGTGTCCATGGGTGTCATTAAAAACATTACCTTTCTTTCTCTTTAACATCTTGGCTTCTTTCTCTTTAACACCTTGGCTTCAAGATTTGTCTCCATCCTACATCAAACAGCAGGGTAGGAAAGAGGACCTTAACATTTTCCAGCTCACTTCCATCTTTTTATCTGATTCTTCTTTAAAGAACTCTTGGAGGGATGATTTGTCATTTGCCATTCACCGCTTGTAGCTTGCTTTTTTATTTTCTTCCAAGAGGAGTCATCAAAGGGGGATGGACGTTAAGATGCAATGTGTAATAGCATCACAGATTGCAAGGTCAGTGTTGCCTGGCTTACTGCATGGCACAAGCAAGAGAGTCGCCTCCAGGAACCTTTGCTCCAAGCCTGCATTTAACTTCACCCTGTGGTAGGGAATTGCAGTAACTAGTGACAACAATCAAAGGTGAATAGAATAATCTTTTTTCCATTGCTCTGCAGGGTGGAATCCAGAAATGTTTCTCTTCACTGCAGAAGAGCTTTCTACCAGGCACTGTGTGCTTTTAAGTAAAGAGAAGGAGGTTTACCTTCTCAAGGTCATGTGAAATCATTCAAACTTGAGATCATTCCAAGGCATGGCATGAAAGGAGATTACATACACCATGCCTTAAGCCACTGAAGGCAATGCAGCCGATCAATCAGCAATAAGCTGACCTTAGCATGTCAGGAACTCCAGAACCATGGAAATGACTATGAGTAGGCAAACACTTGCCTCTATTTAGCAGCCCTGAAGTGCAAGTTGTGCAGAGTCTGTTTAACAGGTTTCCTTGTACCACACCTGGTTAGAATGGATTTGTGCCAGACAGTGGTAGTGGAAGGGAGGAGCAGGTGAGACTGCCTTCAAGAGAAAACAGTACTTTGTGTTAAAATATATCGTATCTTTATGGTATCTGAAGATGGTTCTCGGGTACTAATCTCATCTTCGCAGTGCAGTTCTGAGGTAAAAAGGTGTCATCTACTTATGTGATGAAGAAATCACATAAGAAGTCTTCCCTTTTTTTCTTCCAATGTTAATTTTGCTAGGTGTAATTATGGAGGACTTTACACTTAAACCAAATGTGAATACGGAGGTCTATCTTTACAAATGAATCACTTTACCCAGAAATTCCCTCAAATGTGTAATAGCACTGGGAGGTGTTCAAAAAGCAGAGGACATACAACTCAACCTCATGTTGGCAGTGCTTGAATGATGAGTTGTAGGTACTATATTTGCATCAAAGGAAGAAACACTTTTTAGGACAGAAAGCTAAAAAAGAAAACCTGCATCCAAGAAAAACTCTGGGGAGATCATTAGCAAGGCGGGATATAACTACCTGAGCTGGAACCAGAGCAGGACACAGGCATTCTTGTTAGTATACATGTGAAAAATGCAATGGGATATGAAGGCGTATATATCTATCTCTCTATGCTTCTGTGTACACTTACCATCTTGCTGTGACCAATGTACCTGGCTGAGAAACAGAAGGGGAGCTGAGAGGAAGTGAAAGGCTAATTGTTTTCTAATGTTGTTTTCCTTTGCTATTTGCAGTTCATAAAAGGAGTGTTTACGTGCCAGCAATATGTCTAAAGTATATGCAAACATAGCATGCCCTTTGCACGTCCTCAGAACAGCTGAGTGCACAAGTGCAAGCTTGCATTTTGCAGACATAGTTTGGCATTTTCAGCTCTCCTTTGTTTCAAATCCTATCCCACGGTGATTCAGACTGCATTTTTAGAAGTCCCCTCAACATCTTGTTTATGACAGCACCCCAGGAAAACAGCACTATCCTGACTCCACTGGAGGGAAAAAAAGTTAGTTATTAGTTAGCATGCACAAAGTAATAGGTAGATCAGATCTTCTGCTATTTCTCCAGCAGCTAGGTTACAGCTGTAAGGGCCTGACCAGAAGTTGCCCCATTGTGTTAAAGCCAGCAAAGCAGCGCTGGTTTACATCAGCTGAGGATCTGACCACCTGCCTTTGATACTATGGCTGTACCCTTAAAAATAACCCAAGCAAACAATAGAGAGTCTGCTGGAGCCCCTCTGAGCTTTTTCAGACAGTTCATACATTTATTTTACTGGCTGCCCAACACAAATCACCTGCTATGTTGAAAGAACAAGGAAATGATCTTGAAGACTGCTAAAAAACATGAAGGAAGAGTGGGAGAAAAGTCTAGCGTCTGACTGACATCCTTGGCAAGGACCAACTTTGCCACATAAACAGAGGAAGTAGCCATTCTTGATAACTTCTCATTTTGATAAAGGTCACGTCACTACCTGGCCTGCTAAGCTTGCATTCCCCCTGAGCAAAGAAAGATGTGCTCCTCACCAGCATTGGAGGAACCAGAGGGAGGAGTGAGTTTGGTTTTCCACCCAGCCACTAATTCCTTAGGCCAGATTCTATGATTTGACTCTCTGGAATAAAGTCACATTTTTTTTATTACTCAGATGATGTTTCTATGTGAAATGCACATTCCTGATCTTCAGTTCTTTCCTACTGAGACAGTCATTCTTTCAGAGATGGGTAGCAAACAAGACCTTCCCTTTGGTCCATATTGCCTCTAACTGTTCATGGGCAGGTTTCCAGACCATGACTATGGAACACATTGAAAAATATACCTTGATATATATCTTGGAGAAAATTACCCAGACAGAAATAATGTCATTAGGTTTAGGTTGTTCTCCCTGAATAAAATGAAGTTGTTAAGCAAACAACAAAATCTGCCAGCTCAGAGGTCTCACTGCAGCAGCTGAGTTAAGTTGATGAAAATTCTCGTGAATTAGGAGATGAGATGCAGCCTGCATCAGCAGAGGGAAGACCTGTCCAGGTCTCACTCCAGACCAGGTTAAAAAGAAGAGTCTTCTTACAGATTTTCAAGAACATTTGATCTCATAAGATCTCTCTTGGCTTTCAGCTTGACAGGGAACAGCATATGTTAACGTGATTAATACATTCAACATACTAAGAAATGAGCCCCTGGCTATTACATCCCATCTGAAGTTTGTCACTGTAGCCAGGAAAAGAGGCCTTCACTTCTCCAGTGTGTAGATGCATGCTCAACATGCCTTTTGGAGGTACCTTTTTGGAGGGAACACCACTGTAGCAGGAAAACACCAGCCTAACTCGCAAGAGAGGAACTTGGTTTTAAAGTGTGCCTCGGGCAAATATGCATAAGACTGACATTTCCTTCTCTCTCCCACCTTATTCTAGATTGCTGAAGAAGAAAGTATTGATCGGCATGCACTGAAGATGACCATTTTTTGGTAGTTCTTGATCAAGACCAGGAGAGTACAACTTCACCTCTGGAACCAAATCAAAACTTGGCAGCATGCTAACGTTGGTGGAGCTGGCTCTGCCAATAGCATAGGGCACATCTGCTGCTGGTGTATATTTTTAGGTTTTCTGCGATCTTTATCTTCACAGAGTGCATTAGGAGTTACAGAGAAGAAGGTGAGGTGCAGGTGCTTGCAAACAGAGGCTAGAAGTGACTTGTTATGACCTACAGTCTCATTGCTTGAGAAAACATTGAGCCTGCTGTCATCACAGAAAGCAGAGAGAATGATTTTAAGGGCTGTGAATTTCTTGTGCTTTTATTTCAGAGGAAGCCTCTTTTTGCAACTAATGCTAGAAAGCAGGTTGTCTGTTTTTATGGCAGAACATATTTTTGTCGAATTGTGCTTTTTTGTGTGTTGCAATAAGCATGATCTTTCTGCTTCTAGAGTGCATGAATCATTATATTTATCACTAATCTGTGCTGAAGTTAAACATAATTTCTTCATTTTCCACCATTTCCAGTCCTGCTGGAGCTGTACTTGGCCTGAACTGCAGCTCAGCTTCCAACCCTCACTCCTCATAAATGGAAAGGAACCTTAGATATGGATCCAGACATGAATGTGCTCCTCTGCTCTTGCCTGTTCCATTTTCCCTCATGAAAAAGAATCTTCAGAGCTTACTGCCAGTTTACGTCTGTGATTTTTGGCTGCAATTAACATTTTTGGTGTTTATTTCTTTCTGGAATAGAAGTGTCTTACAGTTAAGAAAAATGAGTCCTTTCTCTACAGCACCATTACTTCTTAGAGAGCACTCCTCCGGCTTTCTTATTTGTAAAAGTCAGTCCTAGACTGGATGGATTATTGTGGGAATGAGAGAAGAGTTTAACACCATTAAAGTTGTTTTCTCCCTGCCAAGATTCCTTGCAACAGCTCTTGTTACTGTCAGTGGCTCTGGTGGTATCATGTCAGGGACTGGAAAGACTGAAGTTCTGGCAGTTTTATGTCACTGCACTCTCTACTAGCTCTGATGAGTCTCTGTATCATCCATTGGCATTTACCCTATTATCCTGCCCGTTTTCTGCCTTGTTGTCTATTTTATGGGATATCAGCCCCACATCTCTTGTCCTGCATTTCTGTCTCTCTGTGAGATTGTTGCTGGCTGATCCTGGTGCAGAAGTAGTAACTGACCTACAGTAAATGACAGCTGAAGAAATAGGCTGACAGGAGCCTCACAAAATTCAGCAAAGTCAAATGCAAACCCCTGTGCTGCGGGTGGGACAGACCCACATAAAGGACCACGCTGGCTGTAGGGAGAACCATGTGGGCAAGAAGGACTGGCAGCTGGGCTCCCCCTGGAGAGACACACTGATGGGGTACAGGGACACAGCTTGCAAAAGCATATGCTGCATTGAGGCAAAGAGGGCACATTTGGTCCCTGTGATGGTGGCCTGACCCAGAAACTGGTTGCCCAGAGAGGCCATAGAATATCCACCCTGGGTAAGAGTCTGCTTCTGTTAGCCCTTGCTTTGTGTGGGGTGGGCTGGAGACTTCCTAAGGGCCAGTCTGACTCACTCCATGACTTCTGGCTGATGCACAGATGGAGCTTATTGATAGCACTACTGGTTATTTCTGCAATTTTTGACCTCAGAGACTTTTTTCCCCATGATTTCTTTCTTGAAATGAAGTATCTTGTAGTACTTTTCACTCAGAAGTGTTTAACTTAGTTATGCTTTCCTTGAGTATAAAAGCAGTGAGAGGATCAGATTTTTCAAGGAATCCCCACTTGAGTTACCGATGATACGCTCGCAAGCTTGTGAAATGTGGCTGCTCGAAGTTCCTTCATTTGCTGCTGACAGTTGCCAGCCCTGTGGTGATCTTGTGCTCAGGTGGCTTCCCTGAGGCTTCCCCTGGTACCTACAGCATTGACCACCACAAAGCTCACCATGGGATTGGAATCAGGATAATTTTGTAGCCTACAGATAGTTTGAAAGATGGATTCCTGCTTGTAAGAAAGGCCATTCCAGTGCCCAAGGTGCATCCTTTGTGTTAATTGACAGGTAAGGAAATTGAAAGGTTTCTTCACACCCTCCTTGCTGTGTATTTCTTTCAACTAAGCCATTTTGTTTCTGTTTCTGTGGGACAGAGAGAAGATGCTGTATCTTTTGTTTCAAGGCCTTAGGGTTAGAACTTCATCTTTGGCTGTCTTTAGGTTGCTACATCAAAGTAGGCAGTAAGAAATTAAAACCACCAGGATAACATAACAAAAAAGAACAAAGCCATTTAGGGGGAAAAAAACCCACAAAATCAATATTTTTTGTTTTAGGTCCCCAGTGAGAAATACTTGTGTAGAAAAGACAAAGAGGAAACATGAACAATGGGCTTCTCCTGCCCTAATTCCAAGTACAGCAAGTATGTCAAGTGTGCATTTGAGAGACAGAGGTTAAGGACTGCTTTGTAAACAGGCGCAGAGCTGGTGAAACAGAAGGACAACAGCTAAGGGTCATTCTGCAGCCATACCTAGCTTGAAGAAATCTTATTTGAGGAAGAGAACCAGTATAGCCCCGTAAGTATAATTCTAGATCAATATATTTTTGTTTTATCTCCTGCTGGATGACCTTGCTGCATTTTACGTGAAGCTTGATTGTGTAAGTGGGTTGCGTATGTTCTGAGCTGCTGCAACTAGATCTGCCCTGGACCTTTAAGCAAGCTTTGGGGGCATAAGAGGGTGCTGAAGTCCAACTGGGCTTCATGCGGGCCACTGCCCACAGAATGCTTAGTCTCCAGAGGCAGAATAGCAGGCACTTTTTGAAACATTGTATGTTTGGATTTAGGGCTGTCCTTACTTGTGAGCATTCCTGGATATAGCCACTCTTCTTTATTGACATTGTGGAGTGAAGGGTAACTCCTTTACTAGTCAAAATAAATTAAAACTACAGTATTAGGAGTACTGCCTTTGAGCGTAAAAACTGTATAACACATGCCAGGCAGAAAGTTGTTTAATTTACAGGAAAAAGGTGCACGGGTTAAAGAGTATTCAGATAAGTTAGATATATTCAAGTCAGCAGGGCCTGATGAAATTCACCCTGGAGTACTTCAGGAACTAGCTGAAGTGATCTCTGAACTATTAGCAATTATCTCTGAGAGCTCATGGAGGTTGGGTGAGGTCCCGGAGGAGAGGAGAAAGGCAAACATAGTACCTATCCTTAAAAAAGGGGAAATAGGAAGACCCAGGGAATTACAGGCCAGTCAGCTTGACTTTGATACTGAGAAAAATGCAGGAGCAAATTATTGAACAATCAATTTGTAAACACCTAGAGGAAAATAAGGTGATAAGAAACAGCCAGCATGGGTTTGTCAAGAACAAATCACATCAAAGCAATCTAATTTCCTTCTTTGACAGGGTAACTGGCCCAGTGGATAAGGGGGAAGCAGCAGATGTGATAGATCTTGACTTTAGCAAGGCTTTTGACACACATCCACATGACGTTTTCATAAGTAAACTGGAGAAATATGGTTTAGATGAAGTTATTACATGATGGGTGCAAAACTGTTCGAAAAATTGGGCTTATCGCTAAAGCAGTTATCAATGGTTTGTTGTCAAACTGGGAAAACATATCAAATAAGATACCACAGAGGTCTGTCTTAGGTCTGGTTTATTCAATATTTTCAGCACTGATGATGGAATATGTAGAAAAATTTTAAAAATTGCATATGATACTGAACTAGGAGGGGCTGCAAACACTTTAGAAACAGGATTTGAATAAAAAATGAGCTTAATAAACTGAAGAAAGGGTCTGAAATCAATAGGATGAAATTCAATAAAGACAAGTGCAAAGTATCACTTTGGAGGAAGGAAAAATCAAATGCACAAATATTAAATGGGAAACAGCTAGTTTGGGAACAGTTTTCAGAAACGACGCTCAGCACAGAGCACAAACAAAATGAAATCCAGAAATGTGAAGATGTGTGAAGAGTAATGATGGTATTAATTAATAGTAATATTGTGAATAACTGGGAAGTAACTATTTAAGTCTGCCCTGGGCAGTGGGGCCTGATCTGAGAATACTATGTCTGTGTCCAATGGTGATGGCACATTTTAAAGTATAGAGATTTTGGAAATCATTCTTCTATTGGAAGGAGAAAAAACAAAGCTTAGAAAACATCTTCTATAAGGAAAAGCTGAATTAACTGTATTATTTTTTTCTCGGAAAGGAAAGAGTCATAATGCACATAGAATATGCAAAAAATGTTATTGAAAATGTTACAAAGAAAAGAACACTTACCGGCTCTCCCTGTCTAAAAATGGTGTAAAAAAGAAATGTATGGAGTAAGCTGAAGCAAGAAATACTCATATTGGATAGAATTCAGATAGATGCTTTGGCTATGGGGATCGTAGAGCACCGGAACAAGGTTTCTAAGGATATTCTGGAATCCTTGTTTCCAAACCTGAAAATGGGTCAGACAGGCATCTGTCAGTGATGTGGAACAGATGTCCTCTTGAGAGCACTTCTACTTTTACATTTCTACAGTAATTCATACACCTCAGTCAAGAGAAAAGCTCACATGAGCAAAACTAGCAAGAATTGCATGCATATATATACAGACATACATTTCCCCCCAAACTCCCACCCTTCCCTTGAAAATCCCTTTTAAAATTTATGTACAGTTATCACACAAATTGTGCTTTTTCTACTCTCTTTTTCACCTGTCTTTGCCTTGAAACAGGGGGAAGAGTCACTAGTCATTCCATGCCTATATGAAAGATTACAGAGCCACCCAGGACTGCCTTCTGTCTAAACATGAAACCCAGCATGTTGGTTTTTGTGGGCTGGCCCTACAGCTGTGCAAAAGCAAGCCCCAAAGCCATAAAAAAGCCTTTTTGAAACTATCTGCTGCAAGCTGCTGTAAGAAGTGCTTTATTTTTCTCTTCGTATTTTTGATGCAGCTACGCAATATGAGAACGATGCTTTATAAATATGCCTGCTCCCTTTTAATGATAAACATGGGACAAACTGTATGGTACTTTTATGAGGTTTTATTGGTATGATTTTGAACTGGTGTGTTATTTATGGCACCATCCTAAATGGAATGCAGCAAACTCTCGGTATCTTCTTGTTATGTTTTCTGCGTGAGCCACATGCTTCTCAAAATGTACCCTTGAAATATATAGCGAGCAGGGGGAGCTTCTTTTAGGGCTGTAAGGCCAGAAATCTTAGTCATCAAGTGTTGATTTATGTAAAGACTACAATAAGAAAAAACACTGTTTTAAATGACTGATCTAAACCATCTAACTGAGATTTAACCGCAGGATTTGCACACTGCATTGCAGGAAATGCTACCTCAAAGTGACACTCAAAGAGCAGAATATCTTCTCCTCTGTGTGCTTACCTTTGTGATGATATCTGTGTAAAACAAACTTGGGAAACCCTTTCTTAAAGGCTATGAGACTGTGGCTGCAAGTAAAGAATTGCTTGTCTTACTGTGAAATTGGGATTCTTGCTTTTGCATCTCTGTGAAACTCTTTCTGGCACAGATACCAAGGATGTTGAATTTTGCATAGTTGGGTGGGATGAATGTATTTGCTTCTAGGTTTGGGACTTGGACTTCCTTCCAAATCTGGGGACCTAGGAAAATAAATTTACTTATTTGGAGGAGGAACATTTCCCAGGTAAACTGGCTGGTAGGTAACTGCTGTTGAACAGGGTCAGGTCTAGGTTCCTTGGGATCTGGTTAGTTCAGGTTGATAGACCAGCTTGATAGCCCAGGTGATAAGTGTTTCTGTGCATCTAAAGGCACTCAAGTTAGCTTGAGTCAGGTTCATGTATGGTGCTAAGGCTGCATTCATGTGGTGCTGTGCTTCATGGATGTCTTTATGACAAGGTTAATAGTATCACCAACCTTCTTTTTCTCTGTTTTGCTCTGGCCCTGTTCTTATTCACATGTGTTTTTAGCATACATGCTTTAGCTTACCTGAGTTTTAACAGTCTCCTATTACCCTTTGCAATTGAGAGCTTGTCAAAACAGAGCCCCCACAGGCTCTATTAAAGTGTCAGCAAGATTTTATACACCAGTTAAGTCTCACTTAAAGACTATTTTGAGACTTTACTGATGCTATGTAGAAAAATAAATTTGCAGTTAGTGACCCCTCCATGTAATATACTTGGCCCAGTAGGATGATATACCACCACTCACACTTAAGGTCTAGAGTACACAACTTTTAAGAGGGAATTTTGGAGTAGAAGGTTTTGGGAGGTCACTGATAATACTGTCACTAACTTGCCAGTGAGGATGTAGGACCATATTTAGAGTCACTTTTACCCCTGTTTTCTGTAATGTAATAGATTTTAAACTTTCATTAGCTACCACAAAAGAAAGATTTGTGGTAGTATGGAACCAAGAGTGTTCTCTTATCACTTGCAAACATATTATTAAAGAGAAAGTAAAATAAAACTTCCTGGTTCTAAATATAGGCTGGATTAAATTGGCAGATTTCAGTAAACACGCCTGCTTAGTAATGGAGACAATGCTGAGTTGACTTTACAGAAGAGCAAAAAACCTAACTAAATAAAAAATCTTGTCTGAAATGCTGCCAAAAATTAATGTGTTTTTCCCCCTCTATGAGACAAGCAAGTTGTCCTTGCTTTCCATCTCAACCAGCTAGTGACATCTCTTTGGAAGACATTTCCCCTCTCTGAAACACATCTACAGCCTGTTCTATGCTAAAAATATCAACCATAGAAGTTGTGCCATGACAGAAAGAAAAAAAAAAAAAATCAAAAAACCACCAGTCCAAAACTGGCTCAATTCCTGACCACATTTCTATGTTTTCCAGAATGAAAGGTGGATTCACAGAATAGTTTAGGTAGAAAGGAGTAACCTCTAGGAACTCACCTGGTCAGATGATCCTCACAGAACAGATCCAGTATAGACATCTCCCATTACAGATATTGCACTGCAAGGATCTTAAATTGTAGGGGTGATGTTTGACTAAGACCAAAGATCTCTTCTTCTCTCCAGCATTGGCCAGAAGATGTTAAGTCCATTTCTGAAATCTCTTAAATGATCTCACTGAGGCTAAGTCTTCACTTGAGTTTCCTATCTATCTCCCCTCAACCCAACCTTCAGTCTATGTTATGCCAAAGGAGAGTGCATGCATGAACACGGCCACCCTTCAACTGCAACATGGTGTGACTCTGCCGATCTGTGCCTTACCCATCTCCTTCCCAAAGCCCTGAAGGGACAGATGGTATCTGCTATAGATTTCTGGGGTTTCCACAGTGGACCAAATTACTGCAACACAAACAAGGAGGAACACTCATACAGATGTTGCAAGGCTGTGCATGAAAAAAGGCAACACCAGTGTGCATGCAGCAGCCCAATTTGTGGCTTGCTTGCCAGTATGGCTTTACTCAAGTACATCCACTGAAGTGACCGTATCAGTAAGAGCAGACTTTCTTTGTTCAGAGGTACAGCCCACCTATGATATATATATATATATATACACACTATCATGGTAATATATTATAATGAGAACTTCACCATGACCAGCTGGTGTTGTTTGAAATAAATTACATTAATAATGTGGCTGAATTTTCAGTATAAGACTAAATAATGAGAGTTGTAAAGCTGCAACATAATGTGGAGTCAACAGTTTAGTGGGCTGACACTCCCACCCTAGGCAAGTCTCTGAACCTGCCTGGGGCACCACCCTCCCTCTGTAAAATGAGGTTTAACCCTCCCTCCTCCACACCCCATTGGGATGTCGCAAGGGTGTAGTCCTCTGGCGTTGAGGAGAAACGCTGAGATATCTGACAGCAAGATCTGTATTAACACTTCAGGTAGCACTCCTGTTTTGGGGCCAGCAGGCTGACAGCACCTTGCTATGTGGTAGCTCTGTGCTCTGTCTCCCTGTTTTGGTAAGTGCTGGATCCCACTTGTGCTGCATTGGGGTGCATGGGAGTGGTTGTGGAAGTGGCAGCGCTCCTCTCCTGCTGCTGTTGGCCTGTAGCAGTGGAGGAGGAGAGGCAGGCTATGGTTTCACTGTGCTGCAGTGCATGGGGTCCAAGACCTCCAGTGAGGTACTTGGACAGAGATTTGTATCACGCTGGCAGTGTTTCCAGACTCCATGGTGGAAAGGCTCCATTTCTGGTAATGTAAACCACAAGGTACTTCCTGCAGGACTGCAAGAAGGCAAGCTTGCTGGGACCACACAGCACCTGTGCTGCACACTTCTCACCCAATGTCAAAGCAAACCAAAGCCAACCTACCAAGATGGAAATGTCACCATTTTTCTTGTTAAATATTCTCAGTACATGTATTTAGGGTGTGCTAGATCTTCTCCCTTGCTTCTCAATGGCTTCTGCCTGTCAGCTCTAAGAAAGAAGGTCAGCATGGGCTCATTGGTGCTCCTTTTTTGTCTCTACTCCTTAATGTAGGGAACTATCCCTGCCAGTCTCCCGTTCTGCCTAACTACCCAGATCCCTCCACAAGAATACATGTTTAATGGCATATGTGTGTCTGAGTGTGTGCACAGACACACAGATGCCCATGCACATAACTACCTCTTTCTAAGTGTAGAGTTTCTCCATACATACTGTATTACCCATGACTTAGCTCTTTCCCTCAGTATTATATCACCCTTGTCTGTCTTGACACTTGACTGTGAATGTTTTCTTTACTTTCGAAATCATGATTAATTAAAGGATTTCTCAATTTCCTCATAGTACCTTTTTTCCTGAGGCTAATCTTCAATTAATAAGGAATGTGAGCATGTAAATATAAAATGTCTGTTGTGTGTTTTTCTTGAAATAAATCTGCTCATTATTTATACTGCTGCTCAGTATATCTCCCCTAAGGTATGCTGAATTTGATCAAATCACTACATCACCGGAATCTTGAGCGTTACTCATTTGTGTGTTAATTATTCTTAATCTGGGTCCTTCTAAAAAGGTAGTCAATTAGACTTTATTGAATTGTCAGCATTCCTAGCAGCGAAGGGAATCTGGTAGCGGGTGTAATCATGTCACAGGTGGCTAAAAGCCCTGTAATCTGAAGGGAAAAATGAATTAAATATAGATTCAAGTTACAGAATGTGGTGTGAAAATGTAGGAGCTAGGCTTTTGCAGAGGAAACCACTGTTCACAGTTGATTGAAGCTGACTCTAAAGACCTCTTTTATGGCACCCTTTGGGAAGAATGTACTCTTTGCTNGTTTAGCCTGGAGAAGAGGAGGCTGAGGGGAGACCTTATCACTCTCTACAACTACCTGAAAGGAGGTTGGAGAGAGATGGGGACTGACCTCTTCTCCCTCGTGACAAGTGATAGGACGAGAGGAATTGGGTTCAAGTCAAGCCAGGCGAAGTTTAGGTTGGATATTAGGAAAAATTTTTTCACTGAAAGGGTTATCCAACATTGGAATAGGTTGCCCATGGAGGTGGTGGATTCGCCGTCCCTGAAGGTGTTTAAAAAAAGGGTAGACGTGGTACTTGGGGATATGGTTTAGAAGTGGTTTTGTCAGGCTAGGTTAATGGTTGGACTTGATGATCTTAGAAGTCCCTTCCAACCTTAATGATTCTATGATTCTATGATTCTAAGAGCTATGAGTAAGTGACCCTTTATCATCTAATTCCCAAGGTTCACTTTGAAATAGGTTTCTAGATGGTGCAGGTCTTCTGCCTTAAAAACATCACAAGGCCATCTTGCCGATGTTTGTTTTCCTCTGCTTTGGATTGGGGACCACTGCTTTCTGGAATAAATTCATTGATGACAAGCCACCATGTGACATGCCTTGAGCCTTCAACCCTTTTTACCCTTTATGGATGTTACCAAGCAGTGGTGATGATAGCATCCTCCCATTTGCTCCAACCTCTGTGTAAGTCATTCTTTAGACTTGGGGCCAAGACAAGTGAAAAGATGCTACTAGCTTACAGAGATAGAATCATTAATGAGGAATGAGACAGCTATCGCATTTCTGACTAATGTTTCCCAAATCCTTGATGCTGCTATTGCAGAAAATTGTAAAAGCAATGATAGGACTGGGGGGAATGGAGAAGGAATGGGAGATTCTGGGTGTGAATGAAAGACTGGCAGGAAGGGTGAAAGAATGGCATGTATTGATGGAACCTCTGCCACCTAGATTAGCCTTTCATTAAGACCCAAGCACACATCTACCTGCCATTTCTCAAGGCATGCAGATCAGGAGATGGAGGCCTGTGGATAAAACTGGGGATGATATGTACGATAGGATAGAAAGACTGATTTCTGTCAGCTCCTATGAGCTACAAAAAGACACATTCAAACCCTGTAACGTGATCAGCAGTCTAAGAAGACTCCAGTAGGCATTGACTACTCCGTAGCTGGTGTCTCTTGTCCTTTGTGTCATTCCAAAGGATCTGAAGAGACCATCCGGGTATGTCTGTCCTAGTGCTTGGTAGCAGGGTAGGGCACCTGGAGGCACAGCGCCTAGTGTCTGACTGCTGGACACATATGTTGTGGTGTAGGGGTTTTTTTTTTGATCAACTAATCGTCCCCTTCAATAACATCTTGCAATGAGCTTTGCTGAAGTATTTTGGGCTGGATATTGTACAAGCATGAACTGCAGCATGAATTATTTGATACCCAGCATTTTTAAACCTTAACCTTATCTCAGCTAGGAATTTTACAGGTATGTTGAGCACCTGGAGTAAATGCATAGGCACCTTATAAGTCAGTCTTCCCATGAATTTGCTGTGCAGAACTGCTGGCAGTGTGTCCCAAGGAACAATATGCAAGTAATTATGTGTTTTCCAAGAAATATTTGGTAAATTGGTCTAAGACAAGTTTTGAATGAAGAACATTGCAACCAGAAGATACCTGGCAATCAGGTATTTCAACATAATGCGTACCTGAAATTCTGTTTAGCTATGCATAAGCACAATAATGGTAAAAATTCTGATGTAAATAAAGATTTTTAAGTTTCTGGTACTGAGTTTCTTTTATTTTTTTACCTCATTTATTATTGGATATATAATTGCTACTGAACATTTAACTCACATGCTTGTGATTCTTATCCAGTTATGCAACAGAAATTCATGTCCCTATTATTTGTAATATTACACATTTACTGAGTGTTGAGAAGAGTCATAGAAGGAAGATGTAGTCATTATCCTGATCAGAAAACAGGGCAATGTCACCAGCCTATGATGTATGTACCTTACAGAGCTCATTAATGGGTGCAATTTAGTTAGTCCTGAGGTAAGGATTCTTTAGGTCATTTTTGCTGCATGGGAAGAGAAGGCAAAGCTAATTTAAAAAGGTTACCACCTTCTCTAAAGTACAGTCAAAGCTTTGAGAGCTGAGAAATTCGAATAAAGGGGTGGGGTCATTGTTACTGTGCTTTTTTATTATTTTTCTCCTTCTTATTCAAATACTTTACCCAGGATTGGAAAGAAAAGCCAGAAGCTATCTTCAGAAAAGAGATAAAGTTTCCAAATGAGGAAACTAAGCTAGCAGAGAACAGCACACAGTACTTCTAATTACTTTCAGTGGCTCTGTTAGCAGGAAAAAGAAGCAGCAGTGATGTTGGTAACCTGTTCAGATGAAACTTCAAGGGTCTCTTCAGCAGAGTGTCAATTCAATTGTTGTCTGATTAGTCTTTTGGTACACCAAGCTGGCACAGAAGTCATTAGTACAACTTAGCATTTAATAAAAAAGAAGTTTCTAGAAAGTGTGGTGAAGAAAGGGCTGATGGTATAGGAAGAGACTGGGTTGTGAAGTCAATGATGGTGAATGCCAGAATGTAGTCACAGTGCAGAGAGTGAAAACACTTGAAGATTTAGACTACGCAGCTGTGGTGGGCTATGTTTGTAAAGACAGGGAATTATGTTCCTTAGGCCTTGGTGTGAGATGAAAATAACTGAAGAATAGAAAGGGAGACCAGGCATAGCTGCGAGCAGCCCTGTGAGGCTTGCAAGGTGGCATCTCTGAGAGGCTATGCTACGCGCAGTCCCTGGAGCAATCAGGGCAGTGTTAACAGTCTGTTTGCTCCAGCCTTCTGAACCTCAGTGGCAGGACCTGAATCTTGTAGTTCCCATTCTGGTGAGAAGAAAAAGGAGAGTTCCCACTCTACCACTCTCAGCAGAAAAGCTTGGTGTGCCTGAAGTCAAGACCTCTAACAAAGCTGAAAATCTGGAACAGCACACTGGTGTTTACTTAGGAAGGAAATATCTAAAACCTGTGAGGTATGGCTAGGAAGAGGATGCCTTGTTGCGGTCTGCAGTCTGGCACTGAGCGTGGTATATGGTATCGTCACTGTCCTACAAACAAAAGTCTGCAAAGAGCAGGAAAGCATGGTTAGCTGTGCCTCAGTCCATGGCACATGCTCTGGCTGTCATTGTACATGGGGAGACACCATCTTTGTTTTTCAAGTACAGCGTACTTTTCAGGAAGGTCTTGTTGGGCACTGTCTGAAACTTATTTTACATGAAGGAGTTTCAACTGCTTTTAAGTCACACCAGGTAGACAACAACCTAGCAATGGGACCGCAAGGGCTTAGTGGAACCTCAGCAACATCTTTTACACCAGTAATGTGAGTTGCTGTTTAGACTTAAATTTGGTGGAGGGTAACATTACTGACATCTGTGGTCAAACAGGTACACTTGGCATGGATTGTTGTCTGTCCATCTATTCATATTTGCATTTGTGCTCTGTTCGTCACACCTGCTGGCAACAGGCAAAAGGTGTTTAGTGTTTATTTTTCTTCATTGAGGAAAGAATTGCCAGTGAAAATGGGAATAAAATTAATTTCATTTATGGAATTAGTGTTCTTTATTGTTGGCTTTTCTCCTAACCATCGATGGAGTGTCTTTCTTTGTATCTCAGATGTGCTGTCTCACTGACCTTACTTTTCTCATTTTCTGTTGGTCCCTGTCGTTGCTTTCAGCAGTTGGTTCATTGATACTGATTTTTCCTGGGTATGAAGATACTGTGCTACAAGATTTTCCTCTCCACAACTATAGTACAACCTTCTTTCTGGAGTTTTTAATTACTGCTTAGTTTGATGTGCTCTGCAAAGAGGAGCAAGTTCAGTAGCTCAGAGAGACTCCTCCAGTTTCAGTGTTCTCTTTTTCTCTGCTTAAAATGTGCAAGTCAAATTACACACCATAATTTATAATTCATATACATTCTAGGATTTCAGTAGCATTTGTACACAAGTAGTGTTTTTTGAAATAACTTCCATTTCTCTGCTGTTTTTCTCACAATATTAAAATCTCATGTAATTTTACCAAAAATATCTCCTATCCCATAAAAGTTACTCCAAGAAGAAGTGAGGGAGGGGCTAGCTGCTGAGCTAATATTTTATTTTTACAGTGAGTAACTGACTGGAGAGGGAAAGGGCTCTTGACCCTATAGGTTAGTCCCCTGTAGTTTAGTCTGATTCACACCTTTATGCATTCATGCGTTCTCTCTTCCTTCCCTATAAACCATCTCTGTATTTTTTACAGTAATTTATGCCATTGGTTTCTTTCTTAGCATGGTTTGACCTAATAATTTCATATGTGTTATATTCTTGAACGTATATCTGACACTGCAATGCCTAGTAGCTAGGCAGCCACCTAGCAGAATCAAATCCACTCCTCATCTGTCAGGCAATGACTGTGAAACACTTCTACATGTAAAGGCTCTTTAAAAAAAAACTTGCAATGCTGGGGCCTGAGGGATACCTAATGAGCCAGGTGACTCCCCACTGATCATCTGGCAATATGTGTACAGTGTCTGTGAAGCACTGCAGTGGTGGTTGTAAGAGTTAGACACTACCTTAGGTCTGAAGATTTTGTTTCTAGCTCCAGTTCTGAGCTGTATATGATCATGTCGCATAGCCACTTGTTCTGTACACACATTTGTCTGGCTATGCTACTGGTTCATAACCTCCTTGGAGCAGGCACTATCTAGTATTACATACCTAGCACACTAGTCCCTGTTCTCTGTTGAGGTTTCTGATCAACACCTATGTGCAAATACATGGTGAAGATGATTTGCTAACAGTCATGTGGGATTTTGCAGTTATTTTCTGGTGCGTGGGGATGGCTACAGTGTCTTAGTATGTGAACTGCTGGAGAATGCTGAGTCTTTTTTCATGTTGACTACTGTGAGATATGCTGCTGGAATTTCCTGTTTACTTTTAACTTTGGGCTGGATTCGGATCCCTTTCACTCTACCCCTGAGCTGAATAGTACCTTGTTCCACAAATGGTCCTATTGGTTCAATGGGGTCTTTCATGGATGGGAAGGTACTATTCAACATGACTGAAAGCCTTGGAATCTGGTCCTTAAATCATATTTGCTAGCTGGACTGTGTGTGTTTGTGCATGTGTCTGTTTTGAAGCTTTTTTCACAAGGGACTCTAGTTTACCCTGGTAAACCTCACAGAAACCTTTCATTATTAGGACTACTGTTAGGTCACAAAGGTTCATAATGTTCTTCATTGTTGTTTGTTTCATGCATTGAATTAGAAATGAATTCTTTAGATTCACTGGCATATGCTGCTAAGCTTATATTCTCCATTTAATGTATCCCATGCTATGTGTGTCTCATCAAATGTGACAGATTGGGGTGATTCTGTCAGTAATTCATATATGATATAGAGTAGAACAAAGTTAAGAGGGAATTACAAAGTAATATAATCCCTGGCCCATTTAAAACAAAGTTGGACTAAAATTGATGCCTTTGACCAGGACACTTAACATTCAAAAGCTAAACCTACCAGCATAGGGAGGAATAGATGCTTGTTTGGACATAATATGGGAAGTCAGGGTACAGAATAGTAGCAATTGACGTCTTCGAAAGAAGTCCTCTGGGCCTCACTTTTCAGAGGTGAGGAAGCAGCCACAGCTCTCATTAAATTCCACCAGAGTCCCAGGTGCTCAATACCTCTGAATTTCAAGCAATGAAGTAGGGCATGCAAACTGGGATGTTGTAAGCTGACAACAATTGAAGCTTCTCCACTTGAAGGTACTGCCAAAGCAGCTGCTGAGAAACTAGAGGCTGAAAAGAAAAAAAGTGAAATCAGTTCTGTGTGTGCCAAAGACCCTGCAAGTGTCTTTGACTTCTTTGATAGCAACTCAGGTGCTTTGATTAGTGTAGAGAAATAGCAGTCAAGGTGGTTTTTTTAAAACAGTCCTAAATGGTCAGAAGATGTGAGGACTGGAGGCTATTTCTGCTATGTCTGGGAGAGGAAGTTTCCCTGCAATATGCCAAGAGTTTGCTCCATGATCCTTGATGGAAAGCAGGGACCCCTGCTAAGCTATACGGGTTTTTAGTGCAGCAACTGTTCTTCAGAGAGGGGACAGCTGCAACTGCGCATGAATATAGTGTGTGCAGATTGACTTCCAGTGCTTCACCAGGCATCTTTTTCCTGCTACAAATGGTCTTTCTTCCAAGGGCATTTGCTAGAGCTGTTGTCTCATTTATTGGTCATGACTGAGCTATGGAAAGGAAGCCTTGGATGTTTCAGAGAATTAGAAATGTTTTGTGACCTCCTGGAAAGCTGGCAAAATATGATTTTGCTGCAACAGAAGTAGTAGCAAAAGTCCCTTTAAATCCCATGAGATCAGTGTCTGCCTATGAGGAGCTGTCTGATACTGCAAGTTTCTTCTTTGTATGGTCTCCTGTGGGATTCTTCTGCTTTGTCTGCAATGTTCTGCAATGTGTGATGCCCATCTTTTGCAGTTAACTAATACAGGCTGAAAAAGTTCTGTAATTTCCTGTGGAACTGTGTGTTGAAGAAGTTACATTATCACAAAAAGCACCTTGAAAATTTTAGAACTTTAAAGTCCCAGGCTCCTGGGCTTTTCGCAGCTCACTTTTTCTCAGCCAGACTGAGAAGGATTGGCCCCTCCTATCTGACTAAGGCACTCCCGCATGGATCAACACCACTTTGCTGTGCCTCTCAGGGGCTGATTTATGTGCTGACAAAAGCAACCACGTGTAAGGAAGCAGTCTGTCTTCCCAAGCCTTTCTGGAGGCTGAAGATTTCTGCTGCACAGATGCTGCTCAAGAAAACATTGTGTAATTCAACTGCAAGAGTCTCAGAGGGTTGGGAAAGCAAAAATCTGGCTAGGACAATCAAGTGTGGTACTGTGTGACCACACAGAGGAAGCTCTAAGCTTTCATATCTTTGTGTCTTGTTAACAAGATGTGGCAGTACAGGGAAAAGCACTATGTCAAGAATACGTAACTGTCTCCTCCTTCAATTAAAATAGGTCTGATCCAAAACTAAACACTCATCACCTGTTAAGGATAAATTTACCCTGCTGTTTATGTGATATTCCTTTGCTCAATGTGTCACATAGGTTGTGAAGAAGTCACACACTACTGCGAGGCTGGTGTTGATTGACGTTTTTCTCCTTAAAGGCGCTGAATGCACAAAGAGAGTATGTTAAAAAAGTAATGATGGTAACTGATGCTTAGGATGTGCGGGGACAGTAGGTGTGTGGAAGGTGCAGCACATACATGGTGTCACAGTCTCTTGCTCATATTGGAGAATGATAAGAAAACCTCACCAAACCTGTCATGTGTAGTATCTTGTACATCAAAGACCCCATTCTGTTTTAGAAGACACACACTGGACTCAGAAATGCAATTTGGTGCTCAATCTGTGTTATCTTCATGGTGAATGTATTTAACAACTGACAGCTCAGTGGGCTTGATTCCTCTTTGTTTTGCACAGCTTTAGTTTGGCAGTTACTTGAATAAATTTTATGGGATTATCCTTGTATAAAACTCTTTTTCTTGTTTGTTTGTTTCAATAAACATAGACTCTGTAGCTGCAGTAAAGCAAGTATTGGGCTTTTGGTTTCTCTTTTGAAGTTGAGTCTGATGAAAGTAACTTCTAGCTGTTATTCACACTGCTTTCACTCAGGTGAAAATTTGGGATGAAATTATGGTGAGAAAAGGTTTATGACTTGACTGTAGAAAGGGAAAACAAATGCTTCACTTGGAATCTGGAATGGGGAAAAAAAAAAAAAAGGAAAATCCTGGGTGAAGACTCCAGTCACCAGGTAACAGAAATGCCTGAGAGCAGGCATTTACAGGCTTCCATGAAAACATTCTCCTCCTGCTCCAGTGTAGAAGAGGAATAATTTGAAACACAGAATGTTGCCATGGAACAGAATTATCACCCACTGATGAGCTTTATTGCCTCATAATGTGTCAGCCTACAAAGAGTCATAGCAAATGGTTGAGATACCTTCTGTGGTGACACACCAAGACCATGGCATGGTCTTGTGACTGACTTACTCAAAAGGTGCAATAATAAGCATCTCTTCTGCCTGTCATTTTCTGTTTCACTGTGTTTTCCCC
>VYXH01011713.1:56044-133182 GCA_013397275.1 Burhinus bistriatus | reverse complement strand
GTTTTCCCCAAAAAAGAGGTTAACTTTTCAGAAAAGAGTGAAAAGTTGCAAACAAGAAGAACAAAAAATATTTTCCCAGGGTAGAATATTCTGTTATGTAATAAACCAGAAAGATTACTGTGTGCTGGAAGGGAAAAAACATACTTGAAGAACAAGATGAAAACAAAACTCAAAGAAGTGAGTTTTGAATGCATCCTTAATGCAAACCGAGCAAACTGAAGTTAGAGCTGGTAAATGATACGCCACTGAGGACACTCTGCTTACTGACTGTGATTCTAAATGTCATATGCTGTAGGTCCTCCTTGCTCCCCCAGTCCGCATGAGAAAGTCATTCCTCCCCACCCCATGACCATGAATATTAGCCTGTAACCTATATCCAAAACAAACTGTTCTGGTTTCCATTTTAACAGTTTTACTTATTCTGTGGTTTCAGACCAACTAAACAGACTCTTTCTCTTTGCAATCTGGAAATCCAGAAATCTCAGCCTAATCTTTCTGCTTCTGACACCTTCCAAGTTTTGATGAGGTTGTTTTATCTCTTACTGTTATTAGAGAACAGGTCAATGCTGCTCCACTTACTCTGTAGATTTTTACTGCTCTATGGATGTCAGGAATATTCTTTTTATCTTCTCTTTTGAATCCCCTGTTAATCATATCATGATGCACCTTTTTCAAATCTATAGTTTTATTGAATGGGGTTTTTAATCTTTGCAGAACACCTAACCAGTCACGTCCATAAAGAAATGAAAAAACCTGGTATTCATATCATCTGATGTGGCTGGTTTTTCGGGCTCTGCAAAGATTAAAAACACAGTAAGACTTGAGAGCATCCTAGAGGGAATATAGAGGTTGCTATTAATATGTTCTTCTTTTGAACAGAACTGATCTAAGGGTTTGGAAATAGAGGAAAAGTGATGTTTAAAGCAATAGACAAGGTTGAGATTTTAGATACATACTGCAGAATATTATGGTAAGAAGAAACTGGGAAAATTATGAGGGCCAAGGCTGAAGCTGCTCTTAGGTTCATTCTCATTTCCATATGCTCAAACGGGCAGCTTGCTGTTGTAGGATTATGGTAAAATGATTGAATTGGTGTCAGTGGTGGGATGACTTCTCACATGGTCATGGAGGGTGCTCCATGGCAGCTAGGTAGATGGCCAAGGAGATTTTAAATGCTTTTTCATGGTAGGCAGAGTTCCTTGTGTTATTTGTCTGGAGTGGCAGCTCTGTGCTGCTGTTACTGATGCTGCTGCTGGCTGAGTGCTGCTTTTGGGGACAGGTGCTGGCAGGGAAGGACTGCAGTCCCAGCCTCATTGGCACAGCCATTTGGTCCCAATTTCTTTCCTCCAAGTCAAGGGTAGGCTTTCTTTTTCTTGTGGCTCCTTCAACTCATCTTTCCTTGCCATGGGCATTTCCTGGAAATATGGTCAACAACACTGTGTCCTGGCTAGGACATGCAGCAGCTCACTCCATCTGCAGAAGACATCAGTGCAGCACTCGAAAAGCTCCACAGAAAAGAGGGAGAGGGGGGAGGAGGGGTAAAGAAGACACCAGGTAGGGAAGGGACCTGTAGGCAAGCCCAGAGGAAAGCATGAAGGGAGCAGGACAGGAAGGGGATGAGAGCTTTAAGGTAGGAAAGCAAGGGATGGAAACACATCAGGGACAAAGAGCATTCCTGTCAGGAATCCCGGGGTCTCTTTTCAGGTCTGGGCATAGATTTGCCATGCAGCCTTCGGAAAGTCATGTCACGTTCATGCCTGCAATATGTCCTCAGGAGCCTGGAACGTGGGCTTAGCTGCTTATTATTGGACTCCGTATTTAGAAAGCTAGGAGGGCCTGTTTCGATCTTTTATTCTGATTCCTTTCACAACACATGCAGTCGAACTTCCTAAAATTAATTCCTGCTTAAACTGCAGCCTATCTTCTAGGGAAAAAAATCCAGTATTTGTGGGGGAAATTCAATGCAAATCTTTAAATCCAAATTTGGTGCATTTGTCTAGCAGTTAACTGTCCTGCCTTTTTGTTTTTAGCCTAAATTGTTTTACCTTCAACTTCAGTAGATGTTAAACCCTGATATGTTTTTGTCTCCAGACCAAAAGCTCCTCAATTATCAAATTTTTATTCCTCATGAGTGGCCGTAATCTCTAGTTAATTCATCCCCATAATGCGTTTTTCACAGAGAAAGACTTGATTTATTTAAGCTGTTGCGTGTGTTTCCTCATGCTGTAATTGTTCTCATGGTTCTTCTCTGGATCACCTCTGGTTTGTGACCAGGTTCCTGGATTGCGGGTCCTGAGGGGGGCAGGTGCTGCCGGAGGAGGGCTGCTTCCAGTGGGACATGTCAGTGGAGAGGACAGGCATGGGGCAGCCAAAAGCGGCATACCTCACAAAGAGCACAAAGACCTGCTTGTGGACAGACCGCAGGAAATCAATCCTTTGTGACCTGGCTCTGTCCTTGCCTTTGTCAGGCAGGCATGATGGTGGCTGTGGCGGCAGCCTGAAGGCAGCAGGGCTGCTTTTCCTCCCCAGCCCTTGCTGGAGGTGCCCGATGTCTCCATGGCTTCTGGCTCTCAGGCAGGTCAGAGAGGCTGTGAGCAGCCATGGCACCATCCTGCAGAATGTGCCTTTGTCCTGGGTCGTTTCAGGAAGCAGTTTGCCAACCTGAGGATGGAAATGCTCTCTTCATAACTGTCTGACTGCTTTTGTTTGGCCCTGTGTATTTAAACGTTACTCTGCAGCTGTTTCCCACCCACTTTTTTATCTGTCATCTTCCTACAGATGTCTGCTGATGTTGGAATAAATGCCGTAAGATTTGTTTGACTCCCTCTGTTTTTTCCCCAAGTATGTTTCTGAAGTCTGAAAGGAGAGACAAAGAAATAAAAATAAAAGATTAGCAGATATTAAATAGTGCAAATTACAAGGAGTCTGGAAACAAACCCCTGGATCAGAAGAATCCCAGACTCCAGTGGACTTGAGGCTCAACCTGCATCCAAATCCACATGCTGTGGTTTATTTTCAATTATGCAAGAGGCCAAGCCAGAAGTCTCGTTCAGGGCAAAATGGAACATGAGCTTAATTTGGGTTTGGATCTGAATTTTGTGGTGCGGGTCCACTGACAACTGGCAGTGACAAAATGCATTTATAAGGGAACAAATTAAGTGGGTGAAACTTATCACCAGTGAAAAACCAATACAAGGCTGCAGAAGGCAAATGCAATTCCAACCTGACTCACAGGACCAATGTGCAATTGTTGACTGACCAGAGTGATTTTACTCACATGCCTCAGTTGTTACAAACATCCTGGACTCTATTCCCCTCTTGCTGCTTTTACCTCACTGTGACTCTGCTGACTTCAGTGAAGCTATTCCTAACTTACAAAACTTTAAGTGGCCAGAGAATAGGTCTGCTGACATTATCAGTGTCTGATCCACGTGTAATAAAAAAGACTTACTAAAATAAAAAATGGTTTACATACTTATTTTGACAGAGGCATACATAAAAATATACCTCACAGTCCAAGTAAATATGAAAAGGCTGCCAAATCTGCCTCTATATATCTCAATGATCTCATATATTTTCAACATTTAATTAAAAAAGAGAAGTGTTCATACTCCTTATTAGGAAGGGAGGGAAAAGGTTAGATTATTTTAGCTTTTTCAGAACAACCAATGATGCAGAAGTACCTATTCAAAAACCAAAATATTAACATCTGTGATGCATTTAGAGGAAATATAATTGATATTTTAGGTTAATTACCATTCCATATCAGAACAATAAGCTAATTTTTTTTCTCTGCTATATATTACCATTTTGGTCTAACTGGCTGTTGTGTTTGAATGAAAAGAAAAAAGGCATTAAAAACCAATGTCCATTATTCAATTAAAGGACAAATAATACAGTTTGTGAAAAAGTAGGCATTGACCTACATTAGAAACAGAAAAATTATTCATTGCAAAAAAGAAGGACTTGCCGCTTTTCTATTCACAACTGACCTGTGAGCTGATCAACGTCTCTGAGAACGTATTTTACCCTCATGTTTGCCAGCAAGCTTATGAGAACAAATTTCTAAGAGAGTTTTTCTCTCTGTATATCTGTTGTATGTGGTTACACGCTTGGTCTATTTACTCAGGACATTCTGGTTTTTTGTTCCACAATTTGAATCTGAATCTTTTGTGCCGTAAGAAACACCAGTTGTGATGTAAAGATTGTTCAGTCATTGTTTTTGGTGATGGGATGCAATTTCCAAAGCCTCCGTGCTGTGAAGTTCTGACAGTTTTACCCGTTCAAATCCTTTCTACGTGCTTTTTCACAGCACTTGCAATGGCAGATGCTCTGATCTGATTATTAACTGATACTCCAGATAATTCTGTTTTCTTACTTGATAATTTTAGAGTTAAAGACTCATTGTCTGAAGGAATCTCAGCACTTTTAATACATTAATTCAATTTAATATCTAGTATTTTTCCTAGTAATTTGCTTTTGAAGGCGTTTAGACGTCTGCCTATACCTCTGATGGATTTCCAGATTTCACATCCATATGCTGAGGCAGAAATAACATTTGAGGTAAAAAAAAATTGTTTTCTGATCTTCAAGCTGTAGGTTGTTCATGATCAAATTTTGAATAAGCAACAAGCTGCAGCTGTCCCCTTGCTAATTCATGGTACTACTTTCTTTTTGGACATCCTTGCTAGCCTCCTATCAAATGAAGCAAATTAATTGCCCCTTAATATGGATGCTTACCTGGGAGTGGCCAGAGTTCAGATTAGGTAAGTCTTTTTTTCCTGCCTTATTACTTTAGTGATTCTGGACAGTCTTTCTATCTCTTGTTTTCAGGTTCACTAAGTTGTCACTTTGGACAGCTTAATTGCAAACTCAGTATCATCAGGTTGAACAAAGTGATGCTTATGTTTCAGCCGTTTATGTGCTTTTCTCCTGGTGAAACCCCCGACTTAAATATTTCAGTCAGCAACCAAGAAGGTGACAAATAATGACTGACTAATATGATTCATCTTAGTGCCTACTTCAAATACCAATAGAAAGGAAGAGAGAACAGGGTATGTTAATTTTTGTATGAGACAGATTTATGTGTTAAGAGAAAACTTGTCCATGTTCAGGTATTTGTATGGATGGTAAGGAGCATAGTCAAATGGTCATGGCAGGGGGCTACTACGTATCCAGCTTCTGTCCATCCCACCAGTGGGTGTATGAACTGGAGCAGAAATCATAATTTCTCTGTCCTTTTGGTGTGAAAGGTGTTGGAAACACTGGTTTTGCACAAAGTTGTACTCTTCAGTCCCTGTATACTTTGTGCATCCTGTACTGTTTGTTAGACAATAGTGCAAACAAAATACCCACTCCAATAAAGGTTTTTTAAAAGCATATGATAACTACAGAAAAGAATGAATATTTGAAAATTGAGCCGCTGTAGTATTTGAACAGCTGAAAGTGTCTGTTGCTGTCAGGGCTGCAGAGGAGCTTCCATGGAAGACCAGTCTGTTAAATCATTGCAGTTGCACTCACTCATGATGCAAAGCAAGGTGGATGTTCAGATAATTAGCAGAGTCTTCCAGTTTTGTGGAAATCAGCAGATTCATTGTGGAGTAACTTAACAGAGGTGTGCTGGCATCAATGGAGATGCACCAAATTACAGCAGCCAGAGGTCTGAAACTACAAGAGTGGCACAAGATATTTTTTCTGACTCTAGGTCCTTTAATTACGCTAAGTCAATAAGACTGAAATTTCAACTTTTGGTACAACTTATACAGTAATTTCTAATGATGCTTTTGGAGTTACTTATGTTTGCAAACTTTGTTCAGACATGATATCCTTCAATAAATGAAAGATATGTTGATGTAACTGTGCTCTTCATGTCAACCTTCTAAGGAAACTACGTTTTTGTATTATAACACTGCAATTGTTTACTAGTCAGAAAGTGATTCTTAGCACAAGCATAACATTTTTATTCCTTGTTTAAATAACTAAACAAATAACAGCATCATATGATGAAAGCATCTTAGCTCACTTAATTCTAGATATCTAAATCTGAGCTAATAATCTAGGTTGCTTTTTACAGGCAATGGAAAGGAATAAAACTTTCTAGGGCACAATCCAGTGACCTACTTTAGTTGTCTATCTCAGGATGAGATGTTCTGTGGGTTAGAAATGCCTATTAAGGGAGACGACGTTAGTGCCTCTGGTAGTGATGTCTTTCCTTTAGATGTCTGCATCAGACAATACCCACCCTTAGCTCTATTTTTCAAACATTGAAATAATTTTCCTTCTTCTCAAAATCTTTATGAAACAGGCTCACACTCCCCTCCTCCTACTTCTCAGTCTTTCTAATTGTATAGATCTACAGCTGCTACAGCTTGATGCAATTGTGAATCTGTAGCAGATGCATAAATCCACCGTGGTGTGATAGACGCAGGCATAGCGCCATTTCATAAGCCTGTAGACAGCTTTGGGCACTGCTGATACAGTCATTCCTTTGCATTTCCAAATTGTCTTCGGCACTAGTTGCCCACTCTGAACTTCTGGCTGAGCAGGTTAGATTTTCATCTCAAAATACCTCTGTGTGACTGCACTTGCTTAAGACTGGGATGAATGATCTTTACATGGAAAAAAAATTTTGGAGTTCAGAGTCTGCATTTTGCCTTTTTGGTGCAGAAGGTTGATAACGGCAGCTGCTGCTATCTGTTGTTATACTTCAGGGACATCCAGATGGCAAGTTAACTGCTGCAGCTTCTGAAGGATCTAGGAGAAAGCTTCTGTATTTGCCCAAATTAAAAAAAAAAACCCAAACACAATTGTGAATGCAAGTTTTAAAGTCCTTTGCTCTCCTACCACAGTACTAACAGAGTGCCGCTTCAAAAAGATGTGCAGGCTAGTTGGCACGCTGCATGCGTCAAGCCCAAGGGAGTGTACTATGTTATATTATCAAAGTCACTGAATCTTATGAGTTTGATTCAAGAGTTCCATCTTTCTGACACAATTGGCAGTATGTAGACTTGCTGAAGCCTGACGGGTGTTTAGTGGAGATTATGACTGATTAGTATCCTTTATCTCAAGCACAGAATGCAGGAGATGATCTTAAAAGTTTGATTTTCATAGAGGTCTTCCGTGAGCTTGAAGGTGAGCAGCTCATACATGGTGTACAGAGAACACTGTAATAACATTTAGCTTTGTAATCTGCTATTTGTTCTGTTCTTCAAGGAAGAAGTGTGATTTCTTCTTGCAGCTATGCAAAATTGTTGTATTTACTGGGCTGCGTCACCTGGATCTCTGTCCTGGAAACTAACACTTGTGTCTCCTCTGTTGCTCATCTGAGCAGCTTTTAACTTTAAGGAACTTGACACTGACTCAGTTCTGTGAATTTCTGCACCTTCCTTTCATGCTAATGATCAGATTTTGCAAGGTCTGCAAATGCCTTGTAAACTGTGGACCAAGTCTGTTCCATCAGTGAAGAAGACAAGTAGCCTAGAGATGGCTTCAGCAAGGTGTACATGCAGTGATATTTCTCTAGTTGTAGTTGCCTTTCTTATTTTCTATGGTGATTGATCCACTGTTGCTAGCACCCAGAAAATAGAGCTTAGTGTCTAGTTCTCTAGTCTGAGTCACAAGTAATGTCTTTACAAGTTGCTTCCCACCTGCTTTGGATCCGACATTCTCATCAGCCCCTTTTTTTTACAGTTAATGTCTGAAAACACTTTCAAAGTTGCTGATTGGATATCAATTCATGAAATGCCTGTGCAGGAAGATCATTCCAGAGATTGTAATTCTTGTGATCATCTTATGCTGGTTCCAATGCTTTGTTTTCCATAGGTCACCGGTTACATCTGGCAGACTGGTTGGTGAGTCAATGGACTGACAAGATCTGTCTTATCAGTAAGCACTGGATTTATCTAGTTGCTCTCAATCTTTTTGAGTAAGGCTTCAGCATCTGTCTACATCTTAAAATCTCAGATCTTGCAGATCTGCAAATACTTGAACTGGAATATTCAGCTGTTATCATACCTCACACAGAAACTCTGGAGCTCATCACTGTAAGAGGAGCAAGTGGCAGCCCAAGAATTGAGGCTAAATCCCTCTTACTGTCCTCTGAGTGCCTTTATTTGCTGATTTACCAGGGTTTTCCAAAGGGTTTAGAGATTCAAGAACTGAGAAGATTTTGTTTCTAAGGTCAGCATTGGCATTATATTCTACAAGATTCACCAGCATCCTATAAATAAAAGCAGTAACAGCATAAGCCCCAGCAGAAAAGGTAGATGTCATCTGATTTTCATTCAGTGACCATCATGGACAAATGACCTATCTGGCAAGGTTATCACATGTCAAACAGCTTCTGTGAAAATGCACCAAAAATATATACATCCAGTTCAAATTTTTCACTTCAGCTTAATGCTTTAGGTACTGTCTTCCTATAGCTATAGTCCTAATTCAAAGAAAAATACTAGGGCAGTGTAGGGCACTCAGTGGTGACAATGCTCCACTTCTGCTACAGCAAATCAAGGTTTAAGTCTGTTACCTGAACTATTACTTGACTATAGAAGCTGTTGTGTGTAGTTGCCTGTAGTACAGCCCAGGGCTACCTCTACAACTTTGACTGTCCTCAGGGGCACTGGTTCTGCCTTCTGTTAAGCTCCTCTCAGCTATACCGAGAGTCACAATTTGTATCCACATGACAGAACATAAGGATGGCAGATCATACCAAAGGCAAACATAATCCCTTATCTTGCCTCTGGCAGCTACCAGATCCCTGGGGAAAGAGGCAGGACCCAGGGTTTGTGCAGGATGATTATTTTACCCAATGCGTTCATCTGGTTTCTGACAAATCCTAGAGTTCCTAAATTTGTCTCTTTGGATGTTGAGGATAGGTTTGGGCTTAATCCAGTGCTATAGATGCTCTACCAATAAAAGCAACCGAAAAAGTCTCCTTGCCTCAAAGAGAATTCATGGCTCTTGGAGCATCCTTCTCAAAGTTTCCTACAGACCTAAAATTTATATCCAGTCTTTAAAGAATCAGCTATGCATTTGATATTTAATGCATAGTTTGCAAGTAATTTATGGCAGGTTAGTCCTGTAAATAAACAAAAAACTGCAGCTAAAAACCCAACCTGTATTTTGGAATAGTATAAACATGTTTTAGTTTTTAGCTTCACTAATTCAGTGCTTGACAGTTAGGTCATAACTACCTGGTTGCCTCCAAGCTTCTGCAAATGTTGTTTTGTTTTTGTGCATATAACTGGGTTGGCCTCACTAGATTTAACTTCATGTGACTGAATCTATTCATGGAAGATTAGATGACAAATCCTATTGGGTCAATCTAAACCAGATCTGATATAATCATCATTGTGAATGCATCTCTTGATTGACTGTAATGGAGATGACCAGAGTCTTGTTCCCTCAGAAGATATGTATGACAAGCCCAGGAAGACCCAATTAGTTTTAATTGTATTTCACCACTAGAAAACATCCTGACTGACCAAACCGGTGCACCTTTTGCATTGCTATCTCCCTACGCATATTTCTGAAACATTCACTCCTGTTTTTAATGAACCTGGAGAGGGATATTGATTAAACTGTTAAAACATATAAAGAACTCAATGTCCTTAGCTCAATAAAATATAACCATTTGTTAAGTTTAATTTAAAAATGCAGCTAGATTGGTGATTGAATAAATACATAGGTACTTCAAGTTTTCTATCTTGTTCAGTTTGCTATACAGAATTTATGATTTTCAGAAAGCGCCAAATAACTATCTCTTCCTTATCAGGTCTTTTTAAAACATCTCAGTTTTGATACCACAGTCTCTGAACCCTTGATGCTCAAACCTGAATCTTACCTGCCAACTAATGACTCCTGCCATTGCCTCTTTCCTTGCCAAACTTTTGCACATACCTTCTGAAGAAATTGTCTGTGGAGGTAGGTGAGAAGGCCAAGCTCTCTTCTGCTTGTCTAATGGTATTATACAATTGCAGTCACCGAAGAGGGTCCCACTCTCTTGAACAGGTGCTGGTCTAAATGCTTGAGTTTTTTGTTTGTCTCTGTTTACAAGGGATACCTTTTGTAACCATGACTCTTCTGAGGTGGGCATAGAGGCATCCACTGACTCCTTTCACGTGAACTGTGACCAGGAACTACTCTCAGTCTGCAGATCAGGACAAAAGTTAAACCGTGGGCCAAGAGGTGAAAAGCTCTGTCCTCTCTTCATCTATTTCTGCTGCTCTGGGACTATGGTGATGACCTGCAGTCACTTTGAACTCCACCTGCAGATGCGTTCTGCCCTTCTGAAATAAAGAAGAGAAAGGAAAAAGCTACAGCTTTGCCAACATTTTCCTTTTTCTTCCCCCCGCCCCGATAAAATACAGTTTACATGTTTTATGAGATTAACGTCCCTTGCTTCTGATTACAAGAATCTGATCAGCATATTAATAAGTTAAAAATAAAAAACCCTCAAACTATGCAACAGCTGCTATTTTGCTGCTGAATCCATTCAGGTTATGTAATTTTTTGTGAGATATTTATTGTAATAGAGAGAGGGATTTGTCTGAGAGTGTATGCGCACACGTGTGTGTGACTTTCAGCTAGCATTAATACAACCAGTTATGTTTCTTTTACGTAATGCATGAGGGCAGACAGAGGAGCATACCCATTGTATTGCCTGGTGGAAAGCCTGTAGAGAAAATTGTAGTTATTCTGGTGGGACAATGTGTGGGTGGACGCAGGTTTGTCAGGGACTGGATGTGTCAGTGTGTGGCGGTAAGGAAAACCGATAGACTAAGGTCCTGTTCTAGATGATGTACCATTATGCTTATTGGTTTTGTGAGAAGCTCATAACTCTTGTTAGACTGTGTGCCAGACTTGGCATAAATACTGCAAAGTTCTGAGGAAGACCTATTAGGTTAGAATTTGGGGATCAGCTCAGCAGATCTTAGAAACATGGTGCCAATGTGGTAACCACTTTATTTGAAACGGGTTTTTGTGGTCTGCATATTTGCAACAGGTACTTGATAGGCCAAGAAATAATTTTAACTCCTATATTCCTAAAAAAGGTGCAAAAAGGCCCAGAGTTTTAAATGTGACATGTAGGTTGAAGTATTTTTTTGAACTGGTCTTTAGAGATCCTGATCCTGGAGTGGAGGAAGGTTGTTGAAGATATTGGAGATCTCTTTGAAGCTAGCAGGACTCTGAAGTGCTCAGCATCTCTCAAGCTCATTGTGCATCAGCTGATTCACCTTTAGAAGACAATAGCTGTGTTGTAAATGCAGTGAAGTGGTCAGTCCATACATCTGCACTTTAGCAGCTATATTGTCAAGCTGAATGTTTGTGTCTCCTTCCTCCTCTTTTTCTCCCCTGAAGAGAGTCAAGGAGAGTGGAGAAGTTGGAGAGTGGAATACATATAAATTGAATTCCTATACATAGTTAAAATAGAAGACTATTTCATCATGACTGAAAGTTAATTCACTGCGTTGCTGTAGAAACCCTGGCAAATGCATTAACCTCAATGCCCAACGATTGCATTCTTTTAACAGCTTTATTTTTAATAGCTATTTACTTAAGAACGTGTCTCAGCTGTGTTACCATATACTTTTTGTACTTCTGCACAAAGAAAGCTATTATTTCTTCTTAGGTAGGTTGTGTGAATAGCTCAACTTACTGCTGCCAGGAACTTCTTTACTTCCTAAATGGCATATTCACTGGATGCGTCTGCTGCCTCTGCTGTGCGATATAAACACCCATTCCTGCATGACCAGGGCAAGCACTCTTTTCTGCAGTATTCAGAACAAATCAGGACAGAGGTCTACAAGAATCTGAGATTTTGAAGAATCCTCCTTGGTGGGATTTCCATTCTTGCAGAAGACCAATGAATGTGGAGACTGGGGAGAAGCCATAAAGTTCTGCTGTTTTGTTTTGGCAAGATATTTGTACCTCCATTTGTCTTTCTCCTCTCACCAGCCCCGTCCCCCCCGGGAGTGTCGATGCTGGTTTGATGCCCAGAATACATGATCCCTCCACAGAATGTTAAAAGACAATCTGGAATAAGGGTTTATGTCAGCTGTTGCTTAAAGAAATTAAAAACAAACTTGGATCTTGAATACTATGTTGTTCCTCACACAAATGGATTGTGACCTGGATATACTTAAGGGGGTGTAAATTAGAGCAGGATTAATTGCTAATGATAAACAAAACTAAATATAGACTTGGGACCTTCTTTTCCTCTTCAGATTGTTCACAGCCTTTGTATACCTTTGCCCATTGTTTTATGTTGCCTGATGGAGTGACTGCATGTCACTGGCATCTGACTCTTGAATTGCTGTAAGGGCCCAGGCTAAGGGAGCAACTCCTGGAAGTACATAGCCTTCTCACCCCACCCTGACACCAGGTGAATGCTCAGCACCTTCCTGGTTCACCGCGTAATTGCTATAGACAGAGAAGATGTGATCAAGTCATTTGACCTTAGATTCTCTGGATGGCAGCAGATGATGGAATTAGGAGGTAGACAGACAAGATTAGGGAATTACTGGGATATTTTAACTCTTTCTAGTGTCTGCCTGAAGAATTGTCACTAAAATTAGAGCTTTATAACATTGACTAGACTTGAGTTTCCTTAATATATCTTTTCCCATCATTGCATGTGTGCCATGGAATGACGAGCAGTGTCTATGGCCCCAAATGTGAAGGTCATGTCATTTTTCTGTGTTAGAGCTCTGGCTAGGGGCTTTACAGGATCCAAGCCCTGAACAGTGCAGTCACGATCTTCTGTCAGTCATGCTTCAACTTCATTGTCAGAGGTCTAATATAAGGCTGAGGAACCTAGTCCCAATGGTCGTTTCTTAATTGCTGTGCTTTGCCCCACATGCTTGTCAATTGTATTTACCGGTTCTCTGTTAGTTCACCATTTTCTGTCACCTTTCACCCTAGTCATAGTGAAAAGCAAGCTGGTAGTTTTGATAACTCAAATTCTAATTCTAAAGCATGTGATCGGATTTCCATAATAACCTCAGTGCCAGCACTGCTGGAAAAGTGCCAGAAGGTCTATTCCCTTGCTAGTTCAGTCAAGAATTACTCTGGGGTTTTTTCCTACATTTTCTGGTCACCAGCTCCATACAGTAGGAGAAAAGGCAGAGGAAAGTTTGCCTGAAAGGTACAAATTTCTGCATGTGTCTTGGGACTGTGTCCTGGGATTTGAGTGGCAGCAGGCAATGTACCACACCCTTATACCTCTGTTAGCAAAAGCCCATGTTGATCTGTAGCAAAAGAACGTTAAGTATTTTCTTGATAAGCTGAAGAGTAGGGAAACACTTCTCCTTTAAAAAAAAAGAAGGATTTCATTTTATGACAAAGTAAATTTCAGATGCAGGTCTGGATAATTTTTTTCTGGTCCCCTAGCCAAACTTTCCCTCTTGCTGTTTTTCAGCTCTAGTGAGTACCTCTGAAGGAAAGCTAAAGTGAAGTTCATGTATCATGGATGTTGAAACCAATGAGCTGAGAGTGACTGGAGAAAAAAATTGGAAGTGGCAGAAAAATAAATAGTTTAATAATGTATTATGCTTCTGTCTTCCACAGAAAAGTTTGACTAGATACATGATATTGTATAATGAAGAAATAATGCTGTCCTCTGCAGTCTTTATGGTACATTGCTAAATATGTAATACAGACAGAAAGGAAATTCTGTATGTTTTCACAACGTTATCTTTGCTGATCATCTCCTCCCTGGAGATGTTATCAAATAACCATGGAGGTTACTGGAGATTTCTTCTTTCAAATAGTTTTAGCTCATATCTGTAGCTTCTCTGCTTCTGCCACCCGCTTATGTCCCCAGCAATCTGAGATGGGCATTGGGAAGACCTTCTTCTACTTATGCTTTGCTTTTCTTGGACTCTGTAGAATATCCTTAGAAATGAGACACTCTGCACTGTAACCAGCTGTATTTTCCTCACCACTGGCTTGGACAGAGTTCTTAGTTTCCACACAAATATACACAAATATGCACTTAGATATCTCTATCTAGAAAATCACACTGCTGTTAGGAGTGGTCTACAACAGGTTGCCACTTAACTGCAAAATTTTTACAGACAGGGTACTCATCTATCTCCCATCTGTCAAGGTCTTGCCCAGGAACACACATGGATGCTTAGTGAGGGAAACTCACTGTTCAGTAGTGTAGAACGAGGCGTTTTGAAAACAGAAGCTCATTTGCCAAGTTCTACAAATAAATGGTCATGCCTTGGGGAGAGGGGAAAAGATTATTATGACCAGTCAAATGATGAGAGCAATGGCTTTAATTCATAGTCAGTGTATATATGTTATACAGGTAAAAACACAACTAAGAGACCACACAAAGGGAAGACAATTGTCTGGGAAAAATACATAGATGTGCCCTACAGCTGATGAGTAACAGAGACTCCTTTTATTACAAGGAAAACACGTGCATTCTTTTTAATCATGATTGAAGTAATTTTTGCTTGTATTTAATTAGCAAAATGTAAAGCCTCTCAAAGAAAAGACATGGGAGAAAGAAGAGACTTTCCGTTTAAGTACAGGACTGAGAAACACTGGTCTGCTCCTCAGTTTCTGTCAGTGGTGATTATCTAATATCTTGGTGCCTCAGTTGCCCAACCGTAAAATGGGAATATATGTTTCTTCTGTTTATTTGGTTTGAAAACACCTAAAGAAGAAACTAATGTGATTTCTAACTCCTGAGTGTGTTCCATTTCTGGCACTATAGGGACCTGGCCTCAGCTGGGGCATTCAGGTGTCCTTAATACAAACACTAATGCCATATTAGCATGGATATGCTAAAGAAATTAATCTTTCCAAGAGAAAACTATTTCACTGCATGTACTAGATCTGAAATGTATTCTAAATTTTGTATTCCAGTTAGTACATTATGTCATTTTTTACTTCTACAACCTCATAAAATCCATGGAAAAAAATACTCCTCTTGACACAAAATCATGGTAAGAAAGGATACTTGTGTTAGGTACCTGTGTGCCATAGTGATACAGGCTTTCAACATATAGAAGTTCTACCCATGGGTTTTGGAATATGCTCTCTGCCCATCAGATAGGGAGGTGCTGACACGACCGTCATTTTACAGAAGAAGGAACAGAGGCAGAGAGATGCCAGAATGTTTGTCCAGTGCCACAGGAAAAACCGGGGCAGGAACTTAAACCTGTCTCTCTCCAGCCCAGGACTATGCCAGCAGTGGCCAGACTTTGACCTGTTTGACTCACAACCAAGAGCCACAGGGCACACACTGGACACCTGCAAGAGCTGAGACTTCTACAGGTGGGTGATGGAAAGCAGTGACAGCGGCTCTGTTGCAGGGTCGGCCTGGGCTGGGTGTGAAGTGGGCTCTGACTGCAGCCCGACAGCACTGTCCTCAGTGGCTCGCTTCTTCCCAAAGTGGGGAATTCAGGTTGGTCAGTAGCCCCAGCTTCTGCACAGCCTTTACAAGTGGCAAGGCCTTGGCAGGGGACCCATCATGAGGTTGCCTGCCAGCCTAATGTGGGTTAAGAGCTGCAGGTTGACCCTGTGTTTGGCCATCTTCCCTGCAATGTACAATGATATCATCCCTCCCTTTTACCTGAACCTCTGCCAGATAGTCTAATCCCCATCTAGGCTTCACATCAGTATGTCCCTTGGAAAGCTGCAGCTTGTATCCCATATCTTTTCATGGTTTGGTATGGGCCTGCAACTTCTTGTGCTAATTTGATATACTGGAGATTGCCCCCACCACTGCATGACTGGGGCTGCAGTTGTCATAGATCACGCTAAGTATATGGAAAAATAGAATTTCTCAACAGTTTCTTTTGCTACAGATGTCTCATCCATGGGACCATGTTTGCTGTTCTGAGCTGGTGATGTGACTGTGCTTCAGTTATAGCGATGGGCAGAGCGCTTACTTGTGGCTTCTGCATGAGCCAGAGCTGGGTGAAAATTCCAGTTGAATCCTGCACAGACGGTGCCACAGGTAAATCTTATCCCTCATAAAGGCATTTGTATGCATTTCAAACTGTCAGGCAAAGCAATTGCAAGTAAACTATGGACTTTTCTTTTCGATAATTTCTTGAGTCTGTAATTCCTACCTTTCCATGCTTTGTCAACCTATGTCCTTATACCACCAGTGGGTCTGACGCCCCCCACCTTTCTCGTTGTTCTCTCTTGAATTTTCCTTCTCATTTGCCAGGTACTTTCCCTAGTGAGGAGGTCAAGCCTGGAGATACTCAATGACCAAGGTCACACACAGCTAGGAGCCTGAAGCCAGATAACCCAAGTCCTCTGGCAATTCATGAACCTCTGCTCAGGGTTTTCCCTTTCTAATCCAGTCTGTCCTCTCACGCTATCATGTTTAGCTGCTTAGAGAAGGATTCATATGATTCAGCCATGTCCAATTGTGCGTGGTTACTCAAACGTCAGTCTCCACTGAATAACAAGACGAAACAATAAAAACCGGAAATAAAGATAATCACTTTGACACTTTGGGAGAATCCGCCTGCGTACAGCTTATGAAATTCACGGTAGCTTTACGAACCGTTTGTTTTTACGTTTAATCACTGTCTTTGCCTGTGTACGGACTGCTCATGCTTGTGCTAAGAAGTAGGGGAGCGGCGCCTCCGGCTCTGCCGTTGAAAGAGGCGGTCGTTAAGGACTATTAGGCAGTGAATAGGCAGGGGCCACGCTGAACAATGGGGTGGCTGAAGCCTCGGGAAAAGCCACTTTTCTCCAAGTGCCCCGCAGGAGGCCAGGAACGGAGGAATTTTCCCAGCAGCACAACAAAGAAACCAGGTGTTGGTGTTAGGGCTTACAGCCTGAGAGGGGCCTTGGAGGAAGATACAGAAGGAGGGAGAGGGAGCGGGGCGGGAAGCAGCAACGGGAGATGCTCCGCTGGTGCAGGATCTGGGTTGAACCCGGCTGCCGGAACGACGAAGTTCAAAAGAAAGCCGGGGAGAGGAGGGGAAAGCTGCAGCACACACGCATGCACAGGCACACAGGGTGGTCCGGGCGAGTTGCAGGTTGCAGGGAAAAGCTCCTGTCATCCTGTAGGACTCGGACCCCAAGTCCTTCAGGAATGGAACACCAGATGCAGGAAATCGCACGGGTCGATGCCTACTGCTTCATGTAGATCTTGTGCTGCCGACGTGGAGGGGGAATTGACTTTAGACAGGTTCTTGCATCATCCACACGCTGGCCTTCAGCTAGTGCATCCCCTCCAGACTGGAACCACTCATCCCGAGCTCCCTCAGTCCACATCTCCAGAAAAGGGAGCTGTGTTTGACTGGAGCTGTGCCAGGGAGCTACTGGAAGAAAAGCAAGTGCAGCATGGGTGTTGCTGTCCATAAAACCCGTGAGAATGTCAGGCTGGTGGAGGAGTGTTTGATTAGGGCTATGCAACCCATGCCTGCTGTGAGCCAAATTCTCTAGCATGTTCTAGCACCTTACATTCAAGTAGTACTTCTGATCCTAAGGGGCTGGAGGCAGGACAGCTTCTGCTCACCAATAAAGTGCAGTGAAACTTCCTCCTGGTCTGACATGGCAATTGCTGGAGTGGCATGCCTCCCACCAAGCAGATTAGGATCATGTGAAAGGTGTTATGTTGTTACGGGACTTAACAATGAATTCAGGCATGAAATTGTTGGCCAAATTGGAGTTAGGCTAATTAGAACAACTAAGAACACAAGTACACTCCATGAAAAATTCAGCAAGATTGTTAATGATGAGTAGTGGTGGACCTTTTTTTTCTGATTTATCTGAAAGACTTTGTCTCAAACAACCCCATAACATCTGGTGGGACTATTGATTCAGATGTTACCCTGCCCCAAAGGTCTGCCTAATGGGTGATATCTGACAAGATAAGGCTTGTGTGTACCTTGGCTGAAGAGTTTTAATAATTTCTGCATGAGCATTTTAGCTCAGGAGTACATTCATGTTAAGTGTTTTAAATGGTCTCCAGATGTTGTAAAGTCACTATAAAAAGATAAAAACCACCTACAGATTTTAAGAAAGGCCACAAAAGGGCAGAAGAAGAAGGTCAGATGTTGAGCCTTTTATCAGTTATAAGAAATGTCTAAGTGCCTGTGCATGGCAAAGGAACATCACTCCTACTCTATCTGAAACCCATAGAAATACTGCACTCTGGATGTGGTGACAAGTTCCTCCTCTGTCTCCCTACCTACTCTGTTTACTGCTTTTGTCTCTCTTAGAGAATGTGGAATCATAATAATCAGCATTTTTTGCATTGTATATAAAATAAAAGCAATAACTCAGTAACAGAAAACCTTGAGCTAAGGGTGTTGTTTTTGGGACTGTCTTCATTTTCCTTCAATGCACGAGCTGTGCATTAGAAACTATTCCCTCTGGCAACCCATAAAACAGAAACCTCTCCATTTTTTCCACCCCAGGAAACATTCTGTCAGCAATTCACTTGCAGTGTTCATCTATGAATATTGAGATGGCTTTTTTTGTGTCTCATTCCTAATGTATTAACACAAGGTGCAGTGAGTATCTACAGTATACTACAAACTGCGTGAATAATTACAGTGTGAACAACAGTAAGCCCAATCAGAAAAACACAGATGGCTGGAATGAAATTTTCAACGCACAACAGGGCCTGTGACACTCTAAATTTATTCTACTTCTGTTCTATAGTGTCAGAAAGCCCATTAGTTTTAAGGCCGTGGCCCTGTATAGTTCAGTATTTCTGCATATTCTTCAAGCAGGTGGTGCTCCAGGTTTCAAGAAGGGTGCTCATGTGCAGGGAGATCTGGGCACACATGGGTTGTTACTGTGGTATTACAAATGCATGGGGACATTTTAGTCAGGAGTGGAAACAAGGTTTACACATGCAACACAGAGGTCAGCAGTGACCTGAAGTTTGCTGCTGAAGGTTATGGGTGACAACGGCAAGAATTCATGGTATGTTCTCACCTGTCAGCTAAGCCAGTTTCAGCTAACGCTTTATTGCACCTTCCATACGGGAAGAGTGTGCACACCATTGGTGAACACGTCTCAGTTAACAAGGGATAACTCCTTAAGCTGCAATAACTTGACTGTGACTTTTTTATCCATACCCTAAGTGTAAGGTAGGAGAGCATGAGTCAGGAGACGGGAGAATACAAGGTATCAGTGTATCCTTACGGGAGACCTGGCAGAGCATCAGCAGCTTGGACAGCATTTGTGCTCTCCAGGCTAAGTTTTAAGGAGAAATAGGAGGACTGATGTATCAGCTCTGTGGACTTCCATGCTGAGTAACTGTAATGCATAAAGACAGAGATTAGAGAATGCGAGAAGTTACTTGTGGGAATGTGTGGTAGGCAGAAAAAGACAGATAACATTTTTGATGGAATCAAAGCAGCGACCAATCACTTGAGAAGGTATAATAGCTGGGTTATAAATGTTGTTAGGACTGGATGCTTATTCTCCCAACAACTAATGGAACACTGCCAGGAGAGGACTTCAAAATCATAAACTGGGTCTCAAAAATCACAACATCACTTTAAAAATTAAGTTACTTACTTCTTCTTTCTTCTTCCTTTTTTTTTAATAATGGCACAACATTGTTTTTATTTGGTTTCTCATTTCTTGACTCTGTAAGAGTACATTCTGTTTGTATTTTCATTTTTTTTTTTCCATCATGACCACAAAACTAGGAAGATTTTTTAATGAAAAATGAAAACTGTTTTATTCCTTCTTGAGCTAGGGCTTCAAGGAAATGTCAAGTGTCATGAGATTCATGATAAAAACGATAGCTTTGGCAAAACATATAAACATATTTTTTTTGTGTTGAGCCAAATAAGCTTGCTTTATTTCCAGGTTTTATTGGCTTCCATGGAAATGTTGTTGGGTAACTATTTAGTATCAGGGCTGTTGTCCTGATGCAAGGATGTGCTGTTTTCAAGAGCCTTCTGTTGAAGCAGACTGCCTATTCCAGCACAGGCATATTTTGGAAATGGCTGGTCTCACAATCTCTCTTCTTGGCTATCATAACACATCCAGGAAAAAATGCCCACGTCTGCATTGGAAGTGGTAGGTGTCATAAGTTTTCTATCGATGTGCAGATTTAATCACAGAGTAAGACTCCATTTTGGGTGCTAGAGAGTTTTGAAATTCTGCACTCTGGTGAGAAAATGAGTTTCAGCATCTATAGCTGTTTAGGTGACAGCAAAATTTTCAGAAACGGAAGAGGAGGGAAAGAAATCAATGAGCAGAAATGATTAAGTACAAGCATGTAATACCAGGAAATGGTTGCTTTATCCATCTGCATTCTTAACCATCATTCATCACAATTAGTTACTGTGCAGTACCTGCAACTATAAATAGTTTTCATTTGACCTTTTCTGCAGCTGTTGAGCACAGAATATGCAGATATACCTTTGAATGCTTCCACATGTTTCAAGTGTGAAACAGTACACACTGTTGCACCAGACTACCAGAAGATAGCAGTGGTCACTTGTAGGGATAGCTTCTTGGTGCTCCTGGAGTGAATTAAGGCACTGCCTCCTCCACCAGTGCTTTATAGGCAATATGTCCACAGGGTGTGCAGTTCTGCTGAGGCCACTGAAATGACCACCTCAGAGAAGCTGTGTGAGTGAACATGGCAGTACTGAGATGGTTTTGCCTTTCCCTCCCTGCAGGCCCCTGCATTTTGATGTGCACTTGCTGCTCAGCAGTGGCATGGTTCCACAGGTTCAGGACTGCCTTCCTGGCACTGGACCTCACGTCTTGCAACTACATCTCACCCTCCCACTCATAACACATAGGACTCTATCTGGGAGGAGCCACAGGAGCAGTTTCAAAAGAAAACCTGGGCTTTAGGGCTTCCAAACATTAATTCAACTTAGGTGATTCCCTTTTTTGTCCTGGATTCAGTTCCTGTAGGACCAGGGTTACTCCAGCTGACTAAGGCTGATGTTGCAACGTGGTAAAAGGAAGTGAAAGGTACTTCACATACATATGCTAGTCATCAATATACGGCAGATTTGCAATCCAGTTTCTCCTGTGATCCCTGGATAAAATGGCAAAGGATCTTACCTAGGATTAATTAATGGGGATTCCCACACATGCTTCTGCGCATTCCCATCCACACTCCTTTTCTTGATGAGAAATTATGGTTTCATGCTTTACACTTGGAATGACTCACAGAAACTGAAAAAGGTTTGACCACTACACGGCTAATTATCTGGGATGAAATGGAGAGAGAGAATGCATCTTGTGCATCATTGTGGTCTAACACCATGGTCAGTTTTTCCCCAGGAATTTTTGCCGTTTAATTTTTAAACAAATGAAACAGCCAAATAGAATATTCTCCTGCCTACAGACATTGTCTAAATCCAAGCAAACATTTGCATATGTCTTAGTTAAGTTTTCTATCTCTTCTGCCCTTTTACTTCCCAGATGCCTCTACCGTCTATCATGGTGCAGATTTTCTTTGCATCTTGTGTCAATAACTGCTCTAATAATACCTTGTGCAAGCATTTGCCATCACAAGAGTGCCCTAAAGTTCTTTTTACATTCCACCATATGAAAGGACATCTAACTGCTAGCACTTGTGCTGCAGTTCACTGGTACAAAAATACGTGCACAGTTAATTGCTGGTATTAAATTGCATCTTGCAATTTATCTGGGGCTGCACTTAATACATTCTTTGAAATAGATATGTGTGTGTGTGCACACCATGTGTTTTTCTTGAACATGAATGGCTAGGACCATTACAGTGTATGATGTGTTAAGCAGTAAATAAAGACATAGACCTGGCCAGAGCCTGTGACTTATAGCAACCTTGTGATGCAGCAAGGCAAACCTCAGCAAGGTGTGCTGTGGGTGCTGACTTGGGGTAGAAGCTGAAGGAAACTCTGTGGCAGGTGTGGGATGAGGGAGAGAGGAGGCCCTTGCCTGTCCTCTTTGCTGTAAGGGCTTCAGAGTGGTGTAACTGTAAATTTGAATGTGCAAATGCTTCATTCTGCACGCAGTAAAAGAAAACTAAAACATCCCAGAACAAATATGAAAGCTCAACTGCCTTAGCAACCACATAAATTTCATTAAAACACCCTCCTGCTTCCTCTACTGTTGCCTGTTTCGCTTTTCTTTGGAAGAGTATTCGCTTCAAATCTTTCCTGAAAGCGTAAGGAGATAGTTCTGCATTCCTGTTCAGTCTGGGGCCTCTCAGCTCTGCCTGCAGATGTGTGACACAGTGGGTCACATGACACTGATATATGTCCAATATGCATGGAGGAGATATCATCCTATCCATTTGTATAGGCCACAAAGCAGCCAGTGATTTAACAGGGTTGTTACCATTACTTACTGATGTGTCTAATTTGCCAGGTTCTGAATGAACTTCATCTTTCTAAGAAAATTCTGTATTTGTTTTTGCAATAATCACCATAAAGTCATTAATCTTTTTAAAAAATATCCTAAATGTAGGGCATTCTTACTTTTTCACTGGGTCTGTAATGTGTTTTGCCAGGGCCTTCCACCATAATACATTAGGATATTCTCTGTCAGTGATGAAACATTCACTGTGATTGCTCTTGTTTTCTAGCTACCAAGTGTGATGCTCTACTTTTACGTGCCTTTAGAAAAGGAGTGTAATGAATCCATCCCAAAAGCTTGCATGCAAATGTCAGGTTTTCCTGTGTGATCATTGTGATGTTATTACAAGAGAGCCCAGCAGCCCCCATCACTGATCAGGGCCCCATTACATCTGTGCTCTGAACACACCAAAAAGAGACAGTCCTTGCCCTAAAGAGCTCAGACAGTTGGCGTCCTTCAAGTAGTGTTTCCATACTACTGCTCTAGCTGGTTGGGGTCCAGCTGCAGAGACATGGGCTCCAGGAGCTGACCCTATGTTTGGCATTGTGCAGAGACCCCCTTCACCTGCAGGAGCCAGTGAGGTGTTGTGCAGGTGCAAGGACAACCTTCTGTGTTTTGTTGGAGTGCTGTGGTAGAGGTCTAGCTGAGTCTTTATGCTCAGCAGTGTGCTTGCTTTCCCCACTAGCGAGCAGTTGGTTTGCTTTGCTTTTAAACGTGGTTCACTTTTACATTTACCTTTCACTAGAAGAAAAGGAGCTGAATGATCCACCTTGATGTGCTACACTGCACTGGATGCAGTGAGGTGAAATGGTTTGAAGCACCCCCAACCCTATTTCTGTGTGTTGAAATTTCTGACTGTCTGATGGCAGTGGTATGAAGTTGACTCCCTGAACAGCAAAGATTGATTTCTCCTTTTAGTAGCCATACTCTCCACAGAAGTATCCTTTCCAGTTATGTTTTGAAAGTCGTCAGACATGCTGTTATAAATGATCACTGAAGATTACTGGAGATGCTGCAAAATAATAGTGAACCAAGTAGCATCTGTAATTTCCACTGCTGGTTTGCAATCATCACTCAAAATGAATCCTATCTCAGTTGTAGGGCTAAACTTTTTTTCCCCTCCATTTACTGCTGTATAACACAGTTGAAATAGATCCTGTCTCATGAATTTATATGCTAAAATGTGAGCTGCAATCCACTGTACCAAGAGCTAGCATTCTTTGTGAAGATCAAGACTAGCTCAGAAAATACTGTAGGGAAGTCTACATTTCTAGTTACTGTGAGGCTGTGTTACAGCTCAAGTGACTCTGAGGTGTGTATCTCCGATGTTCTTTCTTCTTATTTCCCCCAATATAAATCAGATGCCGTTTGTGCACAGTATTTATCACCACTTCTGTTTGTTAATAGAGGTTTTGCTGTTTTATGAGCATGATCACCTCTATAGCCCTTGATTCTTGAGTCACTGGTGTCATAAATACCCTCAGTGCAAAAGAACAGATATGAATAAATTTTAATGGAAAGTGAGCTGTGATACCTGTGTTCTTCTATAACTTCAGCACGTTGAATTGTCTTGCAGTAATGCCTTGGGCCTTGCTCTGGTAATGTGCACAAGTAGGTGTATAACTTAAGGCATGAGTGGAAGCCCAGTGGATATTAAGCTAGGCACGCTTTAATGCTTCATTAGAGGACATGGTAAACCTTCCATCTGACTTGGAGATATCCCAGTGTTTCTGGTAAGCATTAAATATTAGGTCAGATGACAAGTTCTTATGTGCGCTTTTACTTCCGGTGTTGTGGTCTGGGCTTGCTACAGAGTTTTTGGAAAGAAACCTGATCACACCTGGCTGTCAAGAAGAGGAAGATGGGTGGCAAAACTCCAAACTCCATTCCTAAATTCCCACATTGAAAACTCAAGTGTTGCCAATCAAAGGCAAAACCAGAGAGGAATGTCGGTGCTAGGAGGTTGTCTTTTGATTTTGTATTTCATCAATAACAAAGGCATTCTTTGCACTTCATTCATTTTTCCTTAATAGAAATTTCTGTGGTTCATGCATTTCATGTAAGATTTAAGGGCCATTGGGAAAAGAAGAAGACTCCACCAAAGAATATTCATGGCATAGAGCTTTTTGAAGCCCATGTTGTGCTAATTCAATTTTTTGGAAAGTCTAGAGAAAATCATCACTATCTAAACTATCCAACTCACCTCCTGAAGTGGGACACAAACTTCACCTTCTTTTGAAACAGGTAGGGCAGTCAGTATTCAGATCAAGAGGTACGGATGGGTTTTACTCTTCACTTTAGTGAAGAAGGAAAGAAAAAATCATCAGAATGGGGGCAATCTTCTGACTTTATCAGTCACTGTTTTGCACCTGATTCTCCAATTGTTTTTTTTAATTATTTAGTAGGAATATCTTGTGAAAACCTCCTTGTTTTTCTGTGAAACTCTGCTCCTCTGTTTACTCTGCTGCATTAGTCCAGACTGCTGGTTAGACTGTCTTGACTGCTGCCCTTTATTGCTGTACTCTTCTGGTTATCCTGCATTAAGTGAAGCTGCCTGGGATCCTAAGATAGTCCTGTGTGGGCATTCGGTGGGTTGCCAAGAAGCATGAGTGCCATGACCAGTCTGGGGCAGTTGCAATGATGGAGTTTTGGCTTGGCCATTCCTTGCACGACTGTATCCTGACTTTTATGATGGCCTGCAGAAAGCCTGCAGCTGCTGAAGTGGCTAATCCAGGTGGTGATCAGTTTTTCTAAACCCTCCTCTGAGTTGAATTAGCAGTGTGGACCCCAGAAAACTGCATGACATGGGCACAGCCTGGTGCAGTCCTTTTCTCATCAACCTCACATGAAATGTATAGGCCTTAGAATGTGTCCCTGACATACAGAGCCGTTTTGTTTTAGTGTTCTTCTCTCCACAGTAACTTTTAGATCTTCTCTGCCTACTATCTGTTTGTTGGCGAGAGTGTCCCATTGTGATTAGCAGAGGAAACTCAGAGCTGCTGAGCTATATTCCCTGCTCTTGTTTCAATGTGCTATGTGATCTTAGAGCTAGATGTTTTCAAATAAATGCTAGGCACTTCAGTGTGTTTTTGAAGCCCTCCAACTGTTTGACTTATGCAAAATTTGGTGCCCTAATACACTTGAGAATATGTCTGGGAGCTCAATTTTTACTCTTAGCTTCAACATTCTTTTTGAGAGCTCTGATTTTTAATATTAGCGACTTGATTTCCTCACTTAGCACAGAGGTTTGATGTGAAAACCCTTACCTCTTTCACAAGGACACAGAAAACACTAAATGTTAAAATAAAAATGTTGTGCTTTTTAAACGTGGTTTGGTTTTAGTCACTGTTAGTACTTTCAACTTGATCAAATGTAATGATACCTCATTCACAACTTAACTCCAGCAGCACCAGTAGACTCTGTTCCGACCATCCATCTCTTCTAAATAGTTTCTGTAAGGTTTTGTCAAGTTACAAAGCATGCAACATTTCCCACAAAAATTAAAACAAGAATTTCTGACTGCATCTGACAAATCGCACATGATACCAAAGCAAAATGATTTGTACTGTCTATTCTCCAAAGTTATTCCCTCTTATTATTTTTTTTTTTTTTTATGTTCCATGGAAACATTTTTTTTGTGAATTCTGAAGCACAGATTCTTTAAATGGGCTTGTAATGATACGGCTCTTTTATATGAATTTGTGAACTTCACTGTCAATTCAGATCAATAAATCCTGAACCAATTGAGTTTTTTAATGTAACTTACTGAAGAAGAAGAAAGTGCTATGGAGTTGATTACTTCCTCCAGCTTTTGAAATGTAAAGAACAAACACAGTATCAGAATAAAGATTTTTTTCTCTCCAGGTTAGGCTTGTGCGGTACGTATTTAGTCATTCTGGCTGATTCATAGCCAGCGGTTTGCATCTTCAAGAGCAAGTACAGGGTGTTCCTTCTGAGGTACAACGATCAGTTCTGCAAACACTGCTTAAATGATATCTCGCCATATTACGGCAGCTCCTGCAAGCACCTCTGTAAGTTAGGGGTTGTACCAGCATTTCCATTATAAATATAACATTTACACTAGTACCACCTTCCTTGATTTATATCATGCTCCTGTACTATAACATAGAATCACATTTGCTTTGTTCACTACAGCTATACTGTGCTGTATACAGGGCTGAAGGCTTGAGGGATTTTTCTTCAAGTGCTCCCAAATCTCTCTCCTGCACTATAAAGCTTAGCATTGCCTTTTCAGCAAATATTGATGCTTTTTATTCTTTGCTTCAAGACGTTATGCTGTTTATATACTGTGTGCCTGGACTAAGGTGCATTTACAATTTACTGGTGCATGTACTGCAGGTGCTTTAAATCCTTCCGTGTATTATCTACCTGGTCAGTTGGAAGGAACAGATGTCTTTCTGCACCAAAGACCTCATTCTGCATTCTCCATGTCCCTGGTTTTGCCACTGAGTCAGGACACAGGTCTCAAAGAACAGTATGTTGAGAAGTAACAGAAAAGGGAACCAAGTATGGGGAGGCAACTATTAAACTCATGCATAATAAGCACCCACTTTATTCATGGTCTATTTATGTATCATTACAGATGGTTAATAAATCATTAATATATGATGTTACAGACCCAAATAACAAGCTATTATAAATGGTATCATTATTCTATCAGCAAGTGGTCTTGGAAATTACATTTTTAAGCACATAGTTGGGCCCAGCAGCTTTCTGTGACAACAGACTTTCCCGACATCTTCTATTTATAGTCGTTAAAATGTCTAATTCATCACTTATAAGCTATTTAGAAATGGGCACTCTAACATGTTCAATGCATCCCCTACGGATTTACTGAATTATTTCTCTGGTCTTTTTTTTCCTGTTGCTTCATATGATTTTGCACCTCCAACATTTCTTCTTCTGAAGAGCATCTATGAACCACTTGCTTGCTCACACAGAGTGGTGAAAACATTATTGTTTACTACTTTTTGATTTGAGGTACAAAGCACTTGGGAACAATTCCCTATTTTTAACAACAAACTTTCAAAAAATTCATAGTTTTGGAAAATTTTCAGTGGAAAAGCATATAATCAGGCAGCCAGTCTACCTAAATGGCCACCTTCTCTGTGTTGCAACACAGCATGAAAGATCTTGAACTTTGGATCACATGTACTGTAGTGTATCACCTCTGTTTCTTGGAGGACATGATCAAGTTGGGCAGCCATGCCAGTCCTCCCAGGGTCTGCACTAATCAGGATTTGGTACCATCACCTCCGGTGGCTTATGGAGCAGGGAGGGCAAGGGCAGAGTGGGCACGGGGAATCAGGTAGCCTGCTCAACCCTCCTGCTACCCACACCAGGTCAGAGCGTGGGAGGAAGCTCATTTTACATGTACCTAGGTACCTCCTGCCCAATGGATTAAAAGAACAGTTCTGCAGACTTTGGGCTGTGAATCCAGTACCTTTTAAATAATCGCTTAGACTAAGAGAAGGAAGAAAAGAATAAAATAATACAAAATTTGAAGTATTTTATAACAAAAATTACCCAGCAAGACCCCTACATTTTTTCACCTGCTAATGCACTAGCAACTTTCTTCCCACCTCACAAATTATATTTACAGTTTCCTTGTGCTTTTTGCCCTGAAGTCAATTTTCACTCCAGCAACTTTTCTTCTGTTCTGTGCCTTGGCTCCTTAGGTCATTAACCTCAAGCAAGGAACTTTGTCAAATACTTTGAAAAATGAAGTCCACTCTATTTCCCTTGTCTGTCCTGGTGGCAATACAGCGCAGTCAAAGAATTCCAGCAATTTTCTGAGGCATGACCTGCCTCTCCTGAAACATGCTGGTATCTTTGCAATCTTTCAGCCAGCTGTGCTGTACCAAATGTTTCTCCATTTGATCTTCTTAAATATTTACTCAACTGTTTCCAGTGACTCTCATTCAGCTAACTGGTCTCCAGTAACTTGACAAAGTCAGCCAGCTTGATGGCTTGCTTGTTTGTTTTTAATAAAAATCTCAAAGTAAACAGAAAAATATTTTTTTCTCACAGCTTACAGTCTCTCCTAATGTAAGAAATTGCTAATCATTCTGCGGCTCTGGAGTAACACATTTGGTTGTGTGGTAGAACCAGCCTGATCTCTTAATATGTTTTCAGAGAGAGGTAACTTCTTAAATAGCTACTGCCCATGTTTACTGTTATGTGCAATGAAAATACTGTCTCACTAACAAACACAATAGAATTGGTGTTACCTGTGGAAACATGGTGATTATTTTAAAATGATAGCGTAATTGGCTTTCTTAGTAATAAAATCCTTCAAGGAGTGGAAGCTTAGGCAGAGGTGGAATGAATTCTGTCAAAATTAGGATAGTAGCTGGGTCTGTAATATTGATCCACTGGACCAAGTCTGAATGGACATGGGGCGTGAAGGGAGGCAGGGAATACTGGGATTTCTTTGGAAATGACCAAAACATCAGATAACTTGTGTCTTTGCTGTGATGCCCAGGAATTATCCCCAAAATGAACAACTGCATTCAGTGCAGATCTGCTTTGGTCTCTCCTGCAGGTTCCGGCCCCTGCCTCACCAGCACAGAAGATCGTCTTAAGTTATGAGTGGAGGAAATTTTTAGAGAGTTCTGTTCCTCCCTGTGTTCCCATCTCTTCAAAGCTTGCAGGCAGTGAAGGCTCTTCTTTTACTTAAGCATAGGAAAGCTTGAGAGTTTAGATCAGAAAATCTGAGCTTGCTCTCTGCTGTCACCGAGAAGCTTTGAATAGCTCTATTGTGGAGCACTAACCGTAATGTCCTAGCTGGTCATTGATCTTTTCAGGCACATTCTTCTAACTGGGGCATCCTCGTGGCATGATGAACAGAATAATAATTTAGGAAGAAAACATACTAAATCAATCAAAGGCAGCTCCTTTGCTCTCCAAGCTGATTAGAGCAGGTTGCCTCTGTCCTGTGAAGCTTCCTGAGAGGAGCAGGTGAGTGAAGGATGCAGCAGCAAAGTAATGTGGAAGAGAGGAAACATGAGGACTTGAAAACTTTTGCAGGGTGGAGGAGCAGTACATGTTTGGTATTTCTGCTGCTTTTTCTTGAGCAGCAGACAGTAACTGGTGAGGAAAGTAGCGAATTTTCCCCTGGTGTTTCGCTTTCCAGCATTTTCTTTCCTCCTTCTCTTCCTTCCCCTCGTGCCATAGCACTTACTGGGTTGCAAACCAAGCAGTATTTTTCTTCCAAAGACAAAATGATTGAGGTCCATCTCCTTTGCATCTGCCCCAGGGGCAAACCTTCTATTCCTACTCTGCTGCAATGGGTATAATTTTACACCTCAAAGCATTACTATGCTGTTTTTGGTGGCTAAATAAGTTTCTCTGAATCTTACTCTAATACTCTCCTGAATAAGTAGCAGTTGTTCTTGTTTGCTCAGCTAAATTGGTACTCCAAGAGTCACCCCAATAAAGCAGATGGCACAATCAAGCATGTACAGATTAGGCAGAACATAACTGGTATTGATCAAAATCTTTTTATTGAAACTTTTTCTTTTGACAGAGAATAGCATTTCAATCAGACTGATTTTTTTTTTAAATGTCAACATTTCACTATTTAATTTCTCAGAAGCTGAAAAACTTGCTTTCCTTCAGCTACTCGAAAGTTAAATTTTCAGTTTTCATGGAGTTTTGAAAGAAAACTTTAAAAGGAAATGTTGACATGAGTGAAAACAAATTTACTTTTTGAATTACTTCTAGGGAAACAAACTTTTCTTAAGTAACTTTTAATATGCTGCAGTTATAAGTGAGAATTTGAGATCTGATTTGTCAGTATGTTAGTATAGAGATTCTCCATATACAAACTGTTTATGCTTAGATTGCCTGTTTTAATATTGGGGTTTTTTTTAAAATTTGTTGAAGAATCCAGCAGTGTCAATTCACTTTAGATAATATCTGTATAGACACAGTAGTATTGTTGATCTGTTTTCTGATGTAAGGTTGTGCTAATGACTATGGAATAGATAGCTGCAAGACAAACACTGCTCCTGGGTGAAGGAGTGAATTGGAGTAGATATTGTTTTGTGGATATTATAAATACACACTTCAGGTCTGCATTGGAGGGCATTGCCATTTTGTCCAGAATTGGGATGCATTTTGGTCCCACTCCTGCATTTCAGTTATAAATGCTTAATCAATGCACATACATAAACCCTTTCATTCCAATGCTCAACACATATCTGTAATGGCCCAAACTGTACTTTTAATAACCAAAATCAGCTTACAATATAGCCATCAGCCCTCCACTCAAAGGCTTCAAATGACCGAAGATCTGAGACTGCTCGCTGGTAGTGGTCAATAGTGGCCATATTTGTTGGATGCTAAATCTGGTGCAAATCTGTCCCTTCTTCTTGGTATTGATGTGGCATACATTTGATTTCAGCTGATTACTGATAATCCCCAAACCTCCTCTCACTGATGCCTGTTCTGTCTGCCATTGCCAATTAATGAGGATCCTTCTCACTGACATATTTTGTAATCTTTCTTTATAGTTTGTTTGTTCTGGGGCTGATCAGTTTGTCCTCCACCGATCAGACCTTCCCCATTTTCTTCCTCTGTTATGTTATGATTACGACCCCTGTAAAGTCACAGCTGTGCTTGGTGGCTTTTGCAGTAGAAGCAAAGAAAGGATTCAGAGGTGATATTGCTGCTCTGTCTTCCACTCTGTCAAAAGTTATGGATGCATACCTTGGAGTAGAAATGGCACAGCAAGAGAACTGCTTGCATCTGAAATGCATTGCTGTTTATTGTCTGCTGCCATCCCCCCTTTCCCATTTCTTGTGTCTGCATACCATTTCTTAAGAAACTTCCTTCATGATTTCTTCAAGGTTTGATTTGGTTTTAGGCAAACAGATATTAAGACGCTTCCCACTCCTATAGGCTCATTTTTGTTCCTGATCCATGAAACTTGTATTTGCTCTTCTCTAAGAATTCAGCAACTCCTTTGTTTGTTACAAAGCCTTTTAGTTGTGTCTGATGCTGCTCCTTATCTCTCCCTACATAAGTTGTCATTTTCGCCTCCTGACATTGAAAAAGTTTCTTGGAAATACAGGTAGAAATAGTTAGGAAAGGATGCAAAGTAAGCTGAAGGTTTCAGTTTGCTAGCCCTCTCCCTGCCCAATGTGTGTGGACCTGGAGCACTTTGTTCTCTACAGTGTATTAGGGTGTCCATTATCAGCAATGGAAGCTTGTTAACACAGTAACAGAAAGAATATCCATTATTCCTCCTGCTCCTTTATAAAGAGGCCATTAAAATAGAGCCAAGCTCCTTTCCCTACAGCTTGAAATTTGAACAAATTTAATTTCTATTTATTAGTGAAACTCATGCTGCTGGGGGGGAAAAAGCCAGATTGACAGTTTTGGAATATAAAGTCCTTTATTCATCAACAGGGCAGGTAGAGGAAGTGGCTATTTCTCTTGTCTTGCCATTTTTTGCTCATCCCTGACCTAGAGGCATCACCTCAAGCTTGGAGTTCATTCTCCGTGTCTTTCTAATCATTGGGCTCTCTGCTGAGGTAGGTGCCAATTAGCACGTTATTTTTGTGATGTGGACAGCTGACCATTAAAAGAGGATGGAAACCAGGAAATTTACTTTGTGCAATGACATGTCATCATCATAGTGATGTTGGACAGATTTTGTATTGCTGCCCTGAAACCGTTTGTCTGGGTTTGTGTTGCATTACCAAGTCATTTCAGGCATCTCAGCCCCACCAGTTGTGCTAGTTTTCACACAGAGAAAGGCTGTGTGTAGTCCACTGTCAGTGAACCAGCCACCACAAGCCTGAGCTTTGTCTCTGGCCACTTTCTGCCTGAGGGTCTGTGTCGTTCCAGTCTAGCCAGGAAGTGACCCTTTATTGTCTGTCTGCCCTTCCCAGTGCCTGGGGTCTTCTAGAAAGAAAGGTAAGAAGCCCCAGAATACCCAGGAGTGGACCGGACGCACTGAAAACTTCACTTTAGCTTCATGAGAGAGCTCTCCTTAAAAAATCATCCTGGTGTTTCATGCAGGAGGGTGTGGGGGTGGTGTTCTTTATTTGCAATCAGGCTGAGATCTGCTGACTGCAAGACTAGGTGTCGCTGGTCCCTAGAAATCCAACTGGAAGGGAAGAATCTTGGGGGGTCTTGAGCAGGGGCTGGACTTGAGCAAAGGCTGGACTGCTGTCCAGGCAGAAGTGAATGACCTTGAGGTGATCAGTGCCTTGGACATACCCATTGTTTTTAAGCCTAGGCTGAAGTTAATATATGCAGAAGAGTCTACTATGATTACAGATGGGTCCTGCATCGCTTGTTTGCACAGCAAGGGGCCAAGAAATCCAAGCAGGCTTTGAAATGTGCTTCTAAACCAGAAAAGGAGGGGGTGGAGGATGCTGGCAGTCTTGGGCAGTGTTGCTGACATGCACACACAGTTGCTCAGTCAAAGGAATTTGCAACCAAAAGGTCTTCATTGAGCGTGGCGGGCAGTGGAAGCCCCACCTTGTATGAAAACTTGAAAACATCCCAGGCTATAAATCTCATTCATTTGCATTTCTTTTCAGAGGATGAGGTGGAGCGTGGAGGATAGCAGTATTGATGAGGATTAAACTAGCAAATGGGATGAGCTTGTGGAATACCTAGTGCTATGCCAAAGTGCTGTGCTTCTGATACATGTACAAAGCGAGACAAGTAGGCTGCGTGAGGCATGGCTCAGCTTATACTGAGTTGTATAATTGTTCTCACAAAGACTGAGAGAAGATGGATCACCCTTGCCTTGCCTTGCCTTGCGTTGCCTTCCCCTATTATTTTTATGTAGATTGAGCTACTATTTTCTGAGTTTTTATCTTTTTTTGTTTAGTTAGGGGGGTTGTTTGTTGTTGGCTTTTTTTTGTTAACAGAAAAAAAGTCTTGAATTTGGAAATTTCCCAACCTCTTATCTATTCTTATCAGTCACATCCCATTACATGACAATAGTGATGTAAAGTGGACTGATGGAACTGGGTGGGACATGTCACAATGTGGAGCACGATGTGTCAATCTGACAAGTGTAAGAGGCATTGTTTCCTATAACCTGGTTTATTTAGTTTTTTAAAAACTGCTTTTCAGAAAAACAAAAATGTCAGGCCAACCTAGTATTAAAGGAGAGAACTAAAATGGAGTCAGTTATTTGCCTGCATGGAAACCAACCAGAAAAACATCCTTAAGAACAAGGTGCAGTGTTCTCCTGCATTAAGAAGGCAAGAGATACTTGGTCTGAATCACTGGGGAGAGAAACAGATGTAGTGAAGCAAACAGGGCTGGGAACACTGTACATCTAGATGCATACAGCTAGGAAGAAAACCTGTATCAGCGACCTGGTATAATCTCTTCTACAGATTACAAATTACTCCACATATGTTGCAGAGATATCTGTGCTGGCTGTTTTATGCTGCAATGCTTGATTTGCGGCATGAAACACTAGTGTTAATCAAGGGTGTACCTAGCAAATTGGAGCTGGTGCTGTCAGCAGTGGACCTGTTATCTCCTCTTGGCTGTAAGGTCTCCATGCAGATGTGCCGTTTCACGTGCTGTCATCACTAACGCAGCAATGCACAGTAGTTCCACCAGTGAGCACTGGTCTTTCTCCCCCAGCCCTCCCCCAGAACTGAACAAAGATGCTTCCCACTCTCCTGTTGTCTCTGACTTGTCTGATGATAAACTCCAAATTAGACAAGGTCTTCCTGAGCCAGGGGAGAAACTCCCATCCAAGTTGCCAACAAAATATACTCCAGTCTTTGAACGAACCTCCAGACTATAGCTACAGCCAACATGGAAATCTGGTAGGATTCCAAGATATGTGTATGCTGCATAGCAAGAGCCTGACAGAGTCACCTTTGTGCCTGTTGCAAGGTATGAGGAAGGGAAGTTTCTCAGAATATTAAGAGCAAGTCATGTAGAGATCTGTCTCCCTTTCTTCTGTGCTTTGCTCAAGCTTGATGTTCAGCTTCTCCAACAGCAGTCTTAAGGTAGAGGTGCAGATTTCATCCAAAGCAAGGACTTCTGAAACTGCTTATTTATGACCCGAATCCTGTTTTCTATTCATGTTCTGTTTTGCTGTTGAATATCTTGCCATGGCAAGATTTTTCTTTTTGGCAGCCGCTAAAATCACTTGGTTATGAACTATCCAGATTTTATCAGACAATTAGCAAATCAGCTCAGTGTTTGTGTGTGTGCATGTGTGTGTCTGTTTGCGTATGTGTGTGTGGTAATTGATGTTCATGATATATGGCTGGCTGGCTGGAATATCTCACTGCCCACACAAAATGACTGCTGATAAGAAGGCCTTTTCCAGCTCAGTATTACTATGCTTGAACTGAAATTGGCTTTGCTGACACGTCTTTGCTTCTGATTGTGTGCTTCTGATGCAAAATGTAATATTGCGCCTAATTTCAAGCATAATAGTTCCGTTATAATCTCCTGAGGAGATATTAAGTTACATTTATTTGTGCTGTCTTGGGTGATCATGCAAGTTGCCAGCATGACAGAAGTAGCAAGACCTGGACACAGAACAAACACAGAAAAGGCTTGCCAAAGCTGCAAACATGGACTCCAATTGTGGTAGTAATATATGAGGTACACAAGATATCTTTTTAGGAATGCTGGGTTCCTGGCCTCTGCAGGTTGAATATTCCCCTCAGTTTCATGTCAGCTGAATTGATGTTTTTGCCACCCAGCAGCTCCAGGAAGATAATAACTGTCAGTCACCAGCAATCTGCACTGCATTTATAGTAACAAATAGGATGCCGGTTTGGAGAGAAGATGATATTCTTATAAATACATGGTAAGTGACCACATATTGTTGCAACGGTTGTCCTCCTTTTATACATTTCTGTATGCCTTGGTGCATGAAACAAGTGAGTGTGTGTTAAACACGCACCATTCAGAACTGGATCTGGGCTTTAACAAAGGCATTGTAGTGAAGTAATTTCTTCACCTGCCTTGATGAAGAATGCGACGTGGATGCAGAATCCCTGCAAAGAAGTGCATTATGAGATTTCTTTCTTGCTGGTTCAGCCCTATTAATCTGTTCAGCATGAGCTCGAGTATTTTAATAACAGGCATGGAATATTATGCCTGCTCTAAAAAGGCTTGTTTTTAAGCAGTACTTAGGTTGTGTTTGTGTTAACCTAGTTGGGGAAAAAAACAGGTTTTAAGCTTATCCTCCTTTTCCTTCCCTAATTGCAGCTATAGGGCAAAACATACCAAGTGTCTAATAAGAGAAATAGCATTATCATATGCTAATTTACAGTAATATTAAGAATAGCACAAGGAACAAGCCTCTGACTGTATCTACATGTTGAAATCCATCCTTGTGAATAGACCTGTGCTATGGCTGGTTGTGCTTTTGGGGACAGAATTCGTCTTCCCGAGGCCACTGCAGCTCACAAATCAGTGCTGATATAAGAATTCTCATTCAGGAGCAGATTTATTTTACCTGCATTTGCTTTCTGCTGAATATTGCTGCAGGAAAAGGTAACCAGCTTGCAACCAAAGACTATCAGCTCTCTTTGCTCAAGAGCAACCTTTCCATCTCTTACAGGAATAGACACTGACAGCTTCCAAAAGAGTATCTGTCTATTCCTCCCCCTCTGGAAAGCTCAGAGCTGTACTAGAGAAGTCCAAGGGTGAGAGAAACTGCAAATGGAGAAGAGAAAGGACATCTGAGATGCTTCACTAAATGATCAGAGGACTGAATGATTTCAGACAAACACAGGAGTTATATAATACATTCCTACTCCATGAGTAATCATATGCAAAGATTGACATGTTTGTGAGTGTTCCCAAAACTGATCCTGGGCTTACTGTGGCCATTCCCACATGCAAAAAGCATCAGTTAAAGGCAAAAAAACTCCAACAACCCCCCCCAAAAAAACCCCAAAACACCGCAACCCAACCAAAAAACAAAGGAGAAATAAAATTTAAAAAAGGGTAAGAAGTGTGATTGTTCTCCTAGGATAACATCCTGAATTTTTCACTGGTGGACCCTTGCCATTACCATGGCAAAATGCCTGGAAACTGCTGTTCTTTTCCACAAAAAATATTTTGAAGGAAGAACAAAAGAAGTTTGAGCTTTTGGCAGATCATTGGAGATTGTTGCGTTCAGATCCTCAGCTGGTGTAAATCAAGATAACTGCAGTATTGCATTGCTACAGTAGTTAAAAACTGACTGACTCTCCCATCCATCATGACTAGCTGCTATGGAGAATATTTCTTTACAGCTTAGATGGAGATGCTGAAGGAACTACTTCTACTGCACAGTGCCTGTTACCTTGTTAAGAAAACACTACCTATACTTAATTGCTTAAAGTCCCTTGTATATAACCTGGTGGTATCTCTTGTCAGATAGGCATTTGCTGTGCATGACACTTTGCTTTATTTCCTTGGTTCAGTAGTTGAATGACATGGTAATCTGCTATGAAGATGTGTAATAGGATCAATGGAGATCAGGATGTATGTTTTAAATTTACAAGGTCCTTTCTTTGTCTAATCCACATTTCTGTATTATATCACAGCATATGTGGCAAAAGAGTACCTTAACTAGGCCAAGATACTTAACCAGTAAATGATAGTCTGTAAAATTGAAACGCTTTATGTTTAAAAGTGAGTTGATGTTTTTGTACCTAATGGTGATCAACAGGTTAGCACCCTGAAACCTCCATACATGTAAAGAACGTACGGTCATTTAAATACAAGGGCCTGCAAATCCAGTTTTATGGTTGGATAGGGATTAAATATGTAAAGCCTCCTTTGCATATGAACTCAGGGGCAGTGGTTCTGGCTAGTGCCCAGCAGTGAGATTTTTTTTAGCTCTTTTACATAGAAAGAAATGTGCTGGGGAAATTAAACTCATCTGAGCTATGTCAGGAATTGTGTGTGCCCACAATATGACTTAGATAAGCCTAGAAAATTTCATTATCAGTTCATACCCCTCATTATTTAATGGCTGAATCTGGATTTGTAATACTGTTGAGGTTTGAGCACAGTCACTGAAGCAGGAAAGGCAGGTATGTATCTCCACATGCCTGTGTGGTAGGTGGTAACTGGGTGAATTAGCCGCAGTGTTTCACATTCAGGTGATCACAAGGGAGACACAGGAGTGAGGAGTCAGTCTCGGAGATCCCACATTCCTTTACATCCCAAATTCACCCAGCTCTGTCCACCCTTTGCAACGCACACAAATGGTTCTCCCTAGTTTTTCCACAGCATGGAATATTTACCTTTAAAGACATTCTGGAAGTCAGATTTTCATTTATATTGAAATATGTAATTCATCATCATGTTTATTTGTGCATTCATTTGTTTATCTTCTGTTGGTAAAGGGTATTATTTCAGGATCACCTAACAGCTGATTTGATTAGCGCTCTACTGCTTTACCCTTAGACCAAGGAAATATGTGATTACCAGGGTCAGGAACAAAGGTAGCAAATGAAGTACCATTAAGACTGGGACAATCAAACTGTGGTAAGAAATAACATCCCTCTGAACTTTGACATTTTCCCAGGAGTGTCCCAGATGGCAGCATGTTGACAAAGGAGACAAGGTGGTTCTCTCAGAGAAACTAACAGCTAAGCCAGGAGTGTGATCTCCTCCCTGGTGAATTCACAGGTCAGGCTTCAGCTAATGCTGTGGCCATGCAGTTGTCTCTGTGACTGGTTCCGCACTCACTGAAAGGTCATCCCTGTGATGAGCATCATTGTGAGGAACACTGATGGGCTACTCTAAACACTTTGTGCTGGCAGAAAATGGCAAGGTTGGGAGAAGTCTCCCCTGTCTTGTGGTTTTAACACATTTGGAATTTAATAAAATTATTCTGTCACTCACTCTCTCTTAAATGTAGGTTACAAAATATCATTGCTTGTGCATTCTTTTTGTATTCATGTGTTTGTTCTCAGAAACACTGTGCAACAGTAAGTAGACAGAACATGGGGACTATTTATGGGGAGATTTGAATTATCTTTCTGACTCTATTTGCTGCTATGTTACCTGAGGCATATCACATCATCTCTTTCTGCCTTGATTTCCTTTTTGTAAAAGAATAGCTACCTTTTTCTGGAAAAAGTTATGGTCCCTTCAGGTGGAAATGGCAATAATGGAGCATTTGTATTAATTTCAGAGATTCCTCAGCTCCCGGTTGGCTTTGGGTCTCAGAAGAAGATGAAGAAAACTCAATGAATTAGAGATTTCTGATAATAGTATTTAGGAAACTGTGAGAATCCACTGAGGAAAATGTGGCTTCTGGAAACAGCACAATACCAATGTGGTTAAAATCTTCCCAAGTGTATGGCTGGGAGAAACCTTGCAGAATACACACCTGGTCAAGCTCTTCTGTGATTTGTATCATTGAATGCGATGCACGAAGTTCTGGATAGCTGCCTCCTTGCTACACCTCTGTTGGGGTACCTAATATGTTATTGTTGTTTCCCACCACTCTCCTTTTGGCTCTGAGTCTGTCCTTCACAAGCCCAGAGCCTGGCTCTGCGTCAGACCTCCTACCTTACCAAATCCACCCATGACCCTATCATGAGGTCACTGCTTCTAAGGTTCTGCCAACTTGGGTCTTGCACTCTTGTTTCTTCCACGCTTTCTACAACTTTCTCTCATTAGTGTTTTTCATCAGGCCCAAGGAGAAGGAAGTTTCAATATAATTTCAGTCTGTAGTCTTTATATTGTAACTGACCTGACCTGAAACCCTTCTTTCCTTAGGCCTGGCCTGGTGCGTAACAACAGCACCAAGCCTTTCCAGATAGCTAGCCTGCACAGCTTGGTCTGCGTGTCTACAGTTGGTGTGTGACACAATCCCTCCTCTTCCCATGCATTAAGGTCTTCTGCATGTGCATGCTAATTTTGATGTGCCTGCTACATTCAGTGCACGATATCTTTGGTGCACCATACATCCCTGCATGCTGCATTTGGTCATGCTGCTTCTGAGCTACGCCTTCGGTCCTTCTCTAAGGCTTCTTGTGACTGTGTTAAACAGTCTCTGTCCAGATCCAGCTTGCTCTCCAGACAGACAGTGTTTGGGAACAGATGTCACTGATACAAGAGTGTGTCTGGTCTAAGTCCACCCGTGAGGGCCCCTGGAAAAGAAATTGAGCTTAAGGTATAGGCAGGCTGAATTATCTTTGCAAGGTATCTGTACTACAGGCAGGCAGGCTTCTCTGGTGCCTCCAAAATGCCAGGGATTTCTGAGAGCCCACATGTTCTGTGAGACTCCTCATTAATATTAAGTGCTTGCCACCTTCACTGTGGATTGACTGCACTGCTGTCTATGCTAGTGCCTTCCAGCATCAGTCCACTTGCTATTGATGTCAGGAGTGATTTCTTCAATACCTTTCTCAGGCCAGGGTCTCAAGCTATAGCCTCATCTTGGGGATTTTCCCATGGCTGTATGCTGTACCTGTTACAAGCCATCCCCTGATCTTCCAAGGAGAGAGCTGTGATGAGCTGTGAGAGCTGAGGAGATGAGCTGTGGAGTGGAGCAAGTGTGCTAGAGGGTTTGCTAGTGTTTCTTGCAGGTTAATGCAATCACTAAGGATAAAACCTCCCCAACAGAAATATAATGCAGCTTCCTTTTCTTTACATACACATTAAGAGTGCTTCTTACCATACATAATAGATACTAGAGAAATATTGGAGATGAGTCAGCTCAAGCCTACATTAATGGCTGCAGAGAATAATAATAGGTTACTGTTTCAATCAAGAGGTCTTGAAAATATAACAGGGCAGATAACATTTCAAGAAGACAAAGTTATGTTTGTCAGTGTCCTTAAAATATTTTGCTTCTGCCTTTCTTTACATAGGCCTATGTGAAACTTCTGAACACATTTTGTCTTTTTCTCTCTGTTTAAATAATTTGAGAAGAGGAATCACATTGTGGTGAAAGTTACAGTGGGGTTTGAGGGAACTGCCATAATTTTCAGATCTACTATATTCTTAATTCCCAATGTCTGGCTCTGTCACACAGCTATGTTTTCCTGCCAAAGACAGTGGTGTGTGGTGATAGATATACTACCTTTCCTTCCAGAAGAGTGTAATCATTTAACATGGACACCACTTGCTGATTTGCTAAATACAAGGACCTATTAGCATATTTATTTTGAGTGAACACACATTAACATGGCCACATTTCTCTACGTTTCTGAGATGGTTTGTGTAAAGCTATCTGTGTGTGTAATGTACCGCTATGTGCTTACATCCTTCCTGTCTGAAAGCATCTCCTCGCCATCTAGATATAATAGTGGTGGCATGACTGTTTTCCCCAACCTCTGTCTCTTTTACTCATTTTCATTATAAGCCTTTTCTGCAGGGACTACCTCATCCCCTGTCTTTTTTCAGTCCATCTCTCAAAAATGTCTTGCATGACGGGTGGAGGATGAACAAAGGATGGTTGTGACTTAAAAAAAAACCAAAACATATCTATATTTATCTGCCAGCTGATGCAGCTCTTACTTTGAAAGCTGATTGTGAGGAGAAAAAAGGTCCATGATACAAAGCCAACAGGCAACGGATACCCAAGAGATGACATCCACTTTTGAAATTAACTACTTTGTATGGTAAGCACTCGAACTAGTAAACAAACAGCACGCCTGCCTAACGTGCACTGGGTTCCCATGCATAGTACAATTAGACCACAGTACTGTGCTGTTAGAAAGGGAATTGGGTTTTTTGACCCTTGCCGGCTGGAAGGAGATCTATGGCCATGCGTAACTGTGGCAGACAAGCCACTTCCGTCTCCCACAAATAGATCAGGGAAGCCAGAATGCTCCTTTCCCTTGATAAATCTGTAACAGGGAGGTATGTTTTCCTTCCAACACTGACTTGACGCAGCTTTGCTGTGACTGAATTCTAAAGAATATGAGCAATTCTCCTCTCCCAGTATCTTTTCTGTGACTCTTAGATAGTGGGAAGCACTGCCATCATTTACCTATGCAAACACTCTATCTTATTGTTACCCTATAAAACATACCCTTAAAAAGGATGAACAGTTGTCAGTTCATTGCCTGCACTGTCACTTTGCAAACTCTAAATAATAGTGACATTATGGTATGCTATAAAAGTACCTTCAGATAAACCTGTCTGAGTGCAGGGCTGATATTTGCTTTTGGATTAGATTGCAGTATGATCTCTTTTTTCTTTTATTTTTATTTTCTTTAAGGTAGCTCTTCTAATTGTCTTAGAAACCCGAAGAATGTCATTGAGAGTGAACTTGCAGAATACATTGTTAAGCCAGGAAAGGAAGACTGAAGTAAGTTCATTTTCAGCTGATTTGTTTGTACTCATAGCTGACTTACTCAGTCTTTCATGTAGTTCTCCCATGCAAGTACTAATCTGGCTAGTTGGCTTTTGAGATTTTAAAGGATCCTAGCACAAGTCTGAACAAAGTACATGCGGTGTCTAGACAGAGACACAGACTGCACACTCATACTGCAAAAAGCAGTGTAATGTTCTTTGCTTTTACATTTGAAAGGCTGAGCTTGCTTAAAACTTGAGTTCTAGAGCTTGAGCTCTGGCCTTCTGGCAATATCATGCTGTGCTTATTAAAACAGAAAAAAAGGGTGTTTGGGGCACCCTAATAATGATAAACTGATTGAAAGTCAGACCCTGGAAGGTAAAGAGGTGCTGTTTCCTCTTTTTTCTACCTTGTCCAGTTTCACTTTCAGAGCTGTCCCAGAAGAAGCTGGAGATTTCTTGTTATGCCTGTGCCTGGTTTTATGTCTGTTGATGACTGGCTTCTTTTTCATCTGTTCTTTATAAAGTGGAACCTAAAGGAGCAAAGACTATTCTCCTCTGAGACTGTCATCCTCCAGGACAGATTCAAAGGCACCTCTGGCCCCAGAGAGATGCTTGTTGTTTGTTTTCCTTAGCCAAGTTAATCTTCAGGGGATGGCAAGGAAGGGTGCGCTTGGTGAACCATTCTCATCAAGAAAGATGAGAGGAAAAAGAATTTCTTACAATGTCTTCCAGAGGCATGGCAAGTTCTCTTATGCCTGTGATCTCTGACTGCATCACAAACTTTTGGAGAACCTCGTGCTTAATCCAATGGTAAAATATTCTCCGATTCTTATTCTCAGGTGCCACTGACAGAGTTCTGTGTATTTGTTAAATGCTGTGAGGTCTATCAAGGGAGCAGTGTTGCTTTTGTAGATGAAAAGTAAAAGGAAGCATGGTTTTGGTGAACTTAGGCTGGGAGCTCAGTGTTGGAATTAACACTGGAAACTGGAATGGACTTGCACCTTTCTTGCCCAAAGCTTGTAATTACCTTCGCAAAATTATGGTGAGAGTCAGCATCCATGGGCAAGAACAATTTGTAGATGCCTTGTCAGTTTAGACACGGGTTGCCCGGGTACTGCAGTCAGTGGTTACATGAGCTATCTTGATTTGTTTTGCTAAACCTGTCCACCAGGGGCTAATGTGCAAAAACCCTAAGCCATTTCATGTTGTCTGACAAGCAGCCATACAGGAGTTGTGGTTTTCATTACTTACTGAACTGGAATAGCTGCGAATTGACCACACAGAGGCATAAGGCTTTGTATCCCACTGTCAGTCTCTTGGGCTGCGAAGCGCACCTAAATATATTTTAGCGTTCAGAACAAAGCACTTCACTGAAATCCATTGCTAATCCTCTACCACCACCTCCATCACATCATTAGCTGCAAAGTCAGCCTCTTGGCAAATTGAGAGAAAAACAAATAAGAAACGTGAGAGCACAGAATGTGGTTGAACCTGAAGTGTTGCTCAATAATTCTTGTCTCAGTTGAAGAATAAGAAGAGTTCTTTGGAAATGAAGCCACATCTCACTTGACTATTTGACTACCTTGTCCTAGGGGCCTTGGTTGAAGTTCTGACATCATTGTCAGCACTTTTCTAATTTCAGGCTCACAGAGTTTCTTGCTGTGGAAGAAAAAATGGCTAAAAAAAGAAAACAGCTAGAGCTTAAAAGCACTCTGTTAGCAAAAGCCAGCAGTGGAGACCTTAGTTGATGAGTCATTTCTCACAAATAAGTGCCACACTAATCAATGAGAAATACTATAAGGGGCATTCACAGGCAGGAAAAAGCAACATCAAAGTCATGGCGATGCTAAGGCTGGGGAAAATGGGGAGGGCTGTGTGCATGTGTGTGCTTGTGTGCTTGTGTGTGAGTACTTGTGTGTGTGACCAGAAAACAGGTGGAAGTTGTAGAGAGGTGTAGTTCATTGGAGCATGCTGTTCTGGAGGTAAGGACAGGTCTCCAACATGTCTGTGGCTTGCAGCCTTGTTTGTGATAATACCTTACCTAAGGGTTTCATAATAAGGAAGTCTCTGACATTTTTATCACATATTTATGACCTGCTGTAGAGATTAACGTTTCATAGGCATTTGGAAATCCAGTCACTAACACAACTGACTTTGTTATCCTTAGTATGAATTCTGTCATTATATATCTGTTAAGTGTGTATTGGTAATTTATTGGTATTGCTATTCAAATTAAATTCTTGAGTAATTAGTCACCAGTGGATTTGCTTTCCCAAGTTGCAGCAATATGTCTCGAAAGCTTTTCAAGCTTCTTCCAAGCTTCGCTCATTGGCATTTTTCCAAGATATTTCTTAAGAACAAGCACTGAAGCTGATATTTAGAACATATGGTGATGATGTGTTTGTATGTTCATTAAATCAAGATACCAATGAAAGAAAAATGTAAGGCTTTCTATCCTTTTAAATGAAATTGTCAACCTAGATATCTATTGCCTTTGCTGAAATCCAGCCTGAAATGACTTGTAAGCAGTGCTCTGTTATCATGACAAATTAATTCACATCAGACTTTGATCACTGCTTGAAAAGTTTTCAGACATCAATTTCCAGCAGTTGCATTTAGAAAATGAGAATTCAGTTTGGAGCCTCAGATTCAAAACAACAAAAGCAGAAGTGTCTTCATGTAACTGGTATGCAAACCTCTAGAAAAATGCAGGGAATTCAGCAGAAGCTTCTTCCATATGTAACTTAAAAAAATTTCAGCAGCACTGGCTGATATGTACAAATAATATTCTACATATGGCTCACTTTACACAAAGCCCCTTGTGTTACTATTGCTCGTGTGTACAAATGATGCACTCACACAGAATACATCTGTCCATCTGTCTTTTCCCATTGGTCTGTCTTCTTGCCACGTAACATATCAACAGGAAATGAAAAAGGGAGGGGGAGGGAATCTGGCTTAAAATAGAATAGAATTATATTAGCCAGCCTAATGGTGAAAGTGCATTTTGGAAATATAGTTCTGTATATCTAATGTTTACCACTTGACTACTCATGCCTCAGGCTCAAAATGCATAATAATGCAAATTAAAACACAGCAAACGGAAGAGCCAGAATCTCAAAGATAACCATACCTAATGCGAAGTATGACAGAACATCTGCTCTTTAATTAATCTTACGTAAAGACTGAAGCTGTGCATTAAGATGCAGAGTGTTTATGACAACTATTTTTTGTAGTTAATGTGTTCCTGGCCTCCCTCATGTAATTGTTTCTGCTTTGTAACACACATAAAGCTCTGATAAACAACAACAGCCACCTAGAAATAAAAATGTTGGGAAGAGAATGGTTCAGAAACACAAAGTCAAAATGTTTCCAAGGAACTTAGGGGTAGCGTTTAAGTATGTGGAAGTGGATTTTGATGATGATGATAAGATGGTTTTGAGAGTACACTGATGACAGCTGAAATCCTGTTATTAAATTAAAAATAAGGAAAAGCAAGAAAGCTCGTTTTGCTTTAATGGGTCCTCAATTTTTAGGTGGTCAATTCGAGATGTGTTTTAGGAGTCAGATTTTCAGAAAGCATTCAGGCCTCTTTTCCACTGCCTTTCAGAAAAGGAGGGCTACTTGCCAGTATTTTGATTTAGCTACCCCAAACCACTACTGATTTCTGAAGCTCTTTACCATTTGTTCAGTTTCCCCTTCATCATGAAGGCATGCAGGTGTTTGTCTGGATACACTTGCTTCTAAGAGCAAAAAGTATAACAAGAACCTGTGCATTCATCTTGATAAAATGGTTTCCTTGTTCCAAACCTTTCTTGAAAAAGTAATTCTCCAGTTATCAACATGGATATGGTTGCACTGTAATGGACACACTGGGTGGAGATTAATCTGGAGACAACCTGACAAACTAATTTGCTGTAATCAAGATAACTGTAAAAGCAGTTTAGGTGACTGTTAAAACTCCTATTTGTCTTCTGTCTAGGGTGAGCAGGGTATTAAACTGCTCTTGGCCTCAGTACAAAGGTGAGCAAGAGAGTAGTCACAGTGAAACATGAGAAGAATTATCAGTAGATCCTCTTCTCCTTGGCTGCAGCGCAAAGCATCATCACCATCAAGGGCTTCTTTGGGAACTCATGGAAGTCAACAGGTTGACTGTTAGCGTGGCTTAGATCTCTGGGGAGAAGAAAAACTTCCTTTGTCTTTATTCCCTTCCACAGAGTGGTGCAGGCTTGGACACAATCTGACACTCAAGTGGCAGATGCTTCCTGTGCATCCATCTGGGGGAAAGATGTTCTTATCTAGATTTGTGAATTGAAATCTCATCCTATATAAATTCAGTCCAAGTCTGAATGAGAAGCTTAACTTTATGTTATTAAAAGGTGTCTAGTTGCAAGACATACACCAGTTGTATAATATGTGAAGAAAAAGAGAGGAAAGGAGGTGAAAGTGATGTACAAATATCAGATAAAGAAATAGGAAACTTAAAATTGCATTTTTTTGTATTAAGCTAGTTTTTACCACATATTTTGTGGCTTGGTTGTGTTTTCTTAAGATAATGTTTGGGACCTTCCATACAGATCCTAAGGAAAGACAGCTCTGTAAGGCATCTTGAAAACTTGACTTGGTATAAGTGGTTGGAGTCCTGAATAAAAATGATAGGGTGTACTTTAAGTTGAATGAAAATAGGTTATCTGCAGAAAATATGAAGCTAGCATGTGGGCTACCTCTGTAAAGAATAATTTTTATTTGCCTAATTATGTATAAGGGAAGAAGACAGATAAATTGAAAGAAAAATGCCATCACAGTAACATTCAGTCTGGCAAAAGGTTTGCAAACAACATAAAATAGTTGTCTCTCTGAAATGATGGTTTATTCAAAGTATGTCAAATATATATGTGTGTGTGTATACACGTATATATGTCAAAGGTAGCCTTGTTGCTATGGGAATTGTTGGCAATTATTTTCCCCTTATGTGTTGTATTATAATTAGTGATTCCTGTTTCATCATGGGATGATGCAATGTAAATGCAGGCTTTCTGCTCATCGACTTCTTCCCGTGTGTAGCTTTATTTCTTCAGCTGAGTCTGTGCAGCAGATGCCAGTGTTCACTGTAATGAGGGACTGGAGAAGGACCTAAACTTTACCCGCATTTGAATTGCTCTGGACTGCTCATCACTCCTTTAATTTATACCCTTAGAGAGATGGCAACAGGGTGTATGTCTCCTATGGAAGTGATTTGAAAGCTTGCCAAGAAAGGGCCTCAGTCCCTTCCTCCTTATAGTCCTGGCACGTAAAACCACAGAAGAAAACAAAAAGCGTTTGTGAGGAGTCATCCAGGAAGAACGATTAACAATATACACCAAAGGAGGAGAGAGAAAAGACCCCTTCCTCATTGTAAGTGGGTCTGTGCTTATTCTAATGGAACTTTTACAGACCCTGAATGTCCTCTAATCTGAACGTAATGCTCGTTGCTGTTTCTGCTGCTCCTTTGTTCGACATCCTGCTTGTTCTGCTTGTGGTTGGGTGAGGGGAGGGGGAAGAGCAGTCACTGGCCAGCTTTACCTTTGTGTGAGGAACAAATGTTGTTGTCATCCTCAAGGTCGTGGAGCATGTCTGCTCCGCAAAACAAAGGGGTAGGCAGGGCCTTGTTTGTCCACCTTGTTCTCAGAGCACCCTGGACCTGTTGTGAAAAACCNGGCCATCTTTTTTGGTTCAGAAAATTGTGTGGCTTAACCTTGCTTGTCTAATAATGCGTGACCTTGACGTTACATGGGTTGGAAGGATTTCAGAGTTGGTTTTATCAGGATTAGCTTTTTATCTGCACAGAAGTATCCAAGGAAGTAAGTCATCTCATCTCCTTTCACCTTAGACTCCCAGCTTTCTCCTCTAGTTCTTAGAACAATGAGGAGAAAATAGACTGAATTATTGTGATGGGTATGGTGATATCACATTCACTGCAGGGCAAGTGCTGGGCTCAAGCTCAGCGTGGTAGGTTACATTCAGCTGCATCGTGCAGGAGTTCAGAGCTCCCGTCTTCTGACACTGTGTACTTCTTTTCATGTGCTCTCTGCAGAGGCATCACTGCAGTCTGCGCTTGGAGAAGAGCAGAGGAGGAGGGTTGTGGAAATCAAGTATAGAGGATTTATACCTCTTCATGTCTTCTTGGCTTCTTACAACACAAACTGACTTTGAAAGATTGGCTCAGAAAATGAATACCCAGGACATTGCTCTCTGTTACTTCACTGTGAAATTACTTTTCTGAATGGAAATATTGAATTCCTTTGAAAGCAAGTGCATAGCATCTCTGGAAATGAAAATCCCATGGAAATCACAAAGGAAAGAAGACCAAGGGATATAAAAGCTTTATATCTCTAAATGTTAGTCAGGCTGAGCTTCTTTTACTTTCTTTTTGTGTGTGTTTGTGTGACAACAATCATAAATGCTCTTTCTGATGTTGATACAGTGAGTGCTGAAATCTTCTCTATGCTTATATTAGATTTATGTTTTATCTACAATAAACAGTCAATAACATGATCTTTAATTTATTGGAGAGCTAGTGAACTCTGAGCTAACACAGTCCAGCTGTTTAGCAACCCCAGCCTCCTGTCATTCTACCCTGTGGAAATTATTGACTTCCATACAGGACTGCCCCATCTTTGTAAAATGGCATAATATAAAAATTACTTCCACTGAGCTAACTCCTCAAGCCCTTAGCCTTAGTGAGTAACACCTGATTCCTCACATGTTCTCATGGTTTCCATGCAACTTCCATCAGAGTAAGGTGCTGTTCCACATGGGAGATCTGGCAGGGTGTATAAATCTCAGTGAAGACTGATGAAATGTATTGGACAGATTTTTGCATTTAACTGGCACCTTCCTTATACGTTCCTGCTGCATAGTCAGGCATTAAGGTTGTTCCCCATGATGAAAGTATATTGCCAGTCCTAGAAATCAATAGCAGTTTGAGCGTCTAAGACGACACAGGACTGTGCACCTTGTGTACCGTGGCCACCAGTTGTCTTCGGTGTTCGACTCACCAGACTGGAAACAAGCAGCGTCTTGTTGGAGGCAGCCACAGCCCTTTGTTGTTTAATGCAGCTCCCCCTCTGAAGTCTGGTATGTGTAATACACAGAGAGCTCTGACGTGCTTTAAATCAGAATGTCCAAACAACTTCTTGGTATCCCTGACTGGACTCTCAGAGATTTTGTTTTGTGGGAAAGGGAAGTAAAGGGACACTGAAGGGGGGTGAGGCGTCATGCAAATTTTGATCTAATTTTCTTTAATAAAATACTGCAGTCCTCAGGGAAGTAATTGAAATCCATGGGGAAAAAGGGTTTTTAAATGTGACTGCAAAACAACCTCTTCATAAATTTTCAGAGGAAGTCAATGAGGTTCCACAGAGTGCAGGGTATAGATTAATTACTTCTGTATTGCATTCTTCTTTTACTTATTTATAGAACTCTGCTGGCCTTGCTCATGCTCCTGATTTACATTAGTGCACCTAAAAAGAACAAGTCATTGATATGTCTTGTTACCATTTTGCCTCACCACAATTCTCTTCCACATTGAGTAAGCTATTTAAAATGTAGAATCGGCTGTAACTGTGCCCCTGCTGAAATTAGCAGAAGATTCACTGTGTAGCATTAGATCAACATAAAGTACCTTGGAAGTTCTCCCTTCTGGACTTGTAATTCAATGTTCTTTTTAACGCCAGACCAGGAACCTCATTTATATCCAATTATATATGTTTCTGGCCATTGTCCGAAACAGCATACATATGGCCACCTAATGTTCTTATATACACATGTATATACAGATACATACGGAATAAAGAGCTGGTGCTCTCATTTTCCTTGTTCCCTTGCTCTTCTCTTCTGCAGATGAAACTCAGTTACAATCTCTATGCTGATGACCAGCAGATCAACATTGCTACCCAGACCTGTCTTCTTCCCTCTGACCTAGAATCTAAGCCTGTTTCTGAAATCCCATGGTGGGTATCTAAGTCCTCAGTCCAAGGTCTACATACCTAAAACAGAGTTCTTAAACCTGCCATCCACTGAGCTTTTGCAATGACCTGTTTAGTTCATCACAATGGAAAGCCACCTGTGACACTGGGCAGCGTCTTCAGTTTTCTTCAGAAACTTAAATTCATGTTATTGCTTAATCTTGCTCATTCTTTTCACATCATATATTACATGACTGTGTCTTCATCCACATTGTTTACAGCTGCTCAGGCTCTTCACACATTGTGCTGTATCACAAATATTCTGGTCTTTGGTAGAGACTAAGGCCGCCTTGTCTCACTCCTATAAATCTTTCCAACTTGTCATTTTTACTGCAACTCTCTTCAGTTAGTATCTCAATACTTATTGTTCCTTCTTTAGCATTTGGGATATAACTTACTTATGTTCATTTACAAGACCCTTCACACCTGTTACACCTCTCATTAACTGAAGATGCTTCATTAAGATAACATCTCCCATCTCTGATCAGCCCAATCTGCCAGCTTCCAACTTCCGTGTTTTAAACTTCAAGAGGGAACCTTTGCGCTTTCCCTGTGCTGCTGCATAAATTTGAAATGAGGTCCCCATTAACATCTGCCTCATCTCCATCACAAATCCTTGCTCAAAACTCATCTTTATCACAGTACCTATGGTTCCTGTTATGAGGGCTGAGTGGCTGCTATGTGGGGCTGGTTTCCCCTCATAGTGGCTGGTACTGCTCTGTTGTTTCCTTCTCCACCTCCATCAAACCTTTCCATTCTTTCTTTGTCTTCCTCCTCTGTGGCTGTCTTCACCTGTTGGCTTTCTAAGGCTTTCATATATTTTTATGGTGAGTTTGGACAGAACCTACCACAATGACTTCTTAGTCTAGGCTCTAGGAACCCCTGCAAGCTACTGGAATAGAAATAAAGAATACGCATTTAGAGGAAAACCATATGTTACTTTTGGGTCTTGCAATTAGAAAAGTCATAAAGACTTTGGGCAGGAACTCAGCTAACCTGTACTCAATTTTACATGCTATAGCCCTCTTGTATGACCATTAGAGAGTCATTTAATCTCACTGTTTTTCAACACCCCCTCAAGACTGATAAGCATTCATTAATATTTTGTTATGGTATAAAGCTATAAATTATTGCACTAAGACAAACCATAGCAGTATTTAGATAAAAATGCAGGGAAAATTCTTGATTATCTGGATAAACAGTGGAGAAAACAAGCTTGTTACAAGTAACAGTATCTATGATGATTAATGTCTATGCAGAATTATGATAATGTTAAAAAATATCTGTCCAGTATCTCAGCAATATTTACTTTGCAATCAAGAAATTAAAGTTGAGCTACAAACATTTTTCTTGTTTGGTGGAGGAATATTTCCTCCAAGGACCTCCTGAAGTCTGAGATGTGCAACAGCTCTAACATTCCTTTTCCCATACAGAATTATTTTGGTAAGCAAGAAATAAAATTAAACCCAGGCATAGCAGTATTTTAAAAGGGGAAGGCAGTACCCTTGAATTATCCATGTTGATTTGACAAAGCCAGTGATGCTGCAGATATAATACACGGCACTGCTGTCACATCACCAAGTGACACCTTTTTATCCAAAGTGAAAATGAAATGTCAAAGTGAAGGAGTTCTGCAAGTCTTCTTGTGCTGTTTGCAAGATGAGTGAAACCCACTTTTGTGCAGTAGGGTAAGTGTTTATCAGAACTTTGCTTTAAATTAGAGGTTGTTCAGGTAGCAATGTCTAGCTAAGATTATGTAACATTATTTTTACCTAAGACCCTGTTGTCAGTTGCTTTTAACCTTGCCAAGCATGAGCTGTTTGACTTGAAATTTTCAATGCTTCATATATTTCCTTCTTGGTTTTGTTTCAGAGGAAGTGTTTTCCATTTAAACTTTTTTTTAAGGGTCCAAGAGTTTCTGAGAATGTTATCAGAGGGAATACATCCATAATAAACACTTTTACAAATGCCTTCATGGTATTCCTGTGCCTCCTTCTTTTGGAGAGGTTCTCAATTGTCAGCAGTGCTTTCCTGTAGTAGGGTCCTGTTGCTACCTATATGAAAACCTCCTCCAAAGGCCAGGCTGCAATCCTTGTTGTTTACTGTGTGCTCAAGAGAAACTTCTTGACTTATGAGAAGCCTTCCCTGGGGATTTTGGTTGCACTGAAAGATGGCTCCCATTAACGAAGGTGTGTGCAAACCATTGCCAAGGAGAGGCTGACCAAGGTCCAACCAGCTTTGCTGTGCTTTCTTGGCAATCACTATCATAAGCTTCTGAAACTGACAGGAAAAACCAGAAAGCTGCCTTTAACTGAACCAGTCTTGCAGGGAGTAGAGCTGGTAGCTCCCTAGTCAAGATGCAGAAAGCTGGGACATGTGGGAAGAAACAGGATTTGACTGTTAAGCTGAAGTAGGCATCATGATCGATACTCAATGGCTACTGTGCTGAGATGTTGTTTGTAAGAGCTGTTCTTAGATTGTCTTAACTTTTATAGGTTTGGCCTTGCAATCTTAAACATTTCTTTTAACACACCTCTTGCAATGGTCACAGAAATCAGCATACGCAATGTGCAAATAAATTCAGTTCAGTCTTTGCTCTGTGGAGCTTCTATAAAGTTTTAAGCTACATGCAGAAAAAAAGGAAGACTGGGAAATTTCCTCAGCCCATATAACTTCATCAACACAAGAGGAAAGCACATATGTATGTGTACACACACACACATATATAAATATAAAAAGTAATATATTGGAATGAATTTATTTTGCCCACCTATTTCTCACCAACTTTTCAAAAGCTAAACTGTACCAAGTCATAGGTGGAACATGGTCAGAAAGAAAGACCAGTGAAGAGCAGTCCTAGGTTTTATGAGATTGACAATGTTTGGTTGATACTACTGAGTACTTTGCTTTCCTCGCTTTTTCTCTTGAAATTTGGAACCTTTTAATTTGCCTGTAACTCTTACAGGAGGAGGGCAGAGGATATAAGAGGTTTTAGCTGGTTTTCTACAGCTTGTATCAGACAGTTCCTACATGTGTGACATGATCATTCTGCTTGCACTGCTGTTGGGGTCTGTCCTGGGGTTGCTGTTGCTTTTATTATAGAACTGCCTGAGGTCCAAATGCGTTGCAGGTCATACAAGACAAAAATAATGTCAAATGCAATTTACAAGTAAGGAACTGAGTCACTGTGTGGTGAAAGCAACTTATCTCAGCTTAGATAGCAACACACTAGAAAAACCATGACGTGAACCAAGTCCCAGTCCTGTACCCTAATTATATGAACAGCCTTCTACTTGGTTAGAGTTGACATTCAACTGAAGTCATTGGAAGAGTTTTGCTGACATGAATGCCCCCCCCCCAAAAAATCAGATATGGCATGTGCGAGATGAATCATTCTTTAAGCACAGGAAGTCAGCATGGACAGGTCATTCTGCAGTCAAGGGGAGTTTCCAGGCTAGGGTTTCATTAGGTCACCCCCCACCTAAAATTTTAAGTGTTAGTTGGACAACAGTAAGCTCTAAAACGCTACTGACAGCTATTCCCAAGCAAGATGATCTTCTCCAAGAAGAGAATGTTGGATATTAAATCCAAGATCCCAAATTTATACTTATTATTTATATGTTCTTAAAGTATGGTGGTGCAAAATTATTTTATTTCAAAATAAATCTTCCCTTAACTAAGCTAATCTTCTTCATGAAGTCCAATTTGCTATAGCTGTTTTGCAAGCTACAGATGAATCTTATTAGAAATATTGGATTACAGTAGTCATGACAGATTAAAACAATTGCAGGACCAAAATGGACGTATTCACGCAATGGGATATACAAGACTATCTCATGACCAAACCAACATTACTCCAGATCAGTAACATATACTGATTGCAGTTAGGAAAAGGTCAACATTTAACATATGGTGATATTTGAGACATCTTTTTTCTTGAAGTTTTAGAGAAATATTGAGTATTAAACTAAAAATTGTTGTATTGAACAATAGATTTACTGAAATGCAAAGCTTTTAATAGGACAATAAAATACACATTTAGAAATTTAAGTTCTTTAACTCTTCAGAGAGAAAAAATACTGTTTATAACATATACACAGTACAGCTGTATTAAATTATTTGATCATCAGATGATGCCATTCTACATCTTACTGAAAGATGGTGAAATCTGTGTCTCTCCCACTGGGTAGCAATTCTAATTAAATGTGACTTCATGGTGACCATAGGAAGTTAAGACAAAAGGCCAATAATTTGTATTTGGCCACAATTTATTATTTTTTCTGAAACTGAAATAGATACTAATAAGACTGTCATTTTACATCTCTTCTCACATGTCTTAACATATACAAAAAAGTTGTCACACATGCCTTGGACAATTTTTAGAATATGGATGCCTCAAACAAGGAGGTTTAGCAGGTTCTCCTGCATGAACAAAAATATGGAAATATACTCTACTCTTACTAATTCAAAGACTTTAAGCCACTTTGGTTAGCATTTTTAATACATGTTTTTAAAGGGCCTATGTCCAAGTTAACTGTTTTAGTCAGTTTTGGTGAAGTAAAATTCAGTTTGTTTAAGGTAATGTTCAAGAACCACTAAAAAGATAATAACTGATTACTCATGTACTTATTCTAAACTGTATGTGTGTGTTTGGTTTTTACCTGTATCACCTCACATAGATTGTTGTTTTTGGCTGACAAAATAAATAAAACAAAGCAGTGGCTCACGACATCTGAAAAACTCGTTTGAGAAATCAGTTTGAATGGGCATAGTTACAAACATCTCATTGGCTTAAAAGTGGAGAATTACGCTTAGGAGTCCTGAGAAAGGCCAAGATATTGAACAAGAGATATCCAATAGGATGTTATAGGATTTGTACCTTGTTTCTCATTCTTCTTAAGCATCTTTTTCAAAAAGTCTGGTATGAAGATAAATAGTGTATTGATGCAGACAGGTCTGCGTTACACATATGCAGAGCATTATTCCACCAATAATTTGACTAACTTCGGTGACTACTCCATTTAAGTCGGGACACTGAACTTTGTGAAACCACTCATGAGATGAGCTGCTGACAGATATGGGCAAGGATATCAGAAACTTGTCTGTTTAGACTGTGTGATGGAGGAATTTCAGCAGTGGTGACTCAGGCTGATATAGTCATTCCCTGCGAATGGAGAGCTCTCTCTCTGTGAACATATCTCTAGGAGAAGATGGGGTAAGATGTCACGTGGCTGGTCACTGAGATGTGATTTCACCCACTCCTTTGGTCAGCATCCAAAGAAGAAGTCATTCAGCAACAGTGATTAACAGCCTAGGCATAGGTGCTAAGTCTGAACACCTCCATGCCTTGATGAGCATGGGTTCAGACCTGGTAGTCAGACTCCAGTCTGCAACTTTGGCTGCTCTGTGACTGTGATTTCAGAATTTGGAGCTTGGGTTTTAACCTGTCCTTGATGATTTTGGGGGGACAGATGTAGTTGCACCAAAAAACCCCTTCCCGGGGGATTTAGTTTACCAGTTGTGGAAACTGCAACACTTGCAGTTCACCCAGCTCAGCATCCCCAGAGGCAGGGTGGTGTTAGTTCTCTAGTTTCAATTATCTAGCACAAAACTGAGTTTAGAGGGAGTTTCCAAATCATGGCTGGTTTGTAAAGTTGTTTTCTCTTGGTGGAGGTGGGTGGGAAACAAAACTCACTAGACTCACTAGAATCAGTAAAATCGTCAGAAGATGCTTGCTGAACATTTGAAACATAAGCAAACTCCTGCTGAGTCTGATGAAGTGTCTAACAGTGCACCACTAAAAGCAGCCACCCTTTAAAATGCCAGTACTTACAAAAGTTGATGTATCATGGCATCAGCATCAGGCAGTGTCTCCCGTATTCACGAAGTAGCAACTTTGGGGTATCTCGTTTACTACTGGTAACTGTTGGGCACCAGGAGGTCTCTCAGGTCGTGTGTGCTAGGTAAGGGGCTGTAGCTTTCAATGGATTTGCTTCCCAAAAGTGGATTAGGGAGGAGAGCTAGTCTTCATTGTTCACTGTCTGAGATGAGAGATAATGGGGGAAGGCAATGCTCCTCCCCTGCCATCTCCCCACAGACTTTGAACAGGTAACTACCTGGAAAAGTCTTTGAATCTCTTAGAGGGAATTCATGGGTCTCCTTTGTCAAGCTGAAAGAAGTGCGTCTGCTCTCACCAATGCCGAGCAGTGTGACAGTGTGCTACTAAATCTGCTTTTAGCTGCTTCAGAGATTCGTGAAGCAAGGAAGAAAGCAGAGTACCAGTGGGTGAGCTTTTAATGGGGTGGGAGACAGGCTGCTGCTCTTTTCTCCTTCATTCTGGAGACCATCATGAAAAATGTTGCTATTTCCTTCTCTCTCCTGAGGTTTTGCACTGTTATTGTACCTTCACTCAAAACTGTCATTCTCCAGGTGTGCCACACTGAGTGATCCCTCAGGTGTGTGTATGTCTTTGGAAGCAGGTGCGATGCACAATACTTTCATCTCCAGTTTGGTGTGAACAGAACAAATGCAGCACTCCAGCAGTCTAAAGTAAGTCTGCTGTGTTTTTCCACCCTTAGCAATATTAGAACAGAGTTAGAAATACAGTGCTAAGGAGAAAGAGAGTCACAAGACATAGGTTTGTTGATTGCAGTTTGGAACTTTTTCTGCTTAAAACAAAGCCATAATCCAGTCCTGTGTTAACATTCAGTGTCCCATCACTCCTTTAACATACAGCATCTGAACATATCTCTCTGGGGCCTCTAAAATCAAACAGGAGTAAAAAGTTGTCTTTTTTATACCTTCTGTACCTAGGTGAGTATCTTAAAGAAATGTGTTCAGAAGTCTTTCTTGCTACATGTGTCATATTGATTATAACTGGATCTTATTAGTTTGGACAGTTAAATGGAAGTAGTTCTTGCTTCCTACTAGATCCCAAATTTTGTATTTTTCTTCTTAAAAGTGGTCAAGAAGACTGTACTCTCATTTCAGGACTTAATTTCATTTGTGGGTTGTTAAGACTGCTTTAGTTAGCGCTGAATCATTAGAATATGGAACAGTGTTGGCCTATTAGCCAAGGCACAGACATTTGGAAAGGTGGAAAGTCTTTACCTCTCCACTTCGTATGGACAGTGCTGGGCTAGATTTACAGTAATTGGGAATTGAAACTGTTCCCCAGCTCTGCCATGTTTAGCTTGGATATAAACTGAGATCAAAGAGGAGGATTCCTCACTTCAATGAATAGGGTGATGGTGCATGAGGAAATGTCATGATATCTACTATGCAACACAGTCAATCCTTGGCTGTAGTCGTCACGTGCCAGCTCAGGACTACATCACTTCATTGCTCTACCTTTTTTTTCCAGTTCCCACCTGTCACCTTCACTGGCATCTTTGCTTTCCATTGGAACTGCTAAAGAAAGCAAGGTTGTAACATAAGGTTTCTGTTAGAGATAATTATTTTGCCTCATTGTACAGTTCCTTGAAGATGTGGAGTCTTTTTAGGAATGTTAGTTTGCTCTTCTTTTTAGGTCTTTTGTGTTCATGGAGCAGTCAGTGGACAGAGCTCTGTGGAGTGTGGTAGTCATGGAGAGTCCTAGCTTTCCAGGCTGTTGCTGGTTCTGGATGCCATCTAAAAAAAATATGGGTTTGATATCTGATAGCCACAAAAGCTGAATGAACTGTAGCTTACACTGAAGATAATCCATTTGATTTCAGTGAGGTTTCTGTCACAGTAAGGGACTGATCAGCATGGCAGTATCTGCTCTTCAGATTTGTAAGCTTCCATTCTCACTTAGAGGTGGCGATACTTGCCCGCATGGGGATGAGCAACCAAATTGCTCAATAAAATGGTTACATTCATGGTTGCAGAGAGTAACTTGTTATAGAGCTCTGATCAGCTAATTGAATCCCAAGAACAGAAATGGAGCCTTTTATAGTCCTCAAGTCAAATTCCATCAAACCTTTTTTACCGGTACACTTCCTTTTCCATATTATGTGGAAGCAACATCACAGGGGTGTATATGTGAGAGCAGAATGTTACTCATGCTTTATAATCTCTTGAAGATTAGTTCTTATGGGCAGTCAAATGGGAACTGAGCATCACTTCCTCCACAAGTCCATTTTTAAAGATCTCAATTTGATTTTTAGTCTGTTTTTAGCATTATGGAAAAGTAGGCCTTGAATACTTGTAAAAACGTGGGTGCCCACAGTGAAGTCTCCTCAAGCATTTAGGTTGCTCTCTTTCTTGAGATGAAGACGTGCTTAGTCAAATAATCACATTTAGGAATTATTTTTTTTTTAATAAGAACAAAGAAAATCAATGAATACAAACATCCATATCCTTTTACTAATCCTACACTTAATCTGACTAAGCACTGCTGATTTTGCATGTGAGAGTAGATGTGCCTTTGACAGGGAGTTTGAGAATAGTGACAATTTAACTGGCATTTCCTCTGTTGCTAACAGAGATCAAAGACACAGCAAAGCTCCTAACCTGGGATATGAAGTGGGCTAAGAAAGTGTGAAAAGAAGCAACAGATACTTCAGGAAAACACGTACTTTACGGGATTGCTGCAAGAACTGAATTTTTTCCTCTGTTTTTGGCATACCTCCCTGTATCTGACTCAGTGATTTTTTCCTAGCTGCCCTGTATTTTTCATACTTGCTTCTAAGAACCAGTTTTGATAATAATGGCCCAGTAATGGATGTCTTGCATGCCCGGCATTTGTCAAATGATCTCTAGTTCTTCCATACTGTATGGCTCAGTCATTCTGCTTTGACAATATAAACGGGCCTTAAAAAAGACTACTAGTGTTCTTCCTCCTTCAGCCTGCTGATGAAAAGCTGGACCAAATCCCTGAAACTTTACCAGTAACGGGCCACATGTCCTACTGATATAAATGGTACAGTTGCATGGACTTACATGGAACCAATAATGCTGCCTTTAATTGAGCACTCTGAAAATGTCTCTCTGTTGTAGAAGAAATGTTTGCTTTTGGCTGGCAAGGCAAAACTGTAGAAAGAGGAAATGAGTCTGTTCTCCTTATTTAAATGTTTCTCCTTTCTTGAAATCATTAGCTGGTCAGATTTTCACTTCATTATTCATCAGGCCTTGGTGAGCTGCCTATATGCAGAGCAGCAAGCCAGTTGGGGTTTTCAGGATTGTGACTTTACCTTGGCAATTCAGACCCATGAAAAAATTTTCACCGACCTAAGGGCAGGGTTGAACCTTTCAGTGCTTTGAAGTGTGCTTTGTTCTAGCAGTCAAATGCAGGGCAGCCTTTTCTGCACATGAGCTGGGGTCCATGAGGCTGCTACTTTTCACCTGGGACTCCCTCTGCCATCACCGAATTTGGAGTTGGCCATGGAGAGAATTCAGGCTTTCCCTGCAAAATGAATGGTAGAGGAGAAAACAAATCTGATGGGAAGTACAAAATGTTCTTTCTTGTGTGAATGACTTAAATTTTTATTGTGCTTTTTCAAAGACAAACTGACCCTACTTTACCATGAATCAATGAAGATTTGGTAATATGAACAAACGACCTTTGAATTGTTCTATTGAGTCTATCGAACTACAGTATCAGGAACTGTATTGTTTGCATCTCTTTAAAAGCACAACTTGTTCCTAAGCCACAAATACTCTAAAAGTTCAGCCGTTTTGTGGAAATCAATGAGAATCATGCAGACAGATCTCGAAGTATCATTTCAGCCATAAATTATGCACCTGATAAATTGTATCCCGTGGTCACAGTAGGCAACAGAAAACCACAGAAATACAGTAACCCAGTTGCTTTCATTTCCATTCCATATTCTACTTCTAGTGATGGTGAACTGGAGTGAAACATCAGCTATAAACCTCTTGGCTCTGGAAAACAGGCAACATTCTTAGTGATGTAGCTGAAAAAGTGTTCAGAAAAATTGTATACAGCATGTATTCAGCATATAATTTATCTTTCAAGCATCCTATCAGTTTTTCCGTTGAGACAGCTCCTTAGATTTTCCAAAGCTATTCTTCTTTCCTATGAACTCTGTTCTTTTCCCAACAGTGGCCTATAATGTTTCTTGCAGCCATAAGGAGATGATTAATCAGTTTAACCTGACACCTCTTAAGACAAATCAGCAAACTGGTAACCTCACAAAAATTCCAGCAGACTCCCAAAGTCTTTCTATAATCTTAGTAATACGGAGTGTAACCCTCCAGTTCTTGCAGGTTCATTGACAGTTTTGCTTGAATATGAGGATTGCATGGTATGTCTCCATGCAAAGTAGTTGTACCTGAACAAGACCAAAACTTGTGCATAAATTCATTTTTAGATGAAGAAGGAAAAAAAATTCCTTATTTTACTGGTCAAGAGGAACAGAGAACACTGGATTAAATCCCATTATTTTTTTTTTTTTTTTTCTTCCTGAATTCCTTCATAAAAATTCTCTTACCAGCATTTTCCTTTTTGTTTGAACTGGTTTTAGTGGATTTGTTACTGCCTTATTCTGAAGTTCACCTAAACCCTTCTGAATGGTGTGATGAATGTGCATCCCTCTGTGTGACCAGTTGTCCTATTTATGCTTGTCCATCACATGGTAAGGGACTTCCAGATGACATGTGATGATAGCTGTTTACTCACATGATAGGTCTGTGCCCAGTCATAAGATGTCCAGTCCTTTTCTGTGCTTGTCCTTGGTGTATACTGTCATTTGGTGTATACTTCTCATATGACTGGACGCCTGCATTTTGGTCACGTTATGTTGCAAATCAAGACACATAGTAAAGAGATTATGTCCACCCTCTGCAGAAGCTGATAAGACCTGCATGGCCAATGAGACAGTTGGCTCAACACCCATCAGTGCACAGTGACACTACATGAGCTATGTGAGCATAGTCACCTCCTTTCCTCGCTATGGAGACATATGCAAGTTTTAAGTTAGGTAGATGGAAGAATCTCAGCTGTCCCCTGCATTCATCTGTCATTGTACAGTTGAACAGGGAGTAGACGGAGCCATGAGTACCAAAAACCTGGAGCAGAAAAGCCAAACAGTCAGCTCAGCTGCTGTGAAAGGTGGTAAATTACTGCTGAACTTAGGTGAATTATGTCCTCAAGGAGGAAATAGGGACAGGTCTATCTGAAGCACAGTGTGTCTATTGGTACAGCAACCTGGAGCTGAAAACTCTGGATTGATTTACCCCAGAGCAGGAGGCCTGAGCAGGAAGAGTGAAGGGATTTGTCTGGGGGCGCATACTGGGCCTGCTGTGCTCATTCCTACCTAGCAAGAAGATCAGCAAGAGACAGTGAATACAAACAACCGCACAGAGATGTAGATGAAGCATTTAAAATAAAGAGAAGAAAGCTAAAAATGACCTTACAGCAGAGGTTTTCTCCAAAATCTGTTACTGCTTTTCACACTGGAAGAAAAAGGAATGGAGCCTTTCAAGCATCTTCTTGGCAAGTCCTGTAGCTAGTGTGCACCACACTTTTCTCTCCAAGGAGGTCACGAAGAACATGAAAAGAGAGAGGGAGTCATACCCATAATGAAGTTTCACAGTAGACCACTGATAAAGGAAGCAGTATTGGCAAAAGTACATCTTGCACATGTATAGATGAGGCTAGTTTCTTACTTAATGCTTTTTGGATCCTACCCACATAGTTCTCATTTTCGCATAAAACCTGTTGAACTGTTGCTATGACCAGTTGCTTCTTCATTTGAGTCATCCCATTTCAATATACAAAACAGATGGTGGCTGTTCTTAATGAAAAGGGCTATTGTTGTATCCTTTTTGGTAGTAAATGTGGTTTTAATGACTTGGGAAAAAAATATCAACAATTTTTTTTTTTTGAAAAAGTTTACATCTCTCAATTTTCTGCTTTTACCTACAACAAAAAATTACTCACAGTTTCACTTTACCAAAACCTAGGGATTCTTCTGCATAACAAAATTATATTGAAGTTTTCAAAACCTATTTTGGTGTTTTCCAGTGCTTTTCAATAATAAAATGTACAGACAAAAAAATATTTATTTGCTTGTTTGTTTTAAAGCTATCATTCTAAAGTGTTCTGAAGTGAAAACAGCTTTAAACCCCTTTGTAGAAAATACTTTTCATTTTCAACCAGCCCCAAATGCACAGAACAGCATATGCAGATATGTAAGTTATGAAACTAGGGTGAGCTAAACTCACATTGTGTGGTTGCAACACTGACACACTAATTTTAATTTTTTTAGTATTTTACTTGGATGCCTGTAGAGTCTTAAAAGCATCCTCTTACTGCTGCTGAAGACTGCTAGGAATAGATTATAACTCTTGGGGAGTCTCCATCACTGGAAGGTCTTAAAAAAGGCATTTAATGAACTTCTGACAGGAATGGTTTTGGTTTTCCTGACCCAGTTTTAGGGTAGTGGGATAGGACAGATAATGGCTTAGTATCCTTGGCAGCTCTGTTTTCAAAAAGGATGATCTTACTGATCATCTGTAAAAGTCGGTAGGGTCCCATAATTCAGGAGTCACAAAACTCCTAAAGCTCAGTGGAGGCTGTAAAACACGCGTAACATTCTGGTTAAGCACGTAGAAAGCTAGCCCACCCCGGCATTGGGGCTGCTCTGATGTGTATAGTTACCAGTATCCCAGATGGTTACTTTGAAGAGGTTATTGTTTCCTGGATTACCTGAAAGTGTAAAGGCTTCTCTGCAAGAAGTTATTCTGAACAAAGAGGAGATATGAAGTCAATGTGCAATAGCTTAATACAGAAATAAGTTAGCAGACAAGTCCTCAGCGAGGCCACGACATCTTTTGTCTTCTACACTGACAGGGCTGCAGTACATGAGGTGGTACTGCCTTGCTTCTCTTTGTCCTCTTTGCAAAGGTGAGTGCCCTGAGTGTGCATAAACTTCCTGAGCAGAAAAAATGGAACTGACTGATGTCTGAATATGAGCTTTGCTGTTTCCATTTCTATGGGCAGAAGCTCTGCTCTTTTGGGGACCTGTGTGACCAAGAGAAGGATTTGTTCTTGTGGTGAAGCAGCAGTACCTTGCCTTGTCTCCTGTTTTCTTTATAATACCTTTGTGTGTACCCAGGGCAGGTTTAGTTTATATCTCAATTGTACAACACTTTACTGGACAGGTAAAAGAATAGTAATTTTGGAGCTTTTAGACATCACAGAGAAGTGATTTAGAAAAAAAATCTCATCGGGAAATATTCACTGCTTTGATGTAGTCTTGAAATTAAGCCCCCAAATTCATTATAATCAAACCTTAGCCAAAACCGGACTGCACTGCATTCTCCAATTAACAAGCTGTTCATTCTGAATTTAAATATTGAAACAGAAGCAATAGCTTAGCTTTCCCATTACACACTGAAACCTGATGTTTGTCACCTTTCAAACAGAGATTGTTAGGCATTTTATCATTATCTGTTGTTGATATGCTGACCTGTTCCTTTTTTTTAACTTGGACTATTGAAGTTTACAATAACAACTTAGTGTTCTGGACAGAATAATTTAAGTATATGTGTAAAAATCTCTCCATTTCTACTAATGCTCAAACTTGGTGTGGAAACACACTTACAGTCCCAAAGCAAAGAAATTGGTCAGTAAACACGGACTTCTTCATTGACTGCTGGGAGAAAATTATTCTAAAGTCTGCTTACAAGAAGACCAGAGTCCAGATGTGCATGTATATGACAGAGCAATTCTACTTCAGAAATTTATCTTGTTGGACAGCCATGTCCCCTACAGAATGAAATATTTTGGTATAGCTAACACCATTAAGTATATCAGGGTTTCTTGGTGAAATGCAATCACCTTTTGTATGCAGATTTCAACTAAATGTTAAGCAGTTTATTCTGACCTTAAAACTTTGTGGAACTGTTCTTTTAACTAGTGCAGAAAACTACTGGTTAGACTGGAAACCACTGAAAGCATATTTTGAATTGGGAATGAATGGCTTAATATTTTAAAAGTATACTTAAGACAAATTTTAAGGCAGGCAGCTTGTTCTTACATGCATGGGGGGTATTTCTTTCTCAGCAAATCTTTTGAAACAGTATAAACACTTCAAGAGGTACGGCTCAATATTTCTGAAAACATAGTAATTTTTGGTTATTCATGGCCTGGGCTATAATTTAGGAACATTTGAAGACCAGCCATGATTAGTAGTCACCATGTCTAATGTGTTCAGCTCTACAGTTATGAGCCAAGAATGAGTGGTATGTGCATACCAGAGCAAATGGAGAAAAGGGTCTGTGAGTATTCATTGAAATTCAAAAGTCAGTTTTAATTCAATGATGTTCATGGAATGTTCCATTCACTTCCTACAATCAGATTTTGGGCATTTGTGCAAGAAATCACCAAGTGCACAATTTTGCCTTGGGTTTTCATTGCAAGTTAATTTTAAATTGAATATCTGAAAGTGTGGTATTAATAATATTTTGAAGCTGGGCTTGATTGGCTAGATGATCTCATGATACTCTGCCAGTTCCCTCTTTGATGCTTTTCATGCATGACTGAGTGTTTGCAAATCAAACTATAAAGACAGATCCACCTACTAGATTTTCTTCCTGATTTCATGCAATACCCAGTTTGGGGTAGTACAGTCTTAGGGCTGGGGCACCATAAATATACTAAGGAAACTAGGTGGCTTTAAACATAAAGAAATGAGGAATCAAGACAGTATATTTGATCCTAATTTTTTTCACACTGGTTTGATTCAGGAATGATGGCCTTGATGTCAATGGTGCTGCATAGGAACGGGCAAGTGGGGTGTGATTCAGACTGACTGCATACGTACGTGTATACAGGATGCTCCCATGGCATGAAGTTCAGATTCTTCTGTCTGAAAGGCTTTTTTTTTTTTTTTTTTAATGTTTGTCAATTCAAACCAGNTTTTTTTTTTTTTTGAAACTGTTGCCTCAGGAGCCAGGATTTTGCTTTTGCCATCAGCAAACACGTAAGTCTGGAGCTGCAGTGGTGGAAGGAATTGCTGAACCTCAGCTGTGGTTTCTAGAATTCATAAGTCTTAGTAGTATTTCCCGAGTTACAAATACCCATATAGACCCCATATATCTGTCAAAGACCAAAAGAAGGATGAAAGGAGTTTGGTGGGTGATGATATATGTGACAAATATTCTATTTGGGAGAGAAAAAAATGTTTTATTAAAGAAAAAGAGATATCATTTCATAAGGAACTGTGAAGAAATTAATTTTTCAAGGTGTTCATTTAAACTTTGAAAGTTTTTGACATGTGAAGGGCTTAGCAGCTCCATGAAACAGTGTAATCTTTTGGTTATGCTGTTACCATCCATGTCAGTCTATTTATATATCTGCCTAGGGTTAAGATCAAGGGCATTTTTCAAAAACTTCTTTTAATTCCTGGATTGCAATTCAAGTGAAAATCAAAGATATGTAAGAACATTTTGTGACTTGAAAATTTTTTGCTTCTTGATGTTAAAAATGCTGTTGGAGGTCTCTCTTCCTTATCTTATGGTCAGTCCTACCCAGTGTGAACTGGATTACTCAATTCTCACTAGAGATGGTAAAGACTATTTTTTTATCTTTTTTTTTTTTATTACCTATGAAATTTCAGATGCTTTGTTTAATACATTTCTCCTAAGCTCTGCTGACGAATTGTACAGGGCAGAGAAATTTAATTTTTTTTTTTTAAAGTATAAATGTGGGGTAATGAGGTTTGATGAATGAAGTTGTGATTGCTGAGAAGAAGAATACCACTGTCAGAACAAACTAAAGAGTCATGGAGTATCACAAGAATTTTATCTACTATAGTCTTTCAGGGTGTTCCTCAAGGAATGATCATTTATAATTCTGTGGCATATGTTAAGACTGAGGTTTCTGTGATTGTGTGGCTATGAGGATGAGGTCTTTGTGCATGTGTCGGAAATACGTATGTGAATGTGTGTGCACACTCCTGTTGTGCTCCCTGTGTAATGGTCAACATCCGTCTGAAATGTCACCAGCTGACTGCATTTTTTAGAGGTATATTAAAGCAAATTGTACAGTGCCATTCTCTGTTAGAGCAGTTGTTTGCACACCTTCAGCTTAGATGAGAAATGCAACCGGGAGTCAGTGCATAAAAAAATCCTTCCTTCAGAAAACTTTGGGGGAGATCCCAAATAACGATTGCAAAAGCTTTCAGTGCAAATACTGGGCAATTTTTCTCAGCTGTCATCTCAGTTTCTTCTGAGTTAGGAAACTAACTTCACTATGGTTTTCATATGCTGCACATATGGAAGACATTCCAGACCCTGCGGAGGCTTTGTTGCGATGTGGAGGAACAGTGGCTAATACAACAGCAGCTTGAGTGAAGGATCCAGACCATAGTTTTATATTAATCCATGACAGTAGACTAGTGATGTCATCCAAACTGGGCAAGGTTGCAGGAGACTAGGCTAGAAAGCCAATAGCTGTGTTATGCTTTTAGGATGCAGATGTGCTTAATGCAACCAGCCTGCAACACTCAGAAGCGTGTGCTAGCCAAATTGTGCCTCGCATATCCCCCAGCCAGAGCCCCAGTATATGCATTTGCCTGTTTGAGAATAACTTGGCATTTATGCAATGTCACCTTACTGCTGCTGCATGTGTGTAAGGGAGTAGAGGACTTATTTTTGTGTGTATTGCATTTTAAACAATGAATGTGTTGAAAACCTAGAAAAAGTTGTAGCCTGCTGGAGCTGTCTGTTTCAGAAAGCAGATGCCAGTCACGTTATAAACAGATAATTTTACATTATTAGGCTTCCTGATACAAGAGTAAGAAATTAAGATGAAGCAGTATTTCTACCAGTCAGAATGACTCTTCTATCCTCTTTTTAATTTTTTTTTTGCCTTAATTGATAACTGAAGCAGAAATAAAGATGTTCTGTACTTTATGGAAATGAAGGATCTGTAACATGTAGGAGGATACTTTAGGAGAAGTGGCCAGCAAGGTGCTTCCCAATTTCTCTATATTGCCATGTGCTATACTGATATATATTGCTATAGACCATTGAGAAAGGCAACTTGAAATGTGATAGTAAGAGTATCACAGAATCACAGAATCACAGGAGTTGGAAGGGACCTCTGGAGATCATCTAGTCCAACCCCCCCTGCCAGAGCAGGTTCACCTACAGCAGGTTGCGCAGGATGGTGTCCAGTCGGGTTTTGAATGTCTCCAGAGTTGGAGACTTCACCACCTCTCTGGGCAGCCTGTTCCAGTGCTCTGCCACCCTCAAAGGAAAGAAGTTCCTCTTCATGTTTAGATAGAACTTCCTACATTCAAGTTTGTGTCCATTACCTCTTGTCCTATCACTGGGCACCACTGCAAAAGGACTGGTCCCATCGTCCCAGCACCCTCCCTTTAAGGTATTGATGAGATCCCCTCTCAGCCTTCTCTTCTCCAGACTAAAAAGACCCAAGTCCCTCAGCCTATCCTCATAAGAAAGATGTTCCAGTCCCCTAATCATCTTTGTAGCCCTCTGCTGTACCCTCTCCAGCAGTTCCCTGTCCTTCTTGAATGAGTAATCATAATCTTCACATGCTCATGCTCCAATAGGTATTGGTGACCTTTGTAGCATGGGAATCTTTTATATCAAGAAAACATGGTTCAGCATTTCTGGTTCTGTCAGGCAGAGGTGCACCTGCAGATCTCCTGCTTATGCTGGACTTCACTGATACTCTATGCTGAAAGTCAGCACAACTCTTTTGTGTGTACCTACTCTTCATAGTCATCCTTACAGATCATAATTTTTTCCTTATTTTTGATAGCTTAAGTGCACTTAAGTGTATATTTTGCAAGGACATTATGTTTTCAGAAATAACATGCCTTTGGAAGATTTTAATGGTGACAGACGCCTTTGTGACACATTTTCTCTGCCTCTGCTACTTCCCATTTCCAACAGTGCCTTAGAAAAAATATCCTGAGCCACGAGAGTGGGAGGCAGCTGCCCCCATCTCCCCACATCTCTATTTAATCCACAGTAATTTGGAGTAGGTAGAATCCGATGCTGACAGGTACCACAATGGGATTGGACATCAGGTATGGCTGTTTGGAGGTCAGTGTTCCGTTGTGTCAAAGATCTGCGAAAGTGATGACACCCACGTGAAGAAGGGAATTTTACAGGAAGGTGTTCCTTATTTTAGTGATGTATCCTCTTATTTTCCCAACCTCTGGTTCCTTTCATTGCTTAATTAGGTCCAAATCCTTGTTATTTTTCACTCCTTCTGCTCTTCAGGCCTTGAAATATAATGCCATCAACTGGCAATGTGTCTTTCTGTGACCTTTGCACTTCCTGACTGTTGCTGGCTGCTGTTGGCTATCTTCAAGTCACAAACAATTGCAACTCTCACACGGACTTACATTTGACTTTGTCACACCTGTCACATGTCTGGTGATCTGCTTGCCACATTTCCTGCTGGCCTAACCAGCTGGAAACTTGCTTACACCAAGGAGAGGAGAGCGAGGAAAGCAGATGTTGGCCTTGACGTAGCAGCTAGCATTCCCATTTTGACTCTGGTTGCTGGTTGCAATCCGCTTATGAGGAGGTGAGGAAATATGCTGCACTTGCCTGTGCAATTTACCATGGTCATGGGACAGAAACAACACGAACCTTTGCCTTTTCATTAGAAGGTGGACCCTTGTTTATCTTTTGATGCTGAGAGTTGGACTGGACAGAGCAACATACAAAAAAATAGCATCTAGAGGCTTGGCTTTCAGTGACTGGGACAAGGCATTTTAAAACAACCCATGTTACATGGTGGGCCTATTAACATAGCAGCCACAGGGGAAAGAGAGAAACAGAGGATTCACGGAGCTGTGAGTTTCCCTTGCAAAGGTTTGTTCAGAAGGCGCAAGCAGGACTATTTCTTGAGTATTTTGTGCTGATAGCAGTGTAACTTCTGAGCAGATTCTGTGCTAATGATTTGGAATTCCCTGGGAAAAAATTATTGTGTCAAAAGAAAATGTCTGACCAGCTCTAGAGCTTAGTCAGTATAACACAAGCACATGTGGAACCACCAGCAATACACCACAGAGCTATGCACCTCACTATGCCATTTCAGTGCCTTGAATTTAAGATCTCTTAGCAACCAAAGGAAGATGGTTGGTGTGTTTGCCCATATATTTTAAGTCATAAACCTGACAGGAAAAGAATTCCCCTTTTGCAATTAGTTGTTCCCTTGGGAGACACCATCTGTAATGTTCCTGTGAACTCTTCTGATTCCTGCACAAAGAAATGGGTTAGAAACCTGATAAGCAGCGCTGTACAGAACATTAAGCTGAAGTAGTCCTGGTTGCTATTCCACAGTAAGGAGACCTTGTGCATAGGGTTTTCTAAGTGGCTCCGAGGACATGCTTACATACTGTGGTTCTCATTCATTTAGGTGTTATCTACCAAGCCTACACAGTTAAGTCAGAATAACAATCTGGACTGGTTCTTTTAATGTGGTAAGGAAGTCTGTAACTTTGCATAATTACGTGATAATTACAGCACAACTATTTTCTACTTGCAAACCACTTCGCTATGGCATTATACTGATATGACCATGTTGATGTTCTTGCAAACAGCAAAATAAAAATGAAAGTTCTGTCTCTGTACTTACAGTTTTGCTGTATATCTTGCTCTTTTACTCATTTATATTTGTGCATGTTAATTCTCTCTCACTCTTTAAGATGGCTTCAACAGAAAAAGATTTTCCCTTTTCCATAGCATACAATCTGGACTGCTTCCTATGACCACAGAGGGGTTCTGGCTTGACAAATTTCCTATGTGTACATATATCTAAAATAGTTGCAATGTCTGTTTTCTCTCCTTCATCTCTGCCTATGGCAGCCTGTTGGTTCTTGAGGTTTTGGATATTTTTACTGCCATGGGTTGCTCTGTGATTCACAGTGTAGTGTGGAGCTGCTGGTCTTCTGAGCTCTTCTGGTTTAACACTGACCCCTGGACTGCACTGTGTGAGCTTCATGATGCCTTGCCTATTTCATACGCTGCTGGTTGAAGAAAAAAAATGAGAGCTCATTTGTGCCCTTGGATACACACATGCATTTCTGGCTGGGTTCAGTGTCCTGTTGGTGTCATTTGCCCAAGTTATGCCACACTGGGCAGCTGCTCTTGAGTTGCCCACAGTTCAAACAAGACCTGCATACAAGATCCTTCAGCAAAAGTATGCCACTTGGTTGAACCATAATTTCATGATGTTACTGGGGATTTACATGAGATGCTGAGGTCAGCTAAAAGTATTAGCTTTTCCTAGTCAGCGGTGTTACTTCCTATCTGGTGTGTGAAGAGGATCTTTGCAGAAAACCTTTTTTCAGCTTGACTGGTTTTTTTTTGAAGTAAGTCTTTCCAGTCACAACAGATATTGTTGGCAGGCCCCATCCAGGCTCACTTTTGGTTTTGTTTTATGATATGATGCTAGTCAACACCTGCAAGTCTCAAATACATACAGATGTCACAAATTCACTTCAATGGTTCTGTTGTTTGGGTTATCCAACCCAAACAAATTTTGTCATTTTAAGTTTATGACCAATTACCGCTCCACAAGTAAATGCATACTCTGTTTTAAATGTCCACCATAAGGGTGAAGCACTCTTTCTTCTTGTCATAAGCCCACATGTTCTACTTCTTTGGTGAGTATCAACACTCTCATTCTAATCACAGCGTCTCAGTTAAAAGCTAACCAGAATTTTATTTGAAGTTGACAATGAAGGAGTGTGTTTTCTGGAGCCTCGCTTTTCGAAATGACTGGGCTGCTTTGGATTCAATAAAAAATAAAAATTAGATAAATTAACTTGAGGCAGATAATAATCAGAGAAAATTATGGAATAAGTGGTTTTGGTTTGGCAAAGTTATAAACAACAAAGATTTAATAATATGAGTTCAATAGTATGGGGTTCTACTAATCGTGTCTATTGCTTGTTCACATACAGGCTGCTGAATGGATATATGGAATGGTATATAACAATATTATATAAAAATACACTACTTACATGTTAAAAAACATAATAATTTCAAGTATTCACTTCATCAGCACTTTTCAGTTGTAAAGAGCCATTTGTAGTAGTCTAGTCTTCTCAGAGACCATCTTTCTGGAAATAATCTGGTAATCTGGTACAAATAACATTATGTTCTTATGCCAAAACATCCCCTGTGCACAAGGATATTTGCATTTTGCAAAGCAGTAATGGGGACTCAAGTCTGATTTTCTGCCTTCAAAACTCTTATTGCTCTCTCCTGCTGCTGTGACTGCTTTGGACTGACTCCAAACCACTGACTCTTCTTTCAAATGTACTGTTAATATGCTATTATGTTAAACAGGCTGATAGAGTAAAATGGAAATGAACATGTGCAAAAGTCATTTAGGTCAAATGAAGTAACATGCTTTCAAAATATTAGCCAAAATTTTAGCATAAAACTTTGATGAGACTGAGAAATCCTCTATTGAGTCGGAGCATGGAATTAGCCCTTGCACAGACCATGTTTAGAACCTTATGATACTGTTTAATTCTATGGCTCCCCAAGGGCTACTTATAACTGAATTAAGGGGTGTCTTATGCATGTTCTGGACACTGATTATGGGACCACAGACTGAAGCTGAAGACAGCTCTACAGCCACTAAGTATGCAAGTAGAGACACCCCTTAATTCAATTAGATGTACCCTCTGGGTTCTCCATAACTATAATAATAAGACATTTTGCAATTTATCCAAGGCCAGAGTTAGAACTGGGGTTTGTTTTTGTGTGTGGCTGTGAAGAAGGTATTTTCTCAGCCTCAGAAGATTCTGCAGCTCACCTGTGTCTGCTTTTCCTTGGGATGTTCATGGGCTTGTGGTTGCCCTGCAGAAATGCCTCGAAATGCCTGTGGTTGCTGGAGCGCTATACTGAGAGCATTCATGAGCTCAGGTCTTCATTCTGTCTGGTTCAAGAGAACATATTTCTGGGATTGCAGCCGTGCTGCAGGTTGTCAGCCAGTCTCTGCCAACCTGGAGATCTTGGCATGCATTAACTAAAATGGCATTCAAGTAGGCAGAACATCCCTGAATGGTTTGTCAGACAATAAACACCACAGTGTGTAGGGGATATAGGGGAAGGAAGCTTCTGTCCATATTTGTCTGCAACAGATTATATGCTTTGTGAGTACAAATCAGTATGACTCCATTGACTTTGGCAGAAATCTACCAGCGTATACCATCTGAAGATTTGGCTCAGCTGGTAAATCAGGTTTTTGAAACAAATATGTGCATTTTAGTGCAGTCCCTGGGCATAAGCATCCATTTTTTTTCCCAAGACGAAATAGCCGATGTTCCTTTAGATGATTATCATCACCACTGCTAGGACCAGAGACACTGTAACGCGTTTTCGATGGTTGTATCTGGTAGACTACTGTGTAAACCAATGTTTACACTCTCCTTTCATTGTCAGCAAAGGGCATATATTGGTATAACACCATGTTCAATTCAAGCTAAGTGCAAGAAATCCACTTTGCACACTAATGTTTATGCAGATTTCACTGGTTTCAAGCCAGTGAGTTTACCCCTTTTTTTATTCAATGTTACTATGGCTGCCTTGTTTCCAAATGAACTAAGAATAGAAGCTTCCATGGTGAGCTAAAAATTATTTTCCCTTTCTGTTCCTCAGGCTGGTCTAACAGAAGTGGAAATTCCTATCTTGCTGTTACTTGCAATGGGTTTATGCCAGCTGAGAGCTTGGTCTCAGCTAATAGGGGACTGGCTGGGTCTAGTCCTGCTGGGTTTGGTCTCAGCCAGGAGCACTGGTACCAGCAGAGCACGTGCTCTCTTAGTGCTGTCTCTGTATCCCATAGACTCATCTTGCTCAAACAGTAAGCAGTGTACAGAGCAGACAAAGCTGGTCAAATACATGGATGTAACAACTATATGCAGTTTACGGAAGGCTGGCACTGGGTCATACCATGAAGTACATCTCAGGCACAATCTTGATGGGAGGCAATTATACTGTTTGACCATTGAGTCCAGCTGCAGCACACTGGTGCTTTTGCATGCTTGTGCTCCTAATTCCCTATATGCATTAAGGGTGAAAGTGCAAAGAGCTAAGTGGGAGACAAGTTGTAAGGGTACAGGATGGTCCTGGAGACATGTGTCTGTCATTCTTGATCTCAGTGTGATTACACAAACAGTGAAGTACTACTCAACCTAAATAAAACTGGGAGACCATGTGTTAAGAGCTGTGCAAAAGTCTGAAGTACTTGTACTGTAGAGGCTAGTGCCTAAGAAGCTCTGTAGCCTACAGAGCTCTGCAGCAAGCAACAGAAATAATAACAATAAAAAAGTAAGAATGCTGCTTACCAGCCTTGCAAGCTTAAAAGAAGTTTCTAAATAACTTTATTTTCTGTAATTCTCCTTAGACTTGCGTAACATGTCATCTACAAGGAGAATGGCTTTCCCTAGAAAGTAATGTTTGGAGGAGTCATAGACTCTCAGTGCTGTAAGAGTCAATGCCAGCCCCAAGGGTAGGCTAAGTGAAATTCTTGAGGGGAGACAATCAATGGACAATGAACAAAAAATAGTCAGTTTTATAAAGTTCAGAAAATTTCAAGGGTTTGTGTAAACCAAGAGCAAGTTTTAGCTATTACTAGTTGAGAAGTTGTCCCTTTGGTTCTTGAAGGCATTTTGGGCAAGCTTCTGTTTACAGATGATGGTCGACTAGCTAGGGTTTTCATCCAGGCCATTGGAGCTTACTAAATACCTGGATTTTCAGTGTTGTGTCCAAGGTGAACATGGTAGTTGGGAGTATTAGATGTTGAGATGCAAATGCTTTCCCCCCCACATGAATAGATTTTCTTTGTGAAGAAACATCTAAACTTTTCATCAGATATATTTTCCTAGAGACACATGTGAAGGTCTTGTATTTTTTTCCACCTCTCTGCATCAAACTTTCGCAGCTACTGTTGAGGTGACACATGTAATAGGCATAAATAGAGGCAGAATGGCTGCTCTGGTGCATAAGCTGTCCTTTCTTATCTGTGGTTGCCCATTTTGCATGCAGAGAAATCCAACTTTGCAATGCCACTGATGCACACAGAGTAAGCTTTGTGTTGGACCTGGGAAGGTGTAGTGTGAGAAGTGTCACTGCATGCTTTCCTTGCTCTTACATCCTGCCTTGGGCAACTGCAACTGATTCTGCTTATGGACACACTACTCATGTATTGGGATTTGCAGTGTAATCTGGTACAGCTGTTCTTACACTGCCAGAAAACCTAAGAGAGTGGTTTAAAAATCTTGTCTTTTGAGTGGAGCAAATCAAGATTTTTCTTAAAAAATGGATCTTTCTGGATGGAAAGCATTAGACCTGTACCCTGGAGAAGTGAAAAGACCAATATGAAGAGCAGGTCCCACCAAAATGTTTTGCGAGCTGTCAGGCAGCTCATGGCTTTCGCTGGCATTCAGTCCAGAAATGCATTTCACCCACTAGGAGTTCGTTGTGCCATATGTTCCCCTTGGCACCTCTCTCTGTCTCTCTGAATGAAATCAGCTTCTGAAACTGGCAGCTGATAAATTCTGGTGAATTTATGCAGGTCTCTTCTCAGTAAAGCCCACCTGGAAAACATCAGGTTGCCATCTTCAAGCCCACAGATTTCCTGTTTGCTAATGTTAACCAAGGCAGATCCTTCCCCTCTTTCTAAGCCCCCATCACCTACAATGATCACAGGCACCCTTTCTCACAGGGATGAGGGGCTTGATCAAATACACAGCATATGAAGAATACAGTAGTTGCGCAGTCTTCCAGTAAAAACAAATCAATGCTCATGCCAAGTGATCATTTTATGACAGGATAACATTTCTGCAAGAGCCTATATATGAGGAGGATGAAAAAAAATCAACCCAACTGTGAGGGTACTCCTGCAACAGTGATGCGTATTGCTTTGACATGAAAACACAATGGGTTTCTTTGTACAGTTAGTTCTTTAGAACTTCTCCGTCCTTCTGGAAGGTTCTCTGCAAAGTCTGCTGGAAAGGAAGTGTCTTTCAATGATATTTCAGTGGATGGTTATCCTGCAGAGAGTGAAGCAAAATCTAATGTTGCAAATTCAAAGATTTTGCTCTTGGAAACAGGATTGTCTTTGCTTGCAAGTAAAAGAAAGAGAGAAAGTCTGTTTCTTGTCTTAGTGGTTGTAAAGAACTAAAAAATTTGACCTATTAAGGCTTTCAGGTGGGCTGCTCATGAATTTTGGATACCTCAGGGATGATAACACATTCTAGTTTTCTTGTTTCCTGTTGAGTAAACGTGACTCAACTCAGTTGCTGGCTGATTATTTGGCGGATTTCATAGTACTCAGTTTGGCAACCGGTGAGGTGGGCAGCGGCAAATCACAACCGATAAAACGGTAATTTCTCAGTCAGGATGGCAAACGCTTTGGCAGGATTTGTCATAGCCAGGATATTTGCTCTCACTGGGCTGTAGTAAGCTGAACTAGCTTTCCCCTGGTGTGGACTGAAAGCAAGTTCAGAGACAGTTACCATAGCTCAGCAGATGGGCAGTCATCTGCTGAAATATGGCAACTTGAGGGCAGACCAGCACTTTTAGGCAAAATATGTGTGTCTCAGGTGAGATATCTTTCACTGAGGACATTGTATGGGAAGAAATAACAATGGAGATCGTTTTTCGTAGAGGAGGGGAGGGAGAGAGGAGAGGAGAGGANATAATAGTATGTTAATCCTTATAATTACCATTAGAAGCAATGCAGATTGGAACATAATTATCTGTATCTCACGTAATCGTCTAAAATTCATGTTATTTTGATGTCACTGATTGATGGGTCATTTTGGCACCAGCTATAGACATTGTAACACTATCTCTTGATGGCTACCTAGAAGGCTTCAGATGAGGTACCTCCACCTTGAATATGAGGCCAGGTCCTCAGCTGACAGATGCCAACAAATGTTCATCCAATTTGGTGTAACTGCCAAGTCATAGCTGGGTGTCTGCTGGTAGCAAATGTTTTTTCCTACTTCTTCCCAAAACCACAGAGAGAATTGCGAAGTGCAGAGAAGGATAGTCAGAGCAATCTGTGAAAAGCGTGAGGAACAGATAGACTGTGGGAGAATGTGAGGGTGGTGCATTTCCTCATCATGCATGTTTGATGGATTTTGAGAAAAGAAAAGTATGTGGGCCTAACATTAAGAGGGGACTGGGCACACGTGGCTCTGTTTGCTGTTAGAAGGTGGTACTAAATAACTCTAAATGAGAATCTGGCCAGGAGAGACCCTGGCCAGGAGACACCACCATGAATAGACCTGAGTTTCTTAAATAAGTTTCACTAAGAAACATCTCAGATAATCTTTGTTATTTCTCCATATACAGATTGATGACAATCTTTCACTGACAGTTACTGAGGGCAATGCAAGAAAACCCAAGTTTCTGAAAATATTGTTACCCCTCAGACTGGAAGCGAGAGGTTCCTGATGCAACAAATGCAAAACATTTGACTGAACATCAATGACCTCAAACGTGAAGATTTGCAGAGGGTGGGAGTCAGGCTGACAGGAGATGAAATAAAGTGGATTTTGACCATTCCAGTGTATCATACTGGCTACTGCTTGTACTTATGTCATAGGATGACATCAGAAATTTACAGGGTCTCCCATTGTCTTCCTTCATCCTGTTTATGTCAAAACTGCTCCTGTCCCTTTCAGAGGTATAATTAATCCTTGAAACTCACTGGAGCAGGAAATTATGCAAATTGAGTTTCAAGTTTGAAAAAAAGGATTAAAAGGAGTAAAAGTAAAGGACTAAATCTTGCACACTATGCTTTCTTCTTACTGTGTCTCAGATGAACAGGTGACTGACTTGTGAAGATTATGCCTCTGTAAGGGGTCTTTTTAGATGAATCTAGGTCCCCTGTATGACAATAACAGCAGATATTCACAGAGCTTATACTAGTCCTTTTTCTGGAATTATTCCTTCATGCCATGGATTGCTGGGACTTCCCTAAATTACCTTGGTATCTGAGATAGTTTGCAACTAGTTTAAAAATGAGTGTCACAGTGGCAAGGCAAAGCTGTTTCTGCTCCCTCACTGAATATCCTGGAACTGTGACCATTTCCACTATACTCCCGTCACAACAACAGTAGAAATTAGTCATGGGCAGTCTCAAAGGCATTTTATTTGTAGGAAAGGTCTTTTACTATGAATGTAAGTGATGTAACCAGTGGACGGTGACAAGTTATGCTTCTTCTTTTTTGTTGTTACTGTTGTTGTTGTTTCTTTGAGTACCTATTGATGTTACAGGCCATGAGCTTAAGTGTATTTTTTTTTTCTTTCTCCTTTTTCCTTCCTCCTGGTCCAGCAGTTTCTATGTTTCTGCATTTCTGTTTGTCTTTGGATTTTAGGAATGAAACAGTACCTGTTTTATTTGTGGATTCCAAGCCTGTTCACAGACTGCTCCATTCCCCAGCCTTGGCACTCACGTGCCATGTATGTGCTGGTTTTTTACAGTGCTGAACTTCACCTGTCACTTTCATCTGCTAACGAGGTTTCCATAACAAGCGGTGGAGTGCTGAGGAAGACGCATATATTACTTCC
>VYXH01011713.1:0-46917 GCA_013397275.1 Burhinus bistriatus | reverse complement strand
AAAAAAAAAAAAAAGATCCCTCCCCTCACCCTATGATTGCCTTCAAAATCATCTGATCTGGTTTCGTGGGTGTGCATACGTGTGTGCGTGTGTGTCTATGTGCGGAAATAAGTTAGGACATTCCCTCTACAGCCATTTCGTGCGTAGGCCTGAAATACAGGGCCATCTCCAAGTGTCTTGAATTCCCTTCTGTGTCCCAGCCCCTGGCAATAGAGAAAGCTAAACATTTCTGAAAAGCAATTCAGAAGGTATAAGCAGAGGCTGCCTTGGGACGTGCACATAGCAGGAACTGTAGCCTGCTGCAAAGGGCTCTTCATNTCTTTCTGTCTTTCTGTCTTTCTCCTCTTCCTCTCCTCCTTTTCAAATGAAACTTGAGACTTGCAAGTGCTGATATTATGTCAGAAGGCAGAGCTTTCAGAAGAGCTCTATATATGGCCAGAGAGACAATGAATTTGCTGAATTGACAGCAGTGTATTGGTGGAAAGGCAGATCAGATTTTGTAAGTTGACAAAGCCTGGAGAGCTAACCAGGGTTGCAGAGATAGTGTAATATTCCTGAAGAGCTCATTCTGATCCCTGCTTCACCTCTCAGGAGATGCTTGCCTGAATTCTGGGTTATTCTGCTTTGTGCCTCTGCTGTGTGAGTCAAGGTGTGTGATATTCAGGGCAGTGAAATAGACTCTTTTTTCTAAGAGACAAAATGTCTGCTGTGGCAGAATGAGTGTTGCAGTCCTGAGTGCGTAATTTTGTCTTGAGCAAAGTGATCTTTAGAATGTACAAGCATAGCATGAACTACATGACAACTAGGACAAAAGGACCTTATTTTGGAAATGAAAAAGCTTTTCATCCAGAGGCTGGATGAGAGAGTATGAAGTTTGTGATATGATGATTCAGGTGTAAGTGAATAACTGGACCATCTTGTAACAAAGAGCTTAATTTGAGATATGTTAAATCTCCAAAAGCAAGATCAGAAGAACACACAAATAATAGAAAATCTTCCCTGTCAAAATTTTTGATCAAATTGACAGCCTTTCATTTTGCTGAGAATAGTTTGTGTGATTTTCTGATACATTTAATGAAATGATTTGAATGAAAAAAATATTTCTTGATTCAAAACAAAATAGAGCTGCAAAGAAAATAGTTAATTTTTCTGTTTTTTTCCTCCTTACTTCCACTCCCTCTTCCCTCTCCTTGACTGAGGAGATAAACAGGAAAACCAAACGATGTTTAGTTTAATTTCTTCTGATTTGAAAGGAAGTGAATATTGTTTCCAATTGATGAGAAATACTTTCTAGCATGAATCATTTAATTGAAAAAATCAGTACTTTAAAATATTAATATATTTGCATATTTTCATATGCAGATTTTCCCAGTGAGCCTCTTTCAACAGCCCTGCTCAGATTCTAACTTCTCCAATGCCTTCAAAATTTTGGGAGGATTTGGTGTTGCAGCACTGGCCAACTCCATAGTCAAATATTCTAAACTTGAGTCTCAGGTCTTTCTCTAGCGCTTAAATTGAAATGAAATGTTTCCCTAATACAGATTTGAAAAGGTTCTTGAACTGCCAGGTGATAAAGCAGTTCCTCAAAACACTGCACATTGATGAACTCCTGAGGCAGAGGAGCAGCTTGCCCCAGAACAAGGGCAAGCTCTACCACCCTCATTCTCTTGCTGCACTGTCTTCTGCCCATTTTGCAAAGTTATACAGGAACAGTTAGAAGACTGGCCAACGCCGCAATCTTGTGACCTACCTGAAAACTGAACTCGTCATGATGGCTTAGCTCTTTGGTGGGTTGGGATATACATGATAAAACATGACACTGAATAATATGCTGAGACAAACTCTTTTACCAGGCAAACTCTTTGTCAAGGCTGTATTTGGGGATGTTAACAGTGGTTTTAGCAAATTATCTGAAGTAGTATACACACATGTCAAAAGAGAGGCAGAGGAAAAGAGGTCCTTTACCAAACTAGCTATCTTGAATGGAGCTTTTCTTACTTGTGATGATCTCATTCTCCAGAGGAATAATATCTTAGGGTTCCAGTATGTCCTGTGGTCTACACCGGAATTTGAAAAGTCCTTCAAGGACTTTTCCTGGTCATCTGAAAAGACTGTCAAGCTGCAGTTTTCAAGCCACTATCAGCTTCAAGTTATGGCTGGTCTGAGTACTTTTGTCCTTCTGCCCAAAGCTGTGCACTACTAAAATAGCTTTTTATGTCTCTCTTAAGTATTTGTCTCCAAAAATAGTTACCAAGAAAGTTTGAAATATCTCCTGCCATGTCTTTAAAACCATGGTAGGAGTCCCTAAGGTAGGCAGGAAAGCAAATACGTAGGGGGTTGAATTTGGAATTCATCTTGTTCTTCTTTTTGTGTTTGCTTCAATACTTCTGTTCCCCTTTGAATGTGGCCAAATGCTCAGAACTAGAACAAAATCCCTATGTTCTCTCTAAGGCTCACTTCGTGTGGAAACTCCTCTAAGAGTATTTTCCCAAAGAAGCAGTCTGGCAGCCTGTGAGAAGAGAACAAGCCCTGCTCCCTCCTCCTGCACTCTTACCTCACTTCAGGTCATGTGAGACACTTCCCTGCAACAGTACATCATGTTCTTGGAGAAAACAAGTCCTCAGCTTCTCAAGGTCACTGTTATTGTTTTGTCTTTTGCATAGGGAGCTTGTTCTTGCAACCAGACTTCCTTGATGTCCTCCTCTCGTTGAGGGAATCAAAGAACTCCATTTGTGAAAGGCTGACAAGCCCTGGCATACTTGGAGAGACTGAACAAAGGTTAGTGTGGGTGGATATCATGAGTCATTTCTATGACTAAGAGGCTGGTATAAACTACCCCTTCCTGGTAATCTAAATTTATTAAGGTCATGGGCCGCCTAATGAATCAGTGTGTCTAAATGAATCTAAGTGTGAGGCTCATGATGTTAAACACAAAAAAAAAAGGCAGGTGAAGGTGAAGATTTAGTTTTCTGTGATGGATGAAGGCTTTGTTCCTGCATGTGCTATCAAAATGTGGTTAGCTGGTATTGCTGACTTGGTGCTTCTGTTTCTTGCTGTTTCCTGTTACTGATGCTGGACTCCGACAGTCAGCACTTATTAGAAGCCACTAAAATGCCTTGTGTGGTCTTTGAAAAGACTTTTCTGGCCAAAGCTAGAATGGAGGAGATTCCTCCACTTTTGTAGTTCAAAAGAACATGGACTTGCTAAGCCCCAAACTACTCTTGAGCTATTTCTGTCCTTACTAGTAGGATTTTAATTAACAGCAGAGAATTTAGAAAGTGGTTTAACTTCAAAGGCTATGCATTAGTTGTGTGCAATGAAAGTTGTATCTGAATGCAAAAGAAGGCTTCACACACAAAATATTAGCTAATATCAAGCACTGGTGCTGTTGACACAGCCTGCATTTAGGAGACTGCAGATCCTGAATCCTTAGCAGAGGCCAACTGCTGTCCTTAAGAGTTGATGACGATGGCAGTAACCGATGGAGCAAGGAGAGGGAACACTTACAAAGCATGTCCTGACAGACCCTTCTCTGTGCTGCTGCCCAAGTCACAGCTCAGTCCTGACCTCTGTCAGTCCTCTTAATATGATGGCTGTTAAGTACACTCCTACCACTGAAATGCTGAACTTGCTCTTTGGTTGCATCCAGGCTTTCAAGCACATTTTCCTCCTTCTTGCCTGCTTCACTCTATCTTGCTGGCAACCAAGTAATGCAACATACTGTTCATTCATGTGTGGTCACCAAATTAAGTCATTTAGGAACAAATACTGGCGGTTTCTGAGTAGCAGCATAGCCTACAGCAGCATTCCATACCCTTTCAGTTATCAAGTAGGAGTGGTGGGGCTGGTTTTTTTGGGAGTCACCTGAGAGCCATTGTGTACAAGATGAAAAACACCTTTTTCTGAGTGTCTGGCATCCAAGAGAGGAAATGAACTTGTGTTTATGAAATGGGTAGCAAAACAAGAGGAGGTCAGATTATGGAAATGCCTTTTAAGTGATGTTTGTTCTCTTGCAACTTTCAAAGCAGCTGATAGGTCTTTCTTTAGGAAGAACTCAACTGACTAACTTGGCAGAGAACCCTGTAGTTTCTCACCTAACTCCCACCACTACTGAGGAATAAGCATTGGATATCAGTCTTCAGACTTCACTTATAAAAAGCACTGCTCTCCAGGATCCAGCTTCAGACTCCCAGACCTGCAGATATTTTCAGATATGTGGAAACTATGGATTCTTTGTAGAAAGAGATTCATGTAAAGGACTTGAAAGGATGCAATATAAAAACCCACATAAACAATAATGTACTACCTAACAATGCTATCTATTGTGTTTATGACAACCTTTTCTTTCTTTATATGTGTGTGATACCCTTGTATTCATTGTGATCTTCAAGCTGAGTTCACGTTTATGCAGGTATGCTTTGATTAATGCCTTTGTTGCTAGTCCACAGAATGCAACTCTGAGTAGTTTAAACATCCATTCTGCTTGGTATGATTTTACTCATTGTATACATTATTGGCAGAATATTTTTGTTGGTCTGCTTACAATGGTAAGTGCTCTTCTTTCCAGGGTCACCACCAATGCTTTTACATTCTGATTGCTTCAGTCTTGCTGCTGGCACAGCTCATTGTAACTTCATGTCCAAAAATGTATGCCCTGTTGGGCATGCTGAAAAGATGTTTCATTATTGCTATGGAACAGAGTACACTCAACTTATCTCTGATTGAAACAAAAAGGTGGTTTTGAAGTGATTTTTTCCCCTTTTTCCTATGAGCAGACATCCCGTTCTCTGTGTGTGAGTGTGTGTGTGTATGTGTGTATGCATTTGTACATTTGTGTGTATGTCTATCTAATACCCACATCAACTACCTAGGAACTGTACACTGCTTTCAATATGTAAACATCAAGCTACTATGGAAGACTAGTGACCACAGAGATTTGCAGCTTACAGGTGAGAAACTGAGGCACAGGAAAATTAGAAACTAGATTTTCTCCATTTTGACGTATAAATTCTGAATGAGGAACTGATACTCAGAGAGCTGCTGTATAGCACTTTTTATAGGATATCTTTAACCAGACTGTTAACTGAACTGTTAAAAAACAGTAAAAGGAGTGGAAGTTGAATCAAGATGTACTGTTTTGCCGTACCCTGTTGCTGAGATATCTGTGATGTGTGCTTGTATATTAGTATATGACAGACTGCAAGACTGGGCAGGGCTATTTCTAACTGGTGACCCAGTCTGAAATGGCTTGTTCCCCGTTTCTGGCTCTTAGCATTTTCCTCTGACATCCTGAAAACTCTCCTTAACTTTCAGAGACTCAAAATATCCAGACTTCTAAGTTAGCTGCTTATCATTGTCTATCCTAACATTGAAAGTCACCTTAGACATCCTCACTGAGTAGGAAGGGATGCCAATATGCTACCCAAATGTTTAGCAGAACTTGCAAGCTGAGATTTAGTGGTGACTGTATGTCAGACACAGAGATTTGAAGTGTTGCTTGTCCAGAGTATTTGGCTCTTTGATTTGCGTTTGATAACTGGATCACTCTTAAACTTGTAATGTATATGCAGGGTAGAGAGACATGTATAGAGTAAAGGGACATGTGCTCTGCCTTCCCATGTTTTCATCCAAAAACCTAATTGCTATTTGTGGAAGCAATTACATTAACCTCAGCCAGATAGGCAACACAAACCCAGGAAAGAGGCTGAAAAGATGGTCCAAAGCAGCTATGCTCCAGTCGCGCTAAGACCTGATAACATGGTGTAGGATAGTTTGAGTCAAACTTCCTCAGCAGTGAGTTGATGGCCACTTGGTGATAGTCTGACTTCGCAGCATCAGTGATAGAATTACCAAGAGATTTTTAAAACGAATCTCAATCAATAAGCACCTATTACAACTCTGACAGAACGTAGCCTGCAGACTGGCTGTAGAACAGCCTGAAAACAGATAGAAATGAACTAAAAATATGTTAGGCAACACCAAAATGTTGACCACAAGGGTCCCTCCAGTGCAAAATGTTCTGGGATACTAATAAAAGTAAATAAAGCCTTCCAGGGAGCCAACTTAAATATCCCTTGACATAAAGAATTTAGATTCACTATTTTTAAACACTGAAGAAAAAAATTATCACTTGTGCAATGTTGTTACAAGATTTCTCCCACAGCCCTTAACTCAGGCATATTTTATAGTGTGCATTAATACATAAGCAATCACACAGAGTGGTTTATATTTAATAAGAAAACAGAAATAGAAAATTATAATATGTGCAGAATAAGAGAGGATTGAACTTTTTCTGGACCATTGGATGTTAAAACCTTCTGTGTCCATGGTAGTTTGCCAGAATTCCTCCTTGGTCCAACAGCAGACAATGAACTAGATTGTGACTCCATGGAGCTGAATTCCTCCAAGCAAATAGCTGGGATGGATAACATGCCATGTCCCAGCTCCTGGTGCAGTACTTGCTACTCAGAGTTTTCTAGCTTTTAGACGTGCCTTGTTTTATGGCATTAAGCTATCCAGGGATTTGAGATAAATCTATACACTAGAGATGTACATTTGTGCCAGGAAGGGCACAGGTCATGAAGAAAGAGGGGCACAACTGCTCACTAGAGACCATTGAAATAAATGATAGAAACGGGCAACAGAAATTTCATAGCTGCAACTGCTGTGAGCCAGAAAGAGTTGTTGCTTGGAGGGAGCCACCCTCCATTATGGAGAAGGACAAGACTGCTGGAAGGTCAGCGCTGGAGACTACAGTTATCTGCAGTTTTGAGGATCTTACCGCTAGCACCTCTGCAGAGGTGGCAGCAATATCTCCTGCTCCCCTGCAGTTATGTGGCAAAAATCTGAGAGAAGACTGTCATTGCTGAGGCAATCTCTGCAATGGACAGGAGATCTTCTCAGGCTTTGGTAAAAATCATGGTTTTCTCAGGAAAGCACTTGCAAGAGATGAAATAAGTTAACTACCTTGCTGACACGTCATACAACTAGCTGTCATCTGAATGTGTTTTGTGCTGAGGAAACAGGCTTGAGGTGCGATAGGAAGTACCGAGGCATTGAAAAGCTGATCTCACAGCATGGATAAGATGGCCATGCAGAGAGCGTTATCACCCACTAGGCCACCTCTCCTCTTCCTGCTGTGTACACAGTCTGTATGGTGTTAGAAGTTATGCGTACTGTCCTCTTTTTTATTTGCTGGGGACCCAGCAGAAGTTGTCAACAACATGGAGGACTGATCACAGGCCTTTCACTGAAAAGCTTCATCATCTTCCCCAGAAAGTGGCTCAAAATGTACAATTTCATTTTTTGAATGTGTTTGTTTTCAGTGTAGCCGTGGTGTTTGACAGTAATTCTCAGGGAGTGGAAAGCCAATTACTTGCAATAAGGAATCAGTCAGAAAAGCAAGAAACAATCAAGGATGAAATTTCTCTTTATGTCTGGTGGATGACTCTGTACTAATTTGAAAAAAAAAAAAAATTGGCATGTCCAAATATTAGCCAGATACTCAATCAGACTCCGACATCAGTGTCAGGGACAGCTGCTGCTTTGTGTTTCAGCTGTGCGAGTCATCCCATGGAGAAGTGGCACAGATGTTGCCTGTGCTGCTGGTACCTGATCAAGACATACTTTGAGAAGTAGGTTTCATCTTTCTGCAGTCATAATTTATAAAGCCACCTTAAATGGGTTGAAGTAATGTGGCAAATAACCCCTTCAGCTGGCAACCAAGCCTGACATCTCTCCCAAGAAGCTAACATTTTGGGTGCTCTGCCTCACAGAATGGGCACTGGAAATACCTGAAAATCCAGCTGCTCCATGGAAGCTGATCTCCTCTAAGACCTGGGTTCACATGTCTGTGTGGCTGTGACTACATCGTGAATTGCAGAGCTGAGAGTGGGCTTACACGGGCTGAAACCTGTGATCACTCTCTTTTTGGGAGCACTGTTGCTCTCAGATGGTCTGTAGTCTGAAGCATCTGCACCATGCTCAGGAGGAGATGAGTTTTGGGGTAGCTATTGCAGGACTTGGACGCAGTGTGGTCAGCCCCCTCCCTGTGCCTAGGCCCTTCAGGGCACGGGACAGTGGCCTCAGGGCTGTGTTGGGATGGCGAGCCAGCCGCTGTTTCCTCCCCAGCAGCCTCTGAGCTCCAACTGCGGCTCAGCCCATGGCTGCCTGGAAATACTTCAGGCAGGACATGAACCTGGAGAGCAGAAAGGGCCCAGCTCTGTCTTCATGGACAGTTTCGGTCTCCAGAGGGGTGCTGGCTTTCAGCCAAAAATCATGCTGTTGTTTTCCCTAGATGGTCTATCTGGGTTGAAAAGGTTCAGTGAAAGACTGGGTTCCCTTATTTTCAGCACAGAGTTACTCACGCTAAAACTTCTGTTACGAGGGACATTTCTTATTAAATTCATGGATGAACATGGCAAAGCTGTGCACCTCTTCTGCTCTGGTGTAAATCAGGAGGGGTGCCACTGAAGTGTAAGAGTTGGGACTGAAAGGAATGCTTAGCTACACTTCAGTCTACTTTATTTTTTTGCATACATGCTTTCCATTGACCTCCTTTGGTACCTTAGGCTGATTCTGTGAGCTGAACTTCAACCGGAATACTTTGGTCCTCAGAGAAAGCAATTTCTGTGGTGTCTGGGCACTGAAGGTTGGCAGTCTCCAAACGCAGCGCAAGCCACAGAGGCAAGACCGTGATGACTAGAAGCAAGGAAGACTGCTATGTGGCTGTTCACTGCAGCAGGAGGTCCAGCCCACTGCCTTAGGGTTAACCTAGCCCTGCTGGGATGAATGCAAGGGTGCCCGTTGATTTAGTGAGAAGGCTGGGTCAGTGGAGAGTCTGAGACAAAGGAAGCCTGAATTAGGACAGGGGTATGTGAGAGAGGCTGCAGATTTCAGAGTGAATGGAAAGGGACAATGGTTTCTATTAAGCATTAGAGAACTAAACATGGGGAATGGCAGATGGGCCAAACCTCAGTCTTCAAGCCTATGCAGCTCCATCGCACTCCCACATACCCACAGGAGATGTGGGGAAGTGCAGCTGTCTGTGGGGAAGAAAAGGACATGCACGAGTAGCCCAGACAAAGGTTTTGCAGGGGCCTATTATGGTTAGCAGGTAGAGGCAGCTGGCAGGGCTGGGGTACAGTGATCTGCTGCCACGTGGCTCCTTGCTACCTCTGTCTTCAGCAGGTCCTAGCACACAGGCCGCTTCTCTGGGTCTGCCCTGTGTACACCCCTGGTGTCTAGAGCTTCTTGCTGCTTTCCATCAGCCTGGTGCCAGGACAAGGCACTGGGTCAGGGTGTTGGGATAAGATTTTCATCTCGATTGACTGTCCTTATTCTGAGACTTGATCGGACCTCTGACTGCATGCTGTCCTTGAGCCTAGCAAGTAGACATGGCACAGGAGATGAAGCAGTGGCCAAGTTAGAGGTTTTTCAATGTAAAAATAACTTCCAGATATTTTGTCAAACTCTCAAATTTTTTTAATGTATTTTGCAATGAACCTACAGAGTTCATGGTGTTACATTAATTTCTGCAGATACAGGAAGATGTTTAAAGGATGGGTATTCAATTGACTTCAGTGGGTATTGCCAATTTCCAGTAGCTGCAAGTGTAGTTCAGACCTCTGCTACACCAGCTCAAACTCTCAAGAAGGCTGGAGTATTCCTGCAAGAGCTGCATGAAGGACAGTCTAAAGGGAGAGGATCAGTGAGCCCTAAAAATTACGTTGTCATATATTTGAAATTGTGATACTTGTCAGTGCAGCAGCCTCAATTTTCTGAAGTACAAAGTAGCAGAAAGAAGGTTTATGAGAGAGAAATCCAAGTTTATGGAATCACAGAATGGTACGGGTTGGAAGGGACCTTCAGAGATCATCTAGTCCAACCCCCCTGACAAAGCAGATTCACCTAGAGTAGGCGGGTTTTTAATATCTCCAGAGAAGGAGACCCCACAACTTCTCTGGGCAGCCTGTTCCAGTGCTCTGGCACCCTCAAAGTAAAGAAGTTTTTCCTCATGTTCAGATGGAACTTCCTGTGTGCCACATTGTGCCTNAATTTTGTTAGGTTTCTCTCTGCCCAACTCTCTGGCCTGTCCAGGTCTCACTGAACGGTGGCACAGCCTTCTGGTGTGTCAGCCACTCCTCCCAGTTTTGTGTCATCAGCAAACTTGCTGAGGGTACACTCTGTCCAGGTCATTGATGAATATGTTGAACAAGACTGGATCCGGTACTGACCCCTGGGGAACACCACTAGTTACAGGCCTCCAACTGGACTCTGTGCTGCTGATCACGGCCCTCTGAGCTCTGCCATTCAGCCAGTTCTCAATCCACCTCACTGTCCACCCATGTAACCCACACTTCCTAACCTTACCTATGACGATGTTATGGGAGATTTAGGCAAAATTGCATTTAATTAGCATCAATGTCAGTGAGGAAAACTTCCTGAAATATGTGAAATGGAGCCAAAATAATTTAAAAAAATATTGAACATATAAAGCGAATGAACTTTGCAACGTAGCTTTGAGCTAGGTTCTGCATTAATATGTATGCCATAAGTGATGAAATCCACAGGTGCCTTCCTGGCAATAGGTCTCATTTTGCCTGCCACATGGATTTCACTGCATCATAGGATGTTAGAGAGTTTGGCTCAAAATCACGGTCAGTTTCAGCCAGTTATTACTTTCATGGTTGGAGCATGATTTTATACATCTTTGTTGAGAGAGAAAGCTTCATGCTAGCTGCCAGGCACCAGAAAAGCTCCTTAATTGCTCTCCACAGAATCTGCTGACTAGAGACAGCTCTTGTTATCTTTAAGCAGTGCTGTTTTGTCAAAGGATCAAAATCACTCACAAAGAAAACAAAACCATCTCCTCTCCCCCTACCCCCATGATATTTCCAATTATCCTAGACTGCTGTCTCTCTCATCGACTGGTAGATCATCCAAAAGCTAGGACATATTATGGAAATAGACTGTTAGCCCCTTTCCTGGAGCGTCTCAAGGAATTTAGTCTCCACATATGAGGACTGAAAAGTACATCATGCCAAGGGCTCACTGTGCACGTAGCAGGGAAATGCTCCCCCTGCCACTCCTGAGGCCACCTCCTCTGGCCACCAAAAACTGGCAGAAGCCCAGGGGGAGGATGAGGAGCGCCATTCCCAAAGAGAGGAGGCAGGCTGGTGATTTTCAGTGTCCTTCATAAGAGAGCACAGGTCCCACTTCAAAGCTGGCAGGAAGGGTGGCATATTCGTCTGGATGAGAGCTATGACTTGTATGAGGAACTCAGGTCTCTCAGGTCTCTACCTCCTAATACATCAGAAATTAGCTCAAGATTAGAGTTGAAGAATTGCATCCTAACGTTCATTGAAGTCCCTGTGGCTACATCAAACCAAAGAAAAGCTCTGGGACTTTCCCCTGTAGCACACAGCGAGTGAGTGGTTTATCACAGATTAGAATCAGACCTCTCCCTCTAACCATAAGGCTTCACCACATCCTCTTATTTGCCACTGTTTAGCTGCACACTGACAGGCACTGAAAGGAAATCGTGAAAAGAGATGTGGTTATGCTACACCTGGCAAATGTCTGCAGGGGCAGAAACCTCTACAAACATCATACTTATAAATGTCTCTGAACACACCATGATCCTGTTTGTCTTTGTGTCTGGAAAGTCACATGGCTCTTTCCACTGCACATTACTTTGTGTGTTTTAATGATATGCCATTGTAAATAAAACGCTGCTCAAGTGCTTGTAAAAACCCAGAAGTCTTTCGGAATAAGCAAATTACTCCAACTTGTAATTTCATTGAAAACACTGTAAATATACCCCTACCCTTCATATCCCAAGGAGGAAAAGGTGATGGAGATTTATGCTTTTCCTTGAACACACAGATTTATAACAGTGTGTAATGTACATTCATTTCATCCATATTTATAACTGCATTGATGCAGAGTCTGGTATCCATTACTTTAATCTATGTAACTTGATCATCAGAAATTTAAACTGTAATTTTTAACACATATCACCAATAATTTCAGTTCTATTCAAAAAAGAAGAGTATATTAAAGTCCCAGCTGCAATTGGTTATTAAGACTTAACTTCTTTGCTTAAATACATCTGTTTGTTCACATAGACACTGTTCCATTCTGGCCTGATGCTAGGTATTTTACTTCAGGTTAATCCTACAACAACTCACTACAAAATACCTTGAGGGTAGAAGGAAAAAAAATACAGTTAAGGATCATATTTGGGAGAATTCCTGTAAATAAATCTTTTACATCTTGGCAAAGTGAAATCAGAAATTGAAGAGTCAGTGACAGCAGTAGCCTCTAGTCACTTAGAGTGAAGTGGAAAAAAAAAATCCAGACCCAGATCAAAGCTTCCAGTTGACAGACAGCAGAAATTAAACCCAGATACCATTTCATAAACATGGAGCGATTGACGCTCACCACATGGTTATTGTCCAGCACTGGAAAGTAAAACATCTGTACTCCTCAAAATCCTGAATGGATGACCCAGAATTGAAATTACTCAGTTGCCTGATGCTAAGAAGGTCTTCCATTGGTTTTCTTCTCTCATTTTGATTTTATTCATTCAGCAGCATGAAAATGTGAAATACGTGGATTGTTAGAAAATAACACATTAAAATGCTCACTGTTCATTTTGTAATAGAAAACAATCTTTGCTTTTCTCATCTTTAGGACTACATTTTGCTGTTTGTACTGCAGGTAAACACCGGTATTTCTGCACATTTCAATGGATCTAGTTTGTTATAGCCGGGAAAGCAATCTTACTTGAAACTGATGGGAAGAGGATGCTGTCTATGATGCTGTAGGAGCATTGTTTAAGTATATGCACTTCATGCTATATCAGAGATGTAAACAACATTTGTCAGAATAATTTTTCACAGCTTCTTTTTCTTCCTCTTCATTTCTCATTGTTTTTCTCCTTTCAGCACCATTAAGTTGTACAAACAAAAACAATGGAAATGAGGAGAGCATATGGAAGCTTGTGGGTGAAACCTTTGTATTATTGGAACCAGCAAGGGGTTTTTTTCATTGAAAGCTACAAAAATATGAAAATAACCACTGAAAAGGACAGGTCATTTCCCACTTAGAAAGTATTTTTGATTGAAAACTTTGATTAGTTTTGTCTTACTGTCCTTAGTTATCCTCCAATTGAGTTATCACTTGAATAAGGTCTACAAAATTTGCCTGCTGAGCTGGCTGTTAAATGATTTTCCTTAGGTAAGAAGTTGAAGGGCAAAGACAAAGAACTTAGAATGTGTGGAATGAAGACCTCCAAAAAAAGGGGACTCCCCTGTTGTAAAATACTTTTTTTGTTTGAATGATACTATTGCTTTCTTTACAATAACTTCTATGCTTAAAATATGGCACGTGCGGAAACAGCTTGTTAAATCAGGAGCGTAGAGAATTTCTATTTTAGAATTTATTGAAGTTTGATGCTGTAAGAGAAAGATCTTGATCACCATAAACACAACAAAAGAGTGTGTTCCATGGCTACATTAGTCCTATTGCATGAGGATTAAATTCAACCTAGATCACCAAAGAGACACTGAAAATTAGAAGATACGGAAAGAATCAGGCCTTCTGTATTTAAACTTCAAAGTTTTCCCTCCACAGTTCATTAAATGTAGTAGCTAGCTGGATTCAGAGCTAGGGATGCCTGAAATAAGGTTTTGCTAAAGTCTTGTTGTTCTGTTACAGATTCATCTTCAGCTGCAATGCAGTTGCCCTCCTCAGTTGCAGATACAAAATAAGAAACCAGCAGGGAAGAAAAAGACATGTCTGGTCACTTTTAGAAATGTGGGAGGTATGCTGGGCCTCTTAAAAGTTCCCGTTTTCTGTTTGATTTGGAGAAGTTCCAAGAAAGTCGGCTACTCACCAGAAACCTATCTAAGACTCTAACTCAACAACATTTAGCAAAACATCTCAAAGCCACAGTGTCACCCATAAGTTTCCTCCTTTGTTTCTCCTGGAAAGATAATGAAAACAGTCTCTTTTCCAGAGCTAGACAAATTATTTCAACAATAACATCAACAACAAAACCCACAGAAAACAGAGATGTGCCATGCATATTATTTTTTTGCTTCCTGTACCTTCCATTTTCCAGCAGCCCATCTTCTAGAAATCCACAAATGCTTTCTCTCTTAAGCTACCTTCTGTTGTATCCTATTGCTATAGTAGTGTAGCGCCCACACAAATTAGATGTAGCAGAGGAACAAAGAAATCACTTGCACATTTCAGTACCTACAGAGACTTCATTTTAGACGTTGTTCTAGGAGTGGGCAGAGGTCCACAGATACGTTATGCTGTGAGGCAATTCAGCCCTGTCTAGCCAGCACACTTCAAGGGTTGTTACCATAACAGCACGTTGTCCACATCGAGGAACCCCTACCACCGAAAATATGTAAAGTGATGGTATTGCACCTCCATTGTGCTATGTTTGCTGAAAAAGCCACTCACTGTGTTGTCTGCACCTACATGGTGATGTTAAGGTACAGCTGCTGGGTTTTTAAAGACATCTAAATTTTTCTGCTGGTGAGAGGAACAGCAATTTTATGTCAGTCATCATGTTTCCCACAGCTGCCATCACACCACTTGAAAATAGACCCCAGGTGACCTGATTCCCAGATCCCCTCTACCTAGGCAATATGTGAGTTGCCATATGTCGCTATGGGTAATAGCTGACGCTGAACAGGTGTATGTCATCACAGTAGACCATCTGGAGGGCAGAAGATATATAGGAAAAAAAAAAAAGAAATAAAGGTACATTTCTAATACACAAAGCTTTTGGATGACTTTTTCATGCAAACCCAGGCGTCTAATGGCTGCCTTTTTTGTTTTCTTTCATGCAAGCACCTTTCAATGACTTAACCTAAAATGTAAGAAGCCATTAGGCATTTGGCTGGACCTGATTCTGCTTTTGTTTATCAGTGACCTACCTCAAAACTGGATTCAGTCTCCAATAACTCTACTGAAAAAAGCAGATTGCATTAGGGTTCATTGCTTTAGGCCTGTTCCATTACCCTCAGCGGTGGACTGAATGTAATAACAGGATGCCACAAAACCTACAGAAAGCAATAGCTGACCAAGCAGTAGCCATGCTGAAGAGACTTTCTGAAACATGACCTAACGCTCATATTTAACTTCAGTTAGCAGAAATGAGAATGTTGTTGAAAATATTCTGATCATCCTACTGACTTCTGGGAGATGAATCAAAGCAATGGCATCCGCTTTCTGGTAAGAAGTCTGCAATTTTGAATGGTCCTTAAATGTTATATCAGAAAATTTGAATCTAAAGACTCAAAATTATGTAAGGGGTTTTTTTTGTTTTGTTTTTCTGGTTTTTATGTTTTCCTCCTCTGGGCAGAAATCTAAGATAAAGGGAGGTGGGACTCTTCACAGAATATGCTCTTTCTATAAGATCTCTGAAGTGCAGTAAAAAATAAGCCCTCTCCCATTTTGGCATATAATGTAAAAAGAACGGGTGGTGGTAGGCTTTCATTTGACAACACAAAACCAAACTTTGAATTTGTAGGACTTATTGCTGCTGACATCTCATGCTGCACTGCCTCCAAAGCCTGGGATGTTCAGGTTTAGCATCCTGGCTGAGGCTGTGCTATGAAGTTTCGATATATCTAGAAACTTCAAAAAAATTGTTTTTTATAGAATCATAGAATGGATAGAGTTGGAAAGGACCTTAAATATCATGTAGTTCCAACCCCTCTGTCATGGGCAGGGACATCTACCACAAGACTGGGTTGCTCAAAGCCCTATCCAACCTGGCCTTGAACACTTCCAGGGATGAGGCCTCCACAACTTCTCTGGCAACCTGTTCCAGTGTCTCACCACCCTCCCAGTAAAGAATTTCTTCCTAATATGTAATCTAAATCTACCTTCTTTCAGTTTAAAATCGTTACCCCTCATCCTATTGCTACACTCCCTGATAGAAAGTCCCTCCCCATCTTTCCTGTAGACCCCCTTTAATTACTGAAAGATGGCTATAAGGTCTCCCTGGAGCCTTCTCTTCTCCAGGCTGAACAACCCCAACTCTCTCAGCCTGTCTTCATAGGAGAGGTGCTCCAGTCCTTTGATCATCTTCGTGGCCCTCCTCTGCACCTGCTCCAACAGGTCCACATCCTTCTTGTGTTGGGGGCCCCAGAGCTGGACACAGTACTCCAGATGGGGTCTTAGGAGAGTGGAGTAGANCATCCATCAAATCCATGTCTCTCCAATTTAGAGACAAAGATGTCATGTGGGACAGTGTCAGATGCCTTGCACAAGTCCAGGTAGATGATGTCAGTTACTCTTCCCTTAGCCACCAGTGCTTTAATGCCATCGTAGAAGGCCACCAAATTTGTCAGGCACAATCTGCCCTTAGTGAAGCCATGTTGGCTGCCACCGATCGCCTCCTTATTTTCCATATGCCTTAGCAGAGTTTCCAAGCGGATCTGCTCCATGATCTTGCCAGGCACACAGGTGAGACTGTCTGGCTTGTAGTTCACTACATCTTCCTTTTCACTACATCTTTCCCTTTTCCAGTCACTGGGAACTTCATCGGACTGCCATGTCCATCCAAATGTGATGGATAGTGGTTTGGCAACTTGATTTGCCAGTTCCCTCAGGACCTGCGGATGTATGTCATCAGGTCGCATGGACTTGTGGCACCTTCAGGTTCCTCAGCTGATCTCGAACCTGATCTTCTCCTACAGTGGGCAGTACCTCATTCTTCCAGTCCCTACCTTTGCCTTCTGTCACTTGGGCGGTGTGGCTGGAGCACTTGCCGGTGAAGACTGAGGCAAAAAAGTCGCTGAGTACCTCAGCCTTATCCATATCCTGACTAACCAGGTCTCCCTTTTCCTTCCTGAGTGGGCCCACATTTCCCCTAGTCTTCCTTTTATCACTGATGTACCTGTAGAACCTATTCTTGTTGCCCTTGATGTCCCTGGCCAGATTTAATTCTATCAGGGCTTTAGCTTTCCTAACCTGATCCCTGGCTGCTCGGACAATTTCTCCGTATTCATCTCAGGCTACCTGTCCTTGCTTCCATGCTCTGTAGGCTTTCTTTTTGTCTTTGAGTTAGTTCAGGAGCTCCTTGTTCATCCATGCAGGCTTCCTGGCATTTTTGCCTGACTTCCTTCTTTTTATCCAAGTTTAATTTAGATTCCATACATAGTAGCACTATAGCTCATTAAAAATAAATCATTTGTACAAATAAAAGCTGGATGGCACAATTTATGCATGCTTTTAAACTTCAGGTTAACTGACACACTCTTACTGTCTTAGAGCAATCCAGTTGTTAGTTATAGGGTTTGACTTGTTTGGGGTTTTTTTGTTTGTGTGTTGGTGTTGGTTTTTTAACATATCTTTAAAAAAATAACCCTAACCAAAGCAACTAAGTGCCTTTTGTGCCGTTTCAGTATCATTTGATTGCCTTTTTTTATGACAGTTTACAATGTCAATGCATTTTATATTCTTAATATCAAACACTTGTTAATTCTTCATCTGAAGGTTGCAAGAGTCAACGAAAACCAGTCCATCGTCTTTATGAGGTTTCTTTGCTCTTTTGGAGTTTTATAAATCAATGTAATTTTGTAAGTTAATATGTTATGTTCATAAAATGATAATAGACTAATGCGTAATATTTAAGGTTGCCTTTTGTTTTAAACAAAAGAGAATTTAATACCTCTGATACTCTTTTTCTTATTACCATGGTTTCCAGATGAACAAGACGTATAAAGTGTGGCTTCAGATCTTATGAGCAAAACAATGAATTCCTGGTGTAACTCCACTGAATTTAACAGAGTTTACATCAGGGAGTAATTTTGCCCAGCAGGATTAGACAAGTCATTTACATAAAACTGGTACTGTACATCATGTGTCGAGTTGATGAATTTGCTGAGAGATTGATTTTGTAACAGTAGGTTCGCATCACATGTTGTAATTATTTGTATCATCCTTAGCTTCTTATTGTGATGTGCATTACACATCCCAAAGGATTCTGATAAAGGATATACAATGCAAAAACATGCCACTGAATCGTGCAGCAGCTGGAGAAATAACACATAGACTTTCTCTTTGGAGATTGCAAATATATCCAGAAGTAGTATTTTTACAAGAAGGGAAATTAGGTGAGTGAAAGGCTTGACTGAAAAGCATACTTCATCTCTGTTCTTATGGTTTTTGCTGCTTGCCATTTTAAATGTAACTTATATTAATTGGATATATGGAAGTAGCATAGGGCACTTTGAATCCTAAGTCAAGTAACACATTCATGTTGCTCAGAACCTTAATTAAAATTATGTTTATTTTTACAAGGGGCTGTTTTATCTGATTTTATCACAGATCCATAAGCTTGTCAAGGAATGCAAAGAAGCAGAAGAAATAATTGTGAAAATAGTGCCAGCTGAAATGAGAAAATACTTGTAGGGAATAGCTCTTACCTTCCTTACACCCACAGCAGAGTCTCAGAAGACAGTGAATGGTGTGTAGAGGAAACCAGCTTGGATAGATGTGCAGCTGAGAAAAAGAGATCTCATTGTCTGGAAGAGCAAACCCGTTCGGTTTGTTCTTCCTGTGTTTCTAAACAGGTGTTTACACAGCACTATGGACAGGTGGGAAGGGAATGCACAAATAAAAGGAAGGAAGCAAAAAGGGAATCAGAGAGAGATGAAGGAGGAGAAAGGAGGGCCTCAGCTTGACTGCCATCAACTAACCAAGGAGATGCAAAGGGTCTCTAACCATCACCTACCGAATGCTGAGGTTCACAGGGAAGTTTCCAGCTTTTTTCTCCTCACTGATCTCAGAAACAGTGTGGTTCAAGCTATTTCCTTGTCCAAAATGTACTAGTATCAGTTCATATGGACAGTTCTGCTTGAAAGGTATCAAGTTTCATTATAAATCTCCAGGATCATTTGGTTCTGAACTCTGCTGAGACAACTCATCAGTTGTGCTGCTGCCTCAGATGCTGCAATAGAGAGACTTACTTGTTGCACTAAAACTGTACGTTGAAGTTGTTCCCCTGTTTTTTTACGTAGTATTTTGACCAAGAAGAAACTTCTCTGCCAGGATGAATCCTGCCCTGGAGGTGCCCTGGGTTCCCCAGGATGTCACCACCTTGGTGTACAGGCCCTGTGGACGCCCCTCAGCTGCCAGGGCTCCCATATGCTGAGATGAGAGAGCATATAGCTTCCAGCCATCTGGGAATTGTGCCTGGCCCCTGCAGGTCAAACACAGACATTGTTACTAGAGCTGGGCAAATCAGGGAGCAGAAAAAGAGTTAACTTTTGTGTATTCCCATGTGCCTATGGTTTTGACACATGAAACTTCCATGAAAGCATTCCCATATTACAGTTTGTGCAGACTTGGGATGTTACTCTTGCTGATTTGATTGTTCCAACTCAAAATTAGTAAATGTATGTACACACAAATATAGGTGGTGAAGCCTATTTTTCATCCAGCCTGTTTCCAGAGTAACCTTCCAAAGCATAAGACAAGATGGTGCTGAGCTTCTGAAGAAAACTGCTTGTGAGTTCTAGGCTGATTCCTCAACCTCAACACTATAATTCTAGCAGAAAATCCAACCAAAAGTAATCTGTTTCATTCTCATTACAATTTATTTAATGTAGTAGCACTAAGAGTTTGTAATAGGTGATATGGATACTCCATTTTTGTGTAAAGCATGGTTACTATACAGTGCTTTGTACCTATTCAGGACGAGCAGGCACTGAAGCACTGTGCCACTGAATACTTACAAAAATAGACTACAGATACTGCAAGGTAACTGGTTTCTTTTGAAAAACACTGTGACCTCAACATGATCATAACACGTCCAAGAGTCATGCTAAGTCAGCTGCAATTATAGTGCCCAAAGGGAAGTGAATCTGGACACATCACTGCTATAATTGCAGGTAACAGTTCAGGGAGGGTAACTAGATAATTTACAAGTCATTATTTTTAGGCTCTGACTTCTTTGTCTCTAAATCCAGAAGAGAACAGGAGTTGCCTAAAGACAAGTGGGCTTTTTTTTGTATCTGTATGTGCTACATCACCACATAGCTAATCAATATATGGAAGGCAACTTCAGATGTACTGCAAAATAAATGTACTTCAGTTGAAAGAATAATGGTAGATGAGCTCAATAAATCTTCAGCAATATGAATGGCATTACATGGAGCCAGAATAAATACGTAAATGGAACAAAACAAACACAAAAAAAGGAACAATCTTAGACAGAGTAATGTAAAGTCACATGCAGGCTTTTGGGCAGCTACTTGGCAGTCTTACATTCTATTTCACTGGTAAAGATAAAAAGGGAGGTGTACATTCACCATCATGAACACTCTCAAGATATTTTTGAGGTTAACAAGGGCCAGGTGAACACACACACTGGCAAAGGGATCAATTTCTCAGCCTGCAAACAGCCAACAATTAGGCATCCTAATGTCAAAAAGACAGCCAGATTGTTTGAATGTTACCAGCATTGCTAATATTGAAAGAGTTTTACTGACAGACACGAATGCACTGAACAGTCATGTTCATCTGACCTTGTTTCACTTGTGGTCCATGAGAGGGGTCCAATCATCCCTTCTCAGGTGAGCTGTGGCATAGGAGCACCAGTGTTGTCTGTCAGAAGTCTCCTTAGGGTTGTGAGGGAACCTAGCTCCAAGAAGATCCAAATGCACAAATGCCTTTTTCTGATCACCCAGCTGCAGACCAGGCAGGAATCTGGCTCTTCTGAAGACATCTCAAACAGGCATGTGACAGCTATGATAGGAGCTGCAATAGCTTTTGAACCTGTGGTGATGACTGTAGATGATGATTTGAAGTTGACATTTGATGTTCCCAAACCTTGAAGGTCTGCCATAAGGACACACTCAGACTTAAACGGAATTGGGATGGATTCAGAGTACTGTGTATTTTACACAATGAACAACTGCTTGTGTTCAGCATTCATCATGTAACATTTCATTGTGTGGTAAGATGCATGAAATGATACATGCTGAAAGCATGCTTCTCCCTTCCCTCTCACTTTCTCCATCTTAATGCTGAGTCTTTGAGGCCTTTGCCAGTTTATAATAGGTTAATTTCCTTTTGTTACATAATCCAGCCCTGGAAAGAGTGAAATCAGTCTTTGGCAATCACTGTGAAACCCTGCATGCTGGCATCTACCCAACTGGAAAACTAGGTAAGAAGTATAGTCTAGCTGACAGTTAGAATCACAGAATCACAGTGTGGTTGAGTTTGGAGACATCTCTGGACATTGTCTAGCCAAGCCCCTTCTCAAAGAAGGGTCAATTAGAGCAGATTTCTCAGCACTTTCTTCACTCATTTTGAATGTCTCCAGGGAAGAAGGGTCTGTGACCTCTGGGCAACCTGCTCCAGTGTTTCACCACCCTTCCAGTAAAAAAGTTTTTTTATGACATATAAATGGAATTTCCTGTGTTTCAATTTGTGTCCATTGCCTCTTGCCCTTTCATGAGGGGCCATGAGAAGAGGCTGGCTCTGGCTTCTTTACAGCCTCTCGTCAGTTACTTATGCACATTGATAAGATCCCCACTGAGCCTTCTCTTCTTCAGGCTGAACAGTCTCAGCTCTCTTAGCCTCTCCCCATATGACATATGCTCCAGTCTTGTAATCATCTTCATAACTCATTGCTGAACTCTCTTAGGTATATGCAGGTCTTTCTTGTCCTGTGGACCCCACCACTAGATTTGGTTCAATAACTCTGTGTCTTTCTTGTATTCAGGACTTGGCACAGCACTCCAGATATATCTCCACAGGGCTGAGTATAGTGGAAGTATCACCTTCCTCGACTTGCTGGCAACGCTTCTCCTAAAGCAGCTCGGGTTCCCACTGGCCTTGTTTGCCACAAGAGCACGTTAGTGGCCCGCGGTCATCTTGACATCCACCAGGACTTCCAGATCCTTCTCTGCCAAGTTGCTTTTCAGCCACCTGGCCTCTGGCATGCAGGGTGGTTATTTAGGCCCAGGTGGAGAACTTGCCTCTTAGCTCTCTTGAACATGATGTTGTCCTGTCAGCCCATTTCTCCAGTGTGTCAAGGTTCTTCTGAATGGAAGCACACCTGCCTGGTGTGTCATCCACTCCTCCCAGTTTTGTATCATCTGTAAACATGCTGATAGGGCACTCTGCCCCACCATCCAGGTTATTAATTAAGATATTATACAGTATTGGCTGCAGTATAAACCCATGGGGTAGACTACTGGTGGCTAGTCTCCAGCTGGATTTTGTGCCACTGATCACAGCCCTCTCAGCCCAGCAGCTCAGCCAGCATTTAATCAACCTCACTGGCCGCTTATCTAGCCTGTACTTCCTGAGTTTGTCCATGAGGATATTACTGGAGGCAGTGCTGGAAGTCTTGTAAAAGTCAAAATAAACAACATCTGCTGCTTTCTCTTCATCCACTGAGCCAGTCATTTCATTGCATGTTGGTCAGGCATGATTTCCCCTTCATAAATCCTTGCCGGCTGCTCCCAGTCATCTTCTTGTCCTTAATGTGTTTGGATACAGTATCCAGGAGGGTTTGCTTCGTTGCCTTCCCAGGGACTGAGCCAAGGCTGTTTGGCCTGATNATGCACTGAACAGTCATGTTCATCTGACCTTGTTTCACTTGTGGTCCATGAGAGGGGTCCAATCATCCCTTCTCAGGTGAGCTGTGGCATAGGAGCACCAGTGTTGTCTGTCAGAAGTCTCCTTAGGGTTGTGAGGGAACCTAGCTCCAAGAAGATCCAAATGCACAAATGCCTTTTTCTGATCACCCAGCTGCAGACCAGGCAGGAATCTGGCTCTTCTGAAGACATCTCAAACAGGCATGTGACAGCTATGATAGGAGCTGCAATAGCTTTTGAACCTGTGGTGATGACTGTAGATGATGATTTGAAGTTGACATTTGATGTTCCCAAACCTTGAAGGTCTGCCATAAGGACACACTCAGACTTAAACGGAATTGGGATGGATTCAGAGTACTGTGTATTTTACACAATGAACAACTGCTTGTGTTCAGCATTCATCATGTAACATTTCATTGTGTGGTAAGATGCATGAAATGATACATGCTGAAAGCATGCTTCTCCCTTCCCTCTCACTTTCTCCATCTTAATGCTGAGTCTTTGAGGCCTTTGCCAGTTTATAATAGGTTAATTTCCTTTTGTTACATAATCCAGCCCTGGAAAGAGTGAAATCAGTCTTTGGCAATCACTGTGAAACCCTGCATGCTGGCATCTACCCAACTGGAAAACTAGGTAAGAAGTATAGTCTAGCTGACAGTTAGAATCACAGAATCACAGTGTGGTTGAGTTTGGAGACATCTCTGGACATTGTCTAGCCAAGCCCCTTCTCAAAGAAGGGTCAATTAGAGCAGATTTCTCAGCACTTTCTTCACTCATTTTGAATGTCTCCAGGGAAGAAGGGTCTGTGACCTCTGGGCAACCTGCTCCAGTGTTTCACCACCCTTCCAGTAAAAAAGTTTTTTTATGACATATAAATGGAATTTCCTGTGTTTCAATTTGTGTCCATTGCCTCTTGCCCTTTCATGAGGGGCCATGAGAAGAGGCTGGCTCTGGCTTCTTTACAGCCTCTCGTCAGTTACTTATGCACATTGATAAGATCCCCACTGAGCCTTCTCTTCTTCAGGCTGAACAGTCTCAGCTCTCTTAGCCTCTCCCCATATGACATATGCTCCAGTCTTGTAATCATCTTCATAACTCATTGCTGAACTCTCTTAGGTATATGCAGGTCTTTCTTGTCCTGTGGACCCCACCACTAGATTTGGTTCAATAACTCTGTGTCTTTCTTGTATTCAGGACTTGGCACAGCACTCCAGATATATCTCCACAGGGCTGAGTATAGTGGAAGTATCACCTTCCTCGACTTGCTGGCAACGCTTCTCCTAAAGCAGCTCGGGTTCCCACTGGCCTTGTTTGCCACAAGAGCACGTTAGTGGCCCGCGGTCATCTTGACATCCACCAGGACTTCCAGATCCTTCTCTGCCAAGTTGCTTTTCAGCCACCTGGCCTCTGGCATGCAGGGTGGTTATTTAGGCCCAGGTGGAGAACTTGCCTCTTAGCTCTCTTGAACATGATGTTGTCCTGTCAGCCCATTTCTCCAGTGTGTCAAGGTTCTTCTGAATGGAAGCACACCTGCCTGGTGTGTCATCCACTCCTCCCAGGTTTGTATCATCTGTAAACATGCTGATAGGGCACTCTGCCCCACCATCCAGGATATTAATTAAGATATTATACAGTATTTGCTGCAGTNCAGTATTGGCTGCAGTATAAACCCATGGGGTAGACTACTGGTGGCTAGTCTCCAGCTGGATTTTGTGCCACTGATCACAGCCCTCTCAGCCCAGCAGCTCAGCCAGCATTTAATCAACCTCACTGGCCGCTTATCTAGCCTGTACTTCCTGAGTTTGTCCATGAGGATATTACTGGAGGCAGTGCTGGAAGTCTTGTAAAAGTCAAAATAAACAACATCTGCTGCTTTCTCTTCATCCACTGAGCCAGTCATTTCATTGCATGTTGGTCAGGCATGATTTCCCCTTCATAAATCCTTGCCGGCTGCTCCCAGTCATCTTCTTGTCCTTAATGTGTTTGGATACAGTATCCAGGAGGGTTTGCTTCGTTGCCTTCCCAGGGACTGAGCCAAGGCTGTTTGGCCTGATGTTCCCTGGATCCTCCTTCTTGCCATTTTTGAAGATAGGAATGACATTTGCGTTCTTACAATGTTCTGGAACCTCCCCTTGATCTCCAATGACCTTTCAGAGATAATCATGGATGGCCTCACAATGACATAGGTCTTCTCCCTCAGCGCTTGTGGGTAAATCCCATCAGGTCCCATAGACTTGTGTACATTCAATCTGTTTAAGCGTTCTCCAACCTCATCCTCCTTCCCTAAGGGTAAGTGTTCATTATTTCAGAGTTTCGCACTGCAATGGTCAGGTATGGTGGTTAAAGTGAGCTTCTTTCAGCAAAGACATTAAGGTGAAAGGAAGGAGTAGATACATTTTTTCCATACGAATGGAAGAACTTCCCCCAATGTCTTGCATTAAGACACTTGTCTAGTCATTTAGGACTTTTCAAACTTTAAAAGGAACAAAATAGCAAGAAGGTTGCAGTGCATATGTGTTATGGTCACACTTTTTGTCTACTTTGGACTGAAAAATAGCTCCCCAAAATAGTAATGTCTAAACCAGAATAAGTTTAAGCAGGCTTTGATGGATAGCCACTGATGGACAGAATTCCTGAAAATCAGTCTAAGAGTATGGCCTCCCACCTATAATTGAAAAAGCCTAATGTTAATGCTTGTTTATTAGTCACTTTTTTTTTTTAACCTTGGCTCTGTGAATCAACATCAAGCAAATATGGCACAAAATAACCAGCTAAATATTCCATGTCTAAGCTGTAATACAGCCATAAAGTAAGAGGTAATTTTATGGTTATGAAATCTGTATGCTAAGTTGCATGACAGAAATATCAGTAAGCAAACACAGTACCTAGTAGTGATACAGGCTAGTGGTGTTATGTTACCTTGATAATGTTGGTCTGAAGGCTGATGTTTGGTGAGCTTTTTCTTTGTGGGTTCTCTTGCAAAGGCTTTTCCTGAATTCATCTTAATTCTGATCCAAGGTTTGAGAGACTCTACGTCATCACTTCACTAATTGTTAACCGCTATAAGAAGTGAGAAGTACACAGCTAACAATTCTTCCTTGTAGAGCTGTTACAGGCTGTTAACTTGCTAAAATCATGTGTTGTGGGTACCATAAAGAGAAACAACCTACCACTCGTGATTTGCCAAACACTTGTGAATTGTTCTGCATACTCCAGAGTGTCCAAAAGACTTGGACATGGCTAATGAAATGTAACGGTGGTATCATGTTGCGCACTCAGTAGCTGTGCAGTGAAGGAAACAACGTGCTGCATCATCAGAAGCACCCTTGATGGGATGTCCTAGACAGGTTACTTGTTAGGATGATATACTGATGAAAACTGTTGGTTTTGCAATTATAATAGAGCAGTTGCCAAACCCAGGAATCTCACTAGGCTTATTGATCCTGAGGTGTAGAGAGCTGTTGGCACAAGAAACTTACCTGAATGCCTGAGCTCCAGAAGAGACTCCAGCCATTATCCTTGCTCTGTCAAAATCCAAATGAGCCTGCTGTCAGTCCCTTAGAGGAGACATCATTAGGTTTCCAAAGTCACAGCAACAACACTCTAAAATTCACAGCATCCTGCTTTTTAGAGTAAGCTGCAACTCCCTGCTCTAACAATAGCAGAGCCAGCCCAAGCCAGACACAGGACAGGACACTAAGGATCCTGATTTTTATTTAATTCCCACATCTAATGGTCCGTGCTGCCTCACCTACTTGCTTGGAATTTCTCAGGTTATTTTTGAGCACAATCTTTGGGTTTTTTCATGCTCTGTATCTTGCTGAATGTCAATCCTCTACTAAGCTCTTCTGGGCTTGAATCCCTCCTGGGACATGTTGCATTTGCAAGTCCTCTCACTGCCTCCGGCTGTCCCAACACCACAATGAGCTTTCAGCATGAGAGCATAAGCTGTGTCCCATTATTCTTTTGAAGTTGCTGATGATGGGCATTCTTCCTTAGTGATCCCTTTATCATTTTGGATAGAGCCTACTGTGATGCAGCTGTGTCCTGGAATCCACGTGTTAACAAAATAGTGTATTCTTCTTTATTAGCTCTGCGTGCTCTCAAGACGTTGCTGAGACAGACACTGATGGGGTAGGCTTGTTTGGCAGGGTAAATGCATCTGCTGAAGCAGGAATGCCACGCAGGAAGAAAAGAGTTCAGTTGTTCAGGATGGGGAGAAAATGTTGGAGCAGATAAATGATGAGATGGCATCTGCATGGAAGCAGCTGAAGATGGGAGAACCCAAGAGGATAATTAATGTGCTGAAACAGGAGCCAGATGTCAATAGAGTCAGCTTCCCTGGTCATTTGAATGCTGATTCTGTAGTCTGTGTTGATGGGGAAGACTTGTCAGGCAGCCTGTTTGTGAAGTTCAGTACTGCCCGTCTTAATCGCTTGTTAGGGGTGCTTGACACTTTCTACAGCAGGTACTGTCAGCTAAAGAAAAAATAAAATTTGAGGAACTGGTTGAAATGAGTCAAAGTTTCAGGTTTTCCATGGAGAGCCCTTCTGCTGAGCTGTATCCTACCTGAAGTGAAACGATCTGCCCAAAACATCTAGATCCCCTGTTTTAAAGCAAACGGGTACAGCAGGAGCCCTGCCGGGATGTTTGGGGCTCTGCTCCTCACTCCTGCTGTCCATGGCCCACAAAGAAGGGAAGGAAGACTATTCTCTCTGCTCACACTGGGCCTGATCTGTGCCCACTGGAGCCAGTGGTTTTGTTTCAGATGAAAGGGACAGGAGTGCATGCGAATATCCACTCACACGTGCCCTAGGCTAGGCAGAGTGGGAGCCCACCTGTCTCACACACAACTCAGCCCAGCTCTTGCTGCTGAAAACGCCTGTGTGCAGCCACCATAATTTCTCATGGGAAACCAGCCCGCAGCTCACCAGTCTGGCGGGAGGAAAGAGTGTTTGCTCTTTGTAACACTCAGGACCTCCATCCTGTCCATGCAAGGTAGCAACTCAGTATCAAAGTGAAGGAAGTTTGACAGGCAAGGTGCTTCACACACAGCTTCTATTTCGTAAACCTCTTAAGGATGCTGGGAAAGCTGCTTGTTTGCCATTCCTGTACCATCCTCATTTTTATCTAACATCAACTTCTGCAATTATTAAATATCATCCCATCAATAAACAAGGTGCCACCCAACACCGCTGGTAGGACAAAGCAGGTGTAAGGGACTGCAGCTCCAGCCTCTGTGCCTCACTTCAGTAGTCATAAGACAAAAGGCAAAGTCACAACTTTTGCACCTACTGAACATTCATTAGGTTTATAAAAATAAGTAGCTTGTGCACACATTAGAGGAGGAGAGACTTGTATTTCAGGACAAGTGGCTTTTAAAAGGCATAAAATCATGGCAAGTGCTTCTGTATGTTTGTACCTTGCAGTGAGCTGTTTTACATGCCTCTGTCCCTATTCTCTTTGCACGGCATGTCTGTTCCAAACATTTTGCCCCTGGCCCTGAAAGTCAAACCACCCATGGGCAATGTACTTTGTCATTTACACAGAATTTACCACTTCTTTCAGAAAGACTAGAGGACAAACTCTTATTTCAAAAGTACTGATATGAATTTGAACCACAAAATATCCTAGTTTAATCTCAATTTATGCTGCTAGTATCTGATTTTATAATCAGATATGCCTAATGGGAGAGGGTTTATGGCTCATGCCCTCAGCTGATGTAAATCAGAATAGCTCCACAGAAATTGACGGAGCCTTTTTAAATCTGCTAGAGATCTGACCATGCGAGCTAGCAGTTTCTTGTCTAGGTTGCATTGATGGTTGCTTGGGCCTTGCTGTGGGACACAAATGCGCAAACCTGCTGTTTCCATATGCAAGGCCAAGCAGAAGACAGTCCTCTGGCTTCCCACCTTCCACAGAAGCCTGGACAATAACATTACAGTGTAGATGAGGGACAGGTCATGGGAAAAAAGGCAAGAGTCTCAACCAGCCTTAACTGGTGCTGTGTTGACTTCAGGGCAGCTGGCAGGGAGACTGTGTCCTTCCAGATACTGACTAGATGTTCCTGTGTGAGCAAAAAGTGACTCCCAGCTGGGGTACGCTTCACACATTTCTGTCCTGTCAGGCCAGGGAGCATGTCTTTCTGGCAGGCTTGTTCAAGATGAGTCCCTGGGAACATGGAGAGATTTCCACCTCCACTGCTGAACTGAGGAGAGCACAACTAGGGATGCACACAGTAAATAAACAGCCTGACAAATACAGATAATCTGTAAACAGAAGATATCTTTGCAAAGTCTTTCAAAAAATCGAAAGAGCCTATTCGCAGCAATTCCTTAAAAATCTCTCAGAAGTATGTAGGAATGAATGACTGATCCCATATAATTTTCTAAAAGTTTGAGCAGGAGTGACTATTAATGAAGAAGAAGTATAGAACAGTGTTTTTAAATACACTGATATTTATCTTCTTTCTTAGAAATAGGGACTGTGTTATCATCCCTGTTTAAAAAATGTATCTCTGTATGTGAGAGCATGCACCATTTACACATTCAGAGGTATATTTATTTAAAATGTATGTGGCATCATATGTTCACATATTATTAAATTATTCCTTGATTAGCATGATCTGTATGGCCTTCACCCACTCTCACGTAGGTCACAGGCAGGATTACAAAAGTGAGATTACGCCTGTGTGAAATAAGAGAAAGATCTGAAGCAGGGCTGCTTGGCCTGTTACCCAAACGCAATTCACATCTTGCTGCAAGAGAGATCTTGCAGTAGCATTGCATAGCTTCTCATAGACATTTTGACATTTTTTAAGAAAAACCAATGGATAGATAATACCCCCGGTTGTAACCTCCACCAGTGAGCAGCGCTTGACGCTTCAGAAGAGGTTGTGACCCTCCTGTAACAATTCATGTCTGCAATTTATAAGGACTTCCAAGAAAGTGCCTGAAGTGCAATTAACAAGAAATTACTCCTGAGGGAATTCTGTTCGTGTTCTCAGCTGGTGTTCAACTTATCTGTGAAGAATATACACACTCTGCCTATATTCTTTTTATCTTAGTTTGGTTTGAGAGTAAGTAAAATCTTTCCTGAGCCTGAAGAGCTGTATATATTTATTTTTGGCCTCCATGAAACTGGAATACGGGCCTGCTGTGTGATGTCTGGCAAGACAGTTAAACCATGTGTGCCTTGGTTTCCCTTCTGACTCCGAACCTGCCTTGTTATCGGTGAGCCTGCTTGACATCCCATTGTGTGCACACGTTGCCCGAGAACAACGGGACCTCCATGTTGGCTAGGTCCTACAGGCCCCATTAGAATATAAATTGCTAATCATTAGTGAGAAGATTAATGTGCTAAGAGTGTTTTTCAGTCACAGCATGTATAGTTTGGGACCACTTGCTAATCCCTAAGGTAATATTAATTTTAAAAAATCTTAACGTGCAGCATTGTTAGCACTAGTGATTTCATCATGAGTCTCCTGATATTTGGTGTTTCTTGTCAAGATCCACTTCCTGGAAACCAGAGCATCTTGGCTTGCATTTTGAAACAGGCAAGTTTCTAGTGCCTACTGTAACAGTGAGGCTGGAAAACATTTCCCAAGCATGCTCTGGAGACTCAGAAAGGCAAAGAAAAAAAACTTCAAATGTGTTAATTAAAAAGAAAAACAAGGATTCTGCAAGAAAACCTCTTTTATTTTTTCTATGATTTGTGTGGCTTGCGTTGCCTTCATTGTGCAAAAATATCTATCTTGGAATGTGATAGGAACATCCTAGTGGTTCTGAGGGAAAAAAGATAGAAGTAAACTGATTTTAATATCATAGCTATGGCTAGGTTGGTACTGTCCCTCTAATTGTATCTATTTTGTTCATTTTTTCATCCTAGTTTATTTTTAACAGCCTCAAATTTCATATTTTTCCACTTGTATTTGTCTCTTTTAATATCCTTGGGGTTTACTTTTTCTGCACTTTGTTCCTGACCTCATTTGGTTTATTTTTTTCTTCAGTCTTTATGATGTCCTCAGACTTGATCCAGGTTGAATTTACATCAAGTAAAAGCATGAAAGGCATGAAACAGACAAACATGGTACAAAGAGCAGTTTTCTCTTACTATTCTCTGCTGTGATCTAAAATGAGCCTGGAATAGTTAAGAAAATGTCCTCGACTTATTTACGCTCTGCTGTAAGTGTCACTGGTTGAAGATTTCCCACTAGTTGAGGGAGATGTTCCACAGGCCACTGTGCTGTTTAAGTAACTAATCTATTTCAATACTTCTTATGTAGACAAGCCAAAAAATTTCCAAACAACCAGAAAACTTTGGCAAATAATGTTGAAAGTAGAGTACTGTGCTTACACAAAGCAGTCTGTGTTACTCCGGTACCTTCTTTCAGGGCTGGACTCTGACAATCAGGTCAACCAACTGCTGCAATGAAGTAGTAAGACAGCTGTTTGCCAACTTTCTGTGGGGAGAGGGGAGCCCTAATGGGGTCTGGAAGCAGGGAAGACTCTCCAAGTGAGCTGGGAGCTTATTAATCTTGATGCTTGGGTGTTACATGGCCTCTTTCATCAAAAGACTTTGAAGCGCTTTACAAAAGAAGTGAATATAACCTGCATTTTACATGGAGGAAACTGAAGCACAGAAAAGCATTTTGCTTTGCTCAGCGTTATTATAGTCCCACCCTGCTGCTCTTCTCCACTCAGTCACAGTGCCTGCCCGCAGAAGGAGAGGTGGGCAGGAACTGGTAGGGTGGGCTGTCAATGTGTTGTGCAATCAGTGTTGTGGTGGAGGAGAGAGGGAAGGGAGAGGGAGAGAAGGGAAGGCAAATAGTCATGAAAGATGCCCAGGAGAGGGGATTGGCATGTTGCACATGTGGGACATGTGGCTGGGCAGCTTCATGGGCCAGGTGGGCAGTAGCTGAGGTAGGAGGGAGAGTAGGAGCAGCATCATGCAGAGGGCCAGTCTTTGTCCTCATCCATTCATGCAAGTTTCATCAGTGGTTGAAAATGTTTCTGCAAGCACTGGTGGGAATATTGTGTGGAAACCCTCCAATGTATTGACATGAGGCTCCATTTCCTTACTCTCAAAACCATGTCTTTGAAGAAAGAAAACTTCTGTGTTAGGTATTTTTGGTAGGATGTGACTTATTTCCTCTTAACTTTGCTAGCATCTTTCTTGTTTCTTCTCTTTTATTTCTTTTTTTTTTTTTTTTTTAAACTTTTTCCCCTGTCTTCCAGATCTTTCAAAGGGAGAGTAAGCTCTGCATTTAGTTTCTCGTTCCTCCACTCTAGATAATTAATCATTTCAGCTTGTCTGGAAATCTTGAAATCCTTACGCTTGGAACCTTATCATAGACGTTTCCGCTGCAGGAAGAGTGATCAGATGAACAGCAGTGTCTTGAATTCAAGGCAGAGGAAATGGATGACTGCATAGCTTGGTTTTGCTGTTTAGCTGTTCTGCACTTAATGGGCTGATTCTCATCTATCTTTTATTTCCTTGGAGAAGAACCACAAACTGCACTGAGAACTGTGCATCGCCTGTTATGTGGTCTGACCTGCCTGCTGCCCACTCCTCTTTCAGCCCTCTAGAAAAGGCTCATGTTCTAGGTTCCTTCCCACAAGAAAGAGGCAGAGTTTTAATTTGGATCTGTTCTTTTTACCATTGTCAATCCTTGTGTGGGACAGAGAAGCCATAGGCCCCAAGCAGTTTGCCTTCTGGTTTGCAAGCTATCTGAGCTTCAAGCGATCAAGCCAGTGCTTAGCAAGTGCAGGGTCATCAGCAGTCACAAATGCACAGTAGTGACTGAGTTGGGAGATGTTTGCTTGTGTTATGAAATGTGGTAGAGTGAGAGTACACACCAGGGATTTGTTCATTTTAGCAAACCCAGCAGAACCTTCCTGTGACCTAAATAGAATACCTTGCTCTACATAAAGCATGCATCAGGGTATTTCCTGATTTATTCATGAAAGGTTTGCTTTACAAAGGCATTTGGAACTGTGTAATCTCAGAATACATGATACATATAGCTGGCTGCTCAGCTGGCATTTGCACAAATTGCTTTGATATATGGCTGTAACATATGAAAGCACAGTGAGGCCAATTTAAATACTTGATACTGGAGTAAACTGGTTAAAAGAGTAAATTAGATCTAACCTACGGATTTTCTTGCTACCGCATAGGGAAAGTTGCTCTCCAGAATGAATAATTGATAAAGGGATGGGAGACTATATTCCAGTAAGCAATAAAATCCTCCAATATTAAATGGGCAAGTGTAAGGGCAGATCCATCAGTAGTGTGCACTGGTGTTGTGTCTTTCTCTTGAAGGGCCCTTGGCTGATTTACATCAAATCAGGATCTAACACATTGTATTAACCAGATCAATTAACTGAAGAGCTCTGCTGATTTTTACTTGGGACATTTTGTGACTTGGGTTGCTCTTTCCCAGTGGCAGAAAATAAAGTCTAAAGTAATACTTCATCAAGTCTGTGCATTTATTAGGGAATGTCAAATATATATCTTTAATGATTTGCCTATATATTAGTCATACACATTTCCTGCTGTAATGTATTCAGCAGCAAAGTAGATGGGGCTGGTTGCTCACAAGCAAGCCTTATTTTGGAGCTTTGGAAGAAATTGGGGTTAATTTACAGTAGAATGAAAGTGACATTTGTAAAGATGGTAAGAGGGGAATGCCAGAATCCATTACCCTGATGATCCTATGAATGCACTGGCATTCTCCATTGGTGAGTTAATGTTCAAATCCTATCAACATTACTTGCTGAACTTACTGCAACTTATTGGTAAATTTCCAGATTTTTATCACGCCAAGTATCTTATAATAGATGGGAGTGCACAAGTTTTTTGGGCAAAATTTTTGCAGTTAAGGTCACTGCTGTAACGCAGTAGCAATGTAACTTGCTTTGTGTAATAGTGCCTGTAGCACGAGCAAGACTATCGTCTGTGTTTTCCCTGTTGAGACTCAGGGGAAGCCTGCAGTGACTAAACTTACGGGGTCAATAGAGACCTTGCTGCCATTTTTGTGTCAAGCAACATACTATGGTACGTCTTTAGTGTAGTGTGGTATTAATTCAGCTGAAATTGTATATCCTTGCAGAAAGTAAGTACAGAGCTGATTGTTCCTGATGCTCCCTCATGGAGAATTCTGTGAACTTGCAGTCTGAGCTATGAACACAAGAAAAAAAAAAATTCCATGAAGAATCCCTCATCTTTTGTGGTGTGCTCCAGAACTTCCAGGTGTGTTAGATGATCACACAGATAATAGGATCACGTCTCAGAAAAGTCAAGTAGCCTGCCTGATACTAAAGTGGAAATTTCAATTACTTTCCTGAAAATAATCTTACTGAGCCTGCCATGAAATTAAAACTTTCTCAACTCTCAGTCTTGTGGTCTTCTGTTTAAGAAGAGGCTTTGTCTTGTGTGGCTTTGGAAGTAAGCTGGAATAAGACTTGCCTGCTTCCTGTATTTCTGAGAAAAACCCAAACTGTGTCCTAGGAGGTTACTTGATGGAGCAATGATTTAAAATTAATATAAGTCAACTGCATTTGTCAGTGTTCACCTAGAAAACTCAAGGGGTAACAGAAACCTTGGCTCTCCATCCTCCAGATAGCAGAAGAATAATTTTTTAAAACTTGCTACTGATACCATTGGCTGCCTAGAACAATAGGCAACTGTCAGATTGATTCTGTACTTCATATCTTTTCATACAGTGTACTTCATAATATCAAGAGTTGTTTCATCTGTACACACAGAAGACATCAAATGAAGCACAATTCTTTCCATATTTTTACTTTTAATTTTATCAGTTCCAAGCAGTAAGCAATTTGAGGTCTTTCTCTTTCTCTTCCCCCTTTCCTCTCCCCTTCTACATTCTTGATTAGAAAGGATCTGATTCTCTACTGGCTTTGTAAATCTGGGCATTTTAGAGTTAATCAGGACCTGAAAAGAGCAGGATGACATGAGGTTTGCATTAAAGAGTGGTATGTGGACAAGTGGCAAAGGCATGGATTATGTGGTAATAAAAACACACTGGGTGATATTTTTGTCAGAGGGCCTCACTTCACTGCCTCCAAAATGCAAAAGTATCAGGAACTCAGATTGCTGTCTCTGAGCCATGATTGCAGAAGCAGATCAGCATACACCTTACTCCCAACTCACTGAATCGCATTTAGCTTTCCTCTGCTATATCAAAAACAGCCCAAGTGAAATGCTGTTGATGAGAAAATGGGGTCCAATGTTGCTTCTGGATTAGCAGAGCACCCCTAAATTGAAGCCAAAGTTTTCACTAAGGTGATTTGGCTTGTCAATGGTTTGACCAGCCAAACCGGAGCAAAAATGGTCAGTTTGGCTTCATGGGGAGATTATTTTCCCCATATATAAAAATCGTTATTATTGTTGCTGTTTACTTGGATTCTATTATCTCAAAATCAGCGAAACCTAATAAAACTCTCCAAGCTGGAGCATCAGTTGGCATAAATCAGTGTGTATCCCCTGAGTCTAATGTTGCTGAACAACTATGAAGATCCTTGTGGTTCTGGCCACTCATTTTCGAAGTCAGAAGATCATGCTGCAATTCTCTCAGCTGATCTCCTGCACAGCACAGGACACATATTCAATATTGGTTGTTCGTGGCAGGGGTAGGAACTGCCCAAATCCCCTTGTGTTCCCTTGCCCTGTGTCCCAGCTTTCTGCAGTGGGAAAAGACTGTCTCTTTGAACCATCCATCCACTTAATGCCAGTTGTTAACAGCAGCCTTTATTTTCTTTTTTTGGAGACAACGTGATCTTATCATGCTGACGCTGAACTCTGCTTCCCTTGTCTGAAGCTGGAACTGGATGCAGAAGAGTCAAAGAGTTAGAGATAAGTAGAAGAGAGACCGTGTAATGACAGAATGTTTCAAATGCCTTCGAATTTCTAAGAGGATAAGGTGCTCCCCTGGTGCTTTGACATGGAGTCTATGGCAGCTGCTTTGGCAAAGCCTGCCAGCAGTTCCACAAATATGTTGTTTTCCCCTAATTTTCCCAAGGTGCAGAGGACACAACAACCTCTGTTACAGAACAGCAACAAAGAGTGTTTGGAGCTGCCAGAGTCTGTACAGCCATGCTTCACAGTCCCTCTGCCCCTGCTCACATGCAGGAGCATCTCTGAGAACTTGTGCAATTTATGTTGTAGTCAGACACCTACCACTTCTCTTGTTGAAGCATAATTCTGCAATTCTGACTGAAATCAAGTGCCAGAGTCACGCAAGTCAGTCTTCATCCTCAGCCTCCGCATCTCCTGAAAGAACTTCTCTGAGTCAACCCTTTTCCCAAGCATCAGCTGAAACAAAATCCTCCAAGTTGCTGTAACTTTATCTGCCCCACACACTCCAGAGGCTTCTTTGCACAGCAGAAGTCCTTTTCCTGAAAGCAGGACAGGGACAGCAGGTGTTGTGCTGGTGTCCCTTCAGTGGAATTTGATTACCTGTTTAGTTGCTTTTCTCTGTCTATTTGATATGGTTATTTAGGAAGCTGTGGCTGATGGTGTGTTTTTAAACCAAGGCCTGACAGAAATCAGGTGCCTTCAGTTTATAAAAGAAACATTAACCCACTGGTTGAGACCTGCATCATTGACAAACATGAAACTCAAGCTTTTTGCAGAACTATTGAAGCTCTGTTCTCATTTTGAAGCGTTTTATGGATCTTTCAGATACAAGGTTTAAACATTTAACAATAATGCTAGTGGCAGTGCAGCAAAGAAAGGATTGCCTGAATAAGAAAGAACAAGAGATGGGAGAAAAGGAGGTGATCCCTCATGGTTGCAGAAATGGGCAAGGAAAATTACCACAAGGGAGAAGCATCAATATTCATAGCTGCAGTGAAAGTTGAAATGATGGTCAGGGCCTGTCAGTCCCAATACCACATCCTTGAGTCACACACACTGATTCAGACATTAATTTGGACCTCATATGTGCATGTCTGACTCCCAGTGAGCCCTCCTGGAGGGCAGAGTGTGGTCTCCTGAGTACGTTGGGTGAGGGTGTAAAGCCCCAGAAAGAGCATGCTCGACACAGTTGTGCATGCAAAACCTGCCTCATTGGCATTGGCAGGAGACAATGGCATTTGTATCCTTGGACAGTACTTGGCTTACCGATCTCAATGCAAACCACACACACACACACACACACACACGCACAAAGGGTTCAGTCTAGCACCAGAATGCAGTTAGTGTAAATGAACACTGTCACGGCCAGAGTGGCTGGGGTTTTTGTTGTTTTTATTTTTCCCCTCACTTTCTGAAACAACCAGCCAATTTAAAAGCACAGTTCAGAGGGAAGGGATTCTTGTTATGCTCATGAATCTCAAAGATTTCCTAAAGGAAGAACAAAGAGAGAGGCAGAAAGACAGAGAGAGCTGGAAAACCAGGAGCAGGCAGCAGACTTGGAAAGAAATGTCCTCCTTCTCCCCAGCCCAGGAATGCAAACAGGAAGCCGCCAGCAGAATGTTTGGAGTGTGTGCAGCTGCAGTTGGGTCTGAAGACACTGAAAGCTGTGCTGAAAGTATTCAGCTTGCCTCTTACAATGGAGGGGAAACACTTGCTTTGACACTGCATTTGATAACCATTTTGTAGCAGGAGTGCAGACCCTTTCATTTGCAGGGAAAGGGAAGACAGCTGCGGCTGTCTTCAGTGAAACTTGCTATTCTATACGTGAGAGAGCGTGCTTGTTAAAAGAGGACAAAAGGGTGCTTACTGAAGTTCTGCAGGTGGCTTTTGGTTATTAACCAGAGGAGCTCAGCTAGTCCAGAATGTGTTGGGCTGCCTAATTCCCCACTAAAGGAATCTCAGTTTCTGCTTGGGATAAACAGTGCCTTTTTGGAGACTGCACTGTGTATCACCTGAAACACTGAGCTACTCCCTTGGAAACAGAAGTTTCATATCTGCTAGATCATTCTTCCATAGCACATGCTTTCCATGTGTGAGTTCTGATTTAGGGAGTTTTGGGGAGAAAATTATCTGTTACAATGTCTTCTAATTCATATGTAGATCAACATCTTCAAGGTACCAGGGTAAAAACACTTGAATTATGTAAATTGAGATAATTTCTTATAAATTACCATTCAAACAGGTTGGATCTGTGTCTTAATTCAAACAGCTTTAAAATTATCTCACCTAGTTTTCCTCCATTGTTCTTGATCAGCAGTTGACCTTGAGCTGACTTCATTCTCAAAATAGCTCAAATAAATGTATCACTCCTTTTGATTATAATACGGGTTCTGCTTTAAAAAAGTCTTGCTGAAATGAGTCTTGCAGGTTCTTCAGTTGCTAACATTTTATTACTACACTTTGAAGCTGCCTGAGATTGTGCATGTGACAGAAAATCCATATTCCTAACTAACTGATTGTTTTAGCATGTATTTCTGAGACAGCTGCATACTGCTGTGTATTGGTACTTGGGTATTGGTTACATGTATTAATTTGTCTTCTTATGGAGTTGATAATCTGGATTATCTCTTCATACTCCTGTCTTCTGATGGGTCAAATGCTGAATTTTGCACCTGCAACACCATTAGAGTTTCCTAAAGGCAAGACTTCAGTTATGAGGAGCTTTTGTAAAGGAACCCTGGGGGACACTGTTATCTTTACTAGGACTAATTGCAGCATGTGTTTCTTTATGTCTAACATGCCTGAATTTTCATAAATGAGAAATTATTGTTCCTGGTTAAGTAAGTAGGTAGAGTAGCTAAATATAGAGGAAGTCAAACTGTGGGGGGCAGGGGGGAGGAAGCTCTAGTTTCAATGACTACAGAGGAGGAACGTGCAATAGCAGCACTGCAAAAAGCATACCCAAGCTATTTCTCTGCTCTGACTCCTTATCCTCCATATCCACCACACAGCACAGTCCTCCCCTTCCCTCCTCCCCAGAGCTCCCCATGACGTGTCCCACCAGCAACCCTGACGCCAGGTGCCTACTCTTGCTCTTGTGCTGCTCCAGTGTTTGTGGTATCACCTTGAGCTCCTGCACAAAACCCAGGCTCTGCTCTTCAGGACTCAGACTTTAACTCAGCCCTACCACTGTGTAAGTATTTATAGAGACAACCAGATATGGATTTAATGCTTGGTAGTTCCCCTGCACACCTACATGTTTCAGAAGCAGGAATTAGCTAACACCTATTATTCCTTTGTGTAATAGGTTAGTAACCGCAGATTAAGGAAGGGTTCTGTAGGTAAGGCTCAGTCACCTACCCAGGATCACACAGGAAGCTGGGAGTGGAAACCAGCTCACTTAATTCCCAGTCTGCAGCTATGAGCATGAGATCAGCCTTTTCACCAGGAATGATATAAAATATGGGGGCAGACCTGCAGTGAAAAGTGTTAAGAGCAGGAAGAAATCTTGGAGTTCTGTGGGTGGAGGGAAGGATGGAAGTCGGAAGAGGAGGAGACAGAGGAGAAGCTGAAAAAGATTGCATTTTAATCAGCCTTTCGGGGAGGTTAGTAGGGAAGGGTACTGGACACAGGGAATGAGACAAGACTACAAAACACCTTGATAAGAGAAGAAAGCCCTGTGTCAGCACAGTTGCCCATGAGGCAAGAGCTGTCAAATCACTGTTTTCTGACACCTTCTGTCTCTTCAACACCTTTTGTACTGTTTTTCCCTTCTTGTCAGGGTTCGTCTGACAAGGTGAAAAAAAAGGGTTTTCAGAGCAAATCACAGCCTGAGGAGCTTCCCCAGTTGCAGATTGTTACCCAAGGGAACTCCAGACCTAGATCTCAACCCATTCCTTAGTAAACAGCAAGGGTCTCGTGAGATAGAGATTGTCATTGCCACATCTTATGCAACAGCACAGATGTTGATTCATAGCGCCTATCTGTGCTCCAGTGCAAAGCTCACCCATCAGCGGCTAGATATTTGGAGAAGAAAATTTGTCTGGGGCTCTCAGTAACCACAGCCATGAGCTATCACCGTTGCAATCACAGATTAAGGAAAAAGTGCTTGCAATTACTCTATGGAAAACAGCAAAGTTTGCCAATTTGGACAGTGAACTGGGAAAAGTGATTAAGGCAGGCTCAAAGAAGCTGGTTTTAACACCTAGATTATTTTTTGGTTGTTTGAAGGGAATCTTATTTTGAAAACAAATAGTACTACACTCTGTAAAACTGATGAAATAAACTTTCCTCTTTTTCTCACCCATGTGGATTGTCTTACGGTCAACCTGCAATTTTTCCTTGTAGGGGCATGCATCTGGGTCTCTTTTTTACCTTGTGACCTATTTTCTTTAAATGTGAGAGAATGTAATATCTGCAAAACCTTTACCCCTCCCTCTGACAATGTGATTGAAATTGATTGACTGATTCAAAAGCAATTAGGTGGGGCTGACAGACAGACAACATGCAAGTATTCCGCTGTAAGAAATGAGGCAAAAAAACTCCATGGCCCTTTGAGACATCCTAAGGCCAGTATCAATAAAATTATATTTCAGATGTGAAGAAGGGCTTGCGTGTCTGATACCTTGCCTTTTTTATCCCCCAAATCTCTCAGGTGGTCTAATAAAAGATATTGCCTCTTCCTACAAAACTTTCCCCTCTCTGTAAAATGGGGCATACAAAATCTCTTGTCCCCTGGAAGAATTTAGGGTGCGTATCCCTATTTTCTGTAACAGAGGTTTTATTTTCCTCTGGTTTCAGTGCAGTATCTTGCTGCCCTGAGCACTGGAAACGTCAGGGATATACCAAACAACCCATGTGCTTTTCATTATTCTCAGCATCATCAAAAGCACTATATTCCCCACAAGGTGGTGGGCAGCATTGAATTTTCTCAGGGGGAATTTTTTCCTTTGTTTCTTCTCCTTATAAACAAATACAATCTAAAAGCCTGACTTGCTGTCTTGAAAGGTTTCCAGAGTAAGGTGATGTGCACAGCATTTTATGGGATAAGCATGTTTCACTGGTCAACGGCAACTGCGACAGCAGCATCTGAAATAGAAGGCCAGAATAATTCCCTCCACGGCAGGAGTCTCTGGGTGATGTTCTCTGACCTGTGTTATGCAGAAAGTCAGACTGGATGATCAGAGCAGTCCCTTCTGGCCTCCAAATCTATGAATCTATGTTCTGATTATACATCTGAGCATTAGCAAGCAAAGTTGAAAGTGGTGATTTATTGAATGCTAGCTACAGGCAGATTCTTGTTTCTGAATAAGCAACTGCTTTTAAAAGGGTCCCTGTAGCTCAGTGGGGTACAGAGAGCTCTCACTTCTTTTGGGGAAAAGTCCTCGCCATTCTATTTCTGTGAAGACCATTTCAAGTTTACAGCTTTGTGTAAGTGATGTTTTATAATAAGGATTGACCCTTTCTGGAGATGGCTTTGTGGTTGATTTATAGACAAATCCCCCGTAAGACTGCTTTGGTGTCAGGCCAAGGTGAGTGAGATCCATCTCTTCTCTCCTGGCTTGTGGATCAACCCATATATGAAAGCATCTTGGTTTGGTGGCCTGAGTTTTGCTGTTGCATCCTGCTGCAGAATATTTGAACCTTAGTGAAACAGACAATGTGTCAACAGCTCTTACGAGGCTTGTCTTTGGCCTAGTGTTTCGTTTGCTTCCAAAGACGTCACATACAGAGCAGAAGATGCCTGCAGCTGCTGTGAATCCCTTTAAAGATACCAAGCTCCAACATCTCAGAATAAAGATGCCCCAGTAGTATCCTCAGATGTCTGGAAGGAGCATCATGCACCTCAGATGCTCACTGAGAGCTATGGCTCTTTAAAATGCTGGGGGAGAGCAGAAAAACAGCCTAGTGTAGTGGTGGGTCAGTGGTGGTACAAAAGGCAGGGGGAGGGGTGGCTCCATGGACAGCCAGAATTTTAACTCCAGAATGCTGTTAGGATTTCAGACAGGATCTGTTGTTCATGTTATTGATGTCAAAGTGGTGGAAGAGGTATTGGCCAGGTTTGGAACAATAAAGACTATCAGAAGCCGTGTAAAACCAATAATGAACTGAGGAATGAGCATTAATAATAGTGTTATCTCTCAAATATGTAGTCTATAGTAACATATTGCTTTTAACACTGGAAGTCTGGGACAAATTAGACTGTAAAATACACAATGGCAGTTGGCAAACATCATTGACTAAAGAGTTCTGCTTATTCAAGAGTGTGAGGCCTTAGTTCTGGAAAATTCTCTTAAATCAATGATGGCACTACTGCACTTGATTAAAATGGTTAGATCTACCTGAACAATGAAATCATCACTTTGAATTAGAAGAGCAACCCATTAAATTGTAAAACATCTAGATATTAAGGCAACCATGTTTCTAGGTATATACATTATCTTTATTTACAGTACTCCTTTAATTGAGTAGCTTAACTGAGTAGAGATTGCACAATTATTAAAATGCATGTTTACATTCCCCTAATTTGTACAAAAGTAATTTAGAAGATGAATTTCAATAAATATTCAGGAAATCTGCATACAGAGACCATGATTATTATTGATATTTGCATACCTTCCCTTTCCAGTTTCACACACTTAGAAACCACACAGAACATGACTAAAGAAATGATTGGAGAGGCTGCTGTAAGTACAAATATGTATTCATCAATAAACGTTCAGGCTTCCAGGTGAAAAACAAACGGCATTGCTATGGAGAAGAAATATTACTTTTTATTTAGATATTTATTTGGAATGGGATCTGTACAGATAAATCCATACTCAGAATATAGCAGTCTATTTTGACAAAGATGAATGTTGTTGAAAAGAACAAGTAAAACACAGACAAAATTGCAAGTGCCAATGGAAGGCAGTACAAGGGGTAGCAGATATGCTAGGTAGACATGCTCCAGATGTGAGGGGACAAATGGCCAACAGTGAGATAAGCTTTCACTCCAGTACTGATGAAGAGGGCTTGATTCAGAGGTGTCAAGCAAAGTAGAAGTAGACTCCAAGTGCAATAGCCAAAATCTACATTGGGACCTTCTTCCTTGCTTGAAAACAAGAGGACCTTGGTGATACTCGATTTCATAAATCCTGATCCACAATAACACATCTTCTGCAGCCAAGCAGCTGCTCTGTGTTTCAGTGAAAAACAGACTCCAGCTGCCATCCAAAGGCATGTGGAACATGGGATTTTGTGCATTTCTGAGACAGAAAAATAAATTATAAAATTGTGAGCTGGGAGTGAAATGGACCAAGAACGAAATGACAAAAACAACTAGCAGAGCAGTCTGTGCAAGAAACAGCTACACCCTATATTAGGTTTCCAAAAGAGGCCAGTGGTTAATGACTGAATTGTCCTTCAGTTTTTGCAAATCAGGACACTTTAAAAGATGCATGGAGAGGGCATCCAAATTCAGCAGGTGCTTTTGGGAACATTGGCCATCACATTCCCACCCAAGCTGCAAGAAAGAGATGAGAATCCCACAAGACCTTGCAGTGCAGCTGATATGCACCCATGCACAGAGAAGGATCATGTGTGTGTCTATTTATATTTATGTGCTGTATCTAGTGAGACAAGCAATAGAAAAGAGGAGCCTTGTCAAGATTATCTGTCATGAGATAGGAGAAACCTATGTATCACTCATCCTGAAGGCTGTGCACCAAGGAGCAAAAGAACCTCATGCTCCCGTGACAATGAAAATAATGAAGTCAGATTATCCAAGGAAACTGTGAGTTTGCCTTACCCACAAACCTCAGCCCCAGGGAGGGAAGAAGAATTATCAGAAAGGTCATTCTGAGCAGTCAGAGTCAAGGACAGAGCTGAACAGCCACTGAAACCCATAGGAGCAAACACAGAGCTCACAAGAAGGCAGAAAGAAGTAAGAGTTCAAGGGAAATAAATAACATGAAAAATTTTAACACTACCGAGGAAACGTAGGAGACATTTCTCTCCATGTTGTGAAGACCTACAATGGCATGCTGATAGGATCCCCAGAGAGAGCACGTCATCTATAACTATGCAGCACTGCACATGCTGATACCACTAATAAAAGAGAACGGTTCAGATCACAGAAATTAATTAGTTTAGAACTGCAACCACCAGGAAGAGAGCATGCACACAGCAGCAACTCAAAGTGTGCTCGTATTAACGATTCTATGTCTGGTGTGCTGTTGACAGAAACCTGTCTGTCTCGACAAAACTCTGGAAGCAGCTTTAAACTTCAGGCCCCTATCAAACAGCAAGTGGTCTCCCAGCAGTGTGCCTGCATGGAAGCTAGTAAATCCAGCAAATAAGGACTCGACAGCATCTCCTGCTGTCATAAGGAAAACTTTAGCTGCTGTACTGGAAATGTCCCTTCTCCTTGGGGGGCCATCTCTTTGCATGCACTTACCGTGCCTGAAAAGCAGAGCTGGGCTGCTGCTTCTCAAGGCACCTAAAGTCCTGCCCTCCTAACAAAATCCATCTGTGGAGGGAAAGGGGCAAACCTCTTGAGAGGCTCCAGCACCCTGCAGGATGGAGCCATGCTCCTCACAAGCTTTCTTGTTGCTGAGAGCATGTTTTTCCAGTGCTGAGAGGCAGAATGAAGGCTTGCATGCATTTTCCTGCTTATCCTTCATCTGAGAAGGGGCTCAGCACTTCAGAGTCCGGAGCTCATTTAGAGGCACCTCAGTAGTTCAGAGTTCCCATGTCCATTACTTCATCAGCCACAATTTACTACAGTGCGATGTGATATACAGCAGGGCCATTTCGTCTCCTGGAATTTTAGAGAGGGAGTCTGCATTTTAGCATCTACCAGTTTTATCTCTGCCATCTGAATCTCATTTCCAGGAAAACCAAGGGTCCTTCTAATTACTGCTCTGTTGAATGTATGTTGCTCCAAGTCTTTGTGATTGACTGAAATCTGGGGAAATGGGAACTGACGTCATTAGTCATTTCTTCAGGGGAAACCCACTGACACCCAATGAAAAATGATAATAAAGTTGTATCAGTCTGACTATGTATCTCAGTACCTTGTAGAAGTACAATGTTTGAAGAATACACTTGAATTTCATAGAAATTTAAGCATGGCAAGCACCATTCTAAGACTTTGGTGTTGGCTGCCAGCATGTTCTTATACCACAGAGGACAACAGCGTTTTATATAGCTAACCATGGCTTGTCTCTGTGCCAGAACACCCATTATGGGTCACAACACAGGGCCCTTGATGCTCCTAGCATTTGCTACTGTGGTACAGCGAGCATGAAACATGTGGGGTGTGTTCTCTGCTCTGCCACTGATTTGCTGTGTGACTTTGGGCACATTGTGTCCCCTGCCTCAGTTTCCACATCTAACACGTTAACATTTTCAAATCAATTATCCATGACAATGCGACTAGAAAGAATGCAGCACTGATTTTGTTTTCCCCTCTCCCCACTGGACATGAAGATTGCAATTTATCTATTACATTGGAGTATGTATGCACGCAGCACTCATTGTCTTGTAAACACTTATTAATAATCCTTGGAAAGTCCCCATGAGTTTGGTAAGCAGTATCATTCTCATTTTGCATTTGAATCACAGCAATATGAAAGACAAAAGGACACATTTTAAAAGCAATCTTTTATTGTATCTACGTTTATTTGCATCAACCTGTTCTTTCAAAAGCTGGCAAGTTGGAGATTCCACAACCTCCATGGACAATCCTCCCCAATCCTTAATTATTCTTACCATCAGAAAGTTTCTCTTGATGTCTGCCTGATTTAAATCTTCCTTGCTGCATTTTAAGTCTTTGGGTGTGAAGAAGCATTTGTATCTTTCCTTTCCACAGCAACTCAACCATATGTAAGGATTACCTTCATAACTCACCACGGTTTTCTCCTTTCAGAACAATGCTATCTCATTTGGTTTTTCCTTCTTAGTCAAGTTTTTAAGATTTTTGACCATGCTGCCATTTCTCCAGGGGGTCCAGGTATCTCTTCAATGTAGTGTCCAAAGCCAGACACTGGCGTTCTGGCTGAGGGGTTGCATAGAGAAGATTTACTTTGTGGGCCTGCTAGATGACACTCCTATTCATACATGTAAATATGATGTCAGCCTTTCTCAGTAGCATGACATTGTTGACTCATCTTCAGCTTGCGACTGACAATCGTCCCCAGATGCTTCTCTGCACAATTGCTGCTGAGCCAGTTGTTTCTCCGTTGTGTATTTGTGTGGTTGGTTATATCCAGCCCAATCCTTTTGAATTGTGTCCTGCCAATTTCAGGCCAGTTCTATAAGTTACCAAAATAACTTTTCTTCTTATTAGCACACTTGCAGTTCTTCTGACCTCAGTGCTCTCCGCAGATGTAACTGTACTACCATTGATCATTTAAGTCATTAATGAAAATGGTGAATAGGACTCCTCTGGAGACAGAACCCTGTAGAATCCCCTTTGAAACATCTTTAGATTTTGACAGTCACCCATTGATAATTATTGATGAACATAGATAGGTGGTTTCATAACCATGTTCCTGTAGTGGACGCCACTGAGAATGAGAGAACTTGGACCCTGGTGACCTGTAAAAGCAGGACGCTGCTTCAGTCTCCAGCATCACAACCATAAACAGATGTGAAGCTTTAACAGCTATAGACACACATGAGCAAGATCTGCAACAGGAAACTGTAACAGCACCACACTGGATACCACAAAAAGAAACGACGAGTGCTTGTAGCGGGTGACTCTCTGTTAAAGAGCACTGAGGCATCCATCTGCTGACCTGACAGGGAGTCACAAGAGATATGCTGCCTTCCAGGAGCACTCCCAAGAGGGTGCCACAACATGTCAAGAGCACAGACTACCATCCACTGTTACTTTTTCATGTAGGCATGAATGACACCGCAAGACAGAACCTGGGCAGAATTAAGGAAGACTATAAAGCCGTGGGGGTGCAAGTGAAAAATATTGGTGCCCAAGTTATCTTTTGCTCCATTTTACCATTTTTGGGGCAGCCAAAAATAGACATATAATCCCTATCAGCTTCTGGCTATGTGGCTGGTGCTGTCATGAGGGTTTTGGCTTTTATGACAAGGCATTATTCTTTGATGACTATAACTGTTAGGGAGGGATGGAATTCACTTGTCTAGAAAAGGCAAGGGAATCTTTGGCAACAGGCTGGCCGACTTGGTGAGGTGGGCTTTAAAATGAAGGACTCAGGGGATGGTGTCCAAAATGGCAATGCTCACATGATTGCATCCAACTGGAGAATAAGCCAGGCCAACAAAAGAAGTAACAAATGTTCCTCAGCTGACTCCCAAGATGAGAACCAGAAGGCCAACCACCTCAAGGGTGCGTATGGCTGTGATGAATCCTCTTGCACCCCTCCAGGGA
>VYXH01011712.1:717953-729952 GCA_013397275.1 Burhinus bistriatus | reverse complement strand
GTGAGGCACTGGAACAGGTTCCCAGAGAATTTGTAGATGCCCCATCCCTGGAAGTGTTCAAGACCATGTTGGATGGGGGTTTCAGCAACCAGGTCTAGTGGGAGGTGTCCCTGCCCATGGCGAGGGGGTGGAACTAGATGATCTTTAAGGTCCCTTCCAACCTAAACTATTCTATGATTCCATGGTTCTAATACCAAAGAAAAGAAAATATTTCAAAATAAATATAAGAGCAAGCAAAGTACAACGTGAGTGCAACAAGCAGAAAAAAACAAAACATGGGAATATCACAGAACACAAAGAGTACTTCAATTATTTTCCAACAAAAAACTGTTATTGTATGTAATTTCTCTCTAGCAAATAGTTTAATGCATGTGCTCAGAGAATGCACAGGGAAATTTATCTGAAAGAGACAATAACTTCATCATGTTACGGCTGCAAATAAAGAAGTCTGAACTAGTAACAAATACCCTCTTAAATTAGAATACAATTAGATGCTGATATCCATCATTGCCTATAATCACCCTCAAGGGACGCAAAATTGCATAGGACTAACAAAACATTCACTTGTTTTAAAATTTACAGGAGGCTCAAAAAAGTTTCACATGCATTTTACCTCAAAAACAATGTGCTACTTATTCTTCCTACCAATGATATTTTACATAGCATTCTGGGATCAAAATGTAATTTCAACAATAACATTTTCTGATGTTCTTCAAGGAAAAATTACTAGTTTCTTCCCTCTAAAAGGATTTAGATGGAATAACATTTGTGTTGAGATTATTGTGAATATGTTAAACTGACAACAAGTCTCCAAGGGGCACTGCTCATTAACGTTCTGTGCATAAAATTAAAACTTGAAATATATTTTTCAATCCATTTTTAATCACTTAAGCAATTCTTATGCAAAGAAACTATTGTGCTGCAATAATATATTTGCATAGTAGGATATAAAAGCTATTAAAATGTCCTAGATCCCCTCCCTTTCATGCAAAAGGAAAAAAGGTGACTCTGATTTGAAATATGTACTGTATTGAAAGAAAAACATTTTCAAAGATCATGAAGAGTTTGATTTCAGTTTATACAATGCAACAAAATTCAAAATTATAGCTTTTTCCTTCATCTTTAATTCATACTGTGCCTAGGTACCCCTGCATGTATCAAGGGGAGAATTCTGGTAAGTGTTGCACATCGGTACATACAAGAAATTTTTACACCGAGCAAGCTAGAAGTGGTGGTCACGTTCCTTGGTTTTTGAAATTTCAATAGGGCAGCATTCTGCAAGCTCTCTGCAACTAGATCTGTGGAGTAGTGCTCAGAGACAATGCCTATTAATCAGGAATTTTAATGCAAACATGTCCTCCAATTTGAAAGTGACAAAGCCCTTCATGTCTGTAGCAGAAATAATTTTATTTGGAGAACATGTACTTATTCCACCAGATACAATACAAATACAAGTGTATCCATCAGGTGTAATGTAAAGAAGTCTGTCATGTAAATCCTTAGTTTGAATAAAATGCAATGAATCTGCTAAAAAAAGAAAATAAAACTCCAGGAATTATTGAATGGTATCTAAATCCAATTAAGATTGTTTATGCCCTTCAAGCACAGAAATCTGCATAAAGCTGTAGCTGTAAGTGCCATTTTATGTAGAGAAAAGAAAACATTTTATTGTTGGGAAAACAGACACACCACTCACTGTTCCAAAGTCGCTGGATAACTACAGCCATAATAAGATCACAGTTCTAAATTTTCCTACAAAATATAATCGTTCTAACCAGACCATTAGGTTCCTTTCATAAATGTTCAGGAACTCCAATTAACATATTCTTGACGTGATAGACTTTAGCAGGGTTTTTTTGGAATGAAGCCAATAGTGTCAATAGGACTTTGTTTACTTAAATCACAGTAATCACAACAAAGCAGTCTACCACTCAGACTGCCTACATCCAAAAATATTATTTAGAAACATTAGCAAAAGACACTGAAGTTATGTTTACAATCTCCTCTATTAGACTTCCACACTTACTATTGCAAACCATGGGGTAGCAAGCACAGAATTGCTGGTACTAATTAATATTTTTGGTAAATATTTTCAATGCAAGAGTCTAAGCATAGATACACAAATGGATATATAAACACCTCAGCAAACAGCTTCATTTTCAGAGGTTCTGACATTGCTGAAATTGGAGGGGAAGAAGCAAGCTCAGTATAGCTGAAAGAAAATAATGAAGCTGCTTTTCAGGTTTTTAGATGCGAAGATAGCAGTGCTTAGAGTGTGAAATGCAGGCCTTCATAAACAAAAACAGAGTACATGGACTGGCATACACCACTGTGGGTTTCCTTAGGGACATTAACATTCTCCTCTCCCTCACTGCTACTATCTCCCATCAGCGCAGAGCATTTGTTCTATTTTTCCAGCCATCGGACAGACTAGTCAGAGCACTGACAGTTATCTCTACAAAGCTGCCAGACATCCAGCAAAAGCTGTAGCACAGCAAGAATGTATGGGACTTGGTCATCACCTACTAGTTGGCAACACAGCTCTGGGACAATTCCCCAAATCACTAGCATGTGCTATTCACGGCACATGTATTACATTGCCCTGTCTGACTTCTCAGATAGAAGACAGCATCTACAAACACCTACCCCAGCAGGACACAAAGCAACAGAAGTCACACAGCCCCCTGTGCTATAGTAATTCTTTCTTCATGGGAACAGCTATCTATAATGCCCATCTCTTCATAAGAAAATTTATTTCTGTTACACCAGATCTCTACAGTTGCTAGTTTATTTCAAGCGTTCAGAAAACAAGTACACAATTCAAGGCTTCCTTTAGGGATGAACGCTTAATTTGGAAGCTTTTAGATCACAAAGGTGAAAAACAGTCATACTTTTTCATTTGCATTGCTGCTTTCCCATTGACTGTGACAGTCACTACAGTTTATATCAAAGTACATGGTTATATTATGGGATGAGGACAGAGTTGGATGAAGAGTCTCCCAAGCACTTTTGTGCTGCTATACACCCAAGACCACCAAAAACTGAGACAGTCCTATTACATGGCTGAGACCTCCTCTAAGTCCAGCCCAGCAGATTAGTTTCTCAGGGACTGTCCTGCGCAACCACAGTATTATGTGCTGTAGTGCGTCAAGCCAGCTCTGCCTACGCTTACCTTGCATGTATGTAGGACAGTAAAATAACAATAGTTTTTTTACATCATTCCGTATTTCTCAGAGANCGTGGGTGTAAGTGTCCAACCTGAACAGCGCAGAGCTCTTCATAAAGAGATCAAGGATTTAGATCTAATTGTGATTCTGTGATCAATAATTTAAAATAATAATTTCTGTTTATGGCCTAAGAACTAGCAAGTATAAAAACATTCAAAATACCCTTTACAACAAAAAATAAACTCTTTCTTTAATTTTTGTACCCATTTGCTGATGAAAGGCAGACACTTTTGGAAACATTTGGACACTTTTCTCCATAAATAAGCTATATAAAAAGCCTTAACAATTTTCCTATCAAGGTAGGCCCATGAGATTTCCAGAAACCTAAAACCAGCTCAAATCTTGAAGACCGTGACTGATGTTATCAAAGCCATCATTACATTATACAGTCTTTTGCAGCAGTAGAGGTTTAAGATATCCACCTACCCCAGGTTGTTCATTTCAGCTTACACATCACCCTTTCCTGTCTCCATTCTGTCTGCTGCCTTGATTGCAGAAGCACAACCGCTTGTGGAGCTTTCTGTGAAACAAATCAACACAGTAAGCTGACTTTCTTTTTCTGCAGAGTCTATTTAAGTCAGTTTGATTCCTTGACCTATTTCGCAGAGCAGTACCACCTATATTTGTGTCAACATAACATCCAAAGGCTGTAGCTTTGTAAAAACTTCGACCTAGCACTATCATCCAGCACTGCCGTCCTCCAAACCCTCGTGCATTGCCCCACCCTGTGCTGGTGGAAGCACTTGTACAACTACACAGAAAACTGTATTTGGGTTAAAGCATCTTGTTTTCCACTTGGTTAGTTTTAATCCATATTAGTACCTCAGCCTGCGTCAGAACATAGCACCACAAGTACTTTTACTATCTGCTGGGAGAAGGAAGTACAGGATCCGTACAAAAAACAAGACTGAAACTACTTCCCTGGTGGTAGGGTGATGCCTTATGCAGGTGAAAGGATATCTGAAACTCAAGATACTAATCTGCAACTCTCAAGTTATATACAGGTTGTAAATTCTTGAAGAACAGTTGTGAGTTCTCAAAGAATAGCCACTTGATCAACAGCAGTGCTACTGAGCGACTGAATAACTGGATAATCCCCAATTGGAAGAGGACAAGAAGCATTAGCATTAGGATTTTGGCATTTATGGCCATATCCAGGTTAGAATTTACCCATCTTAGAAGATCTGAATGTTCCTTGGAAGCACCAAGTATTCAGACTTGATTCTATTTAAGCATGTATCTTGAGTGATGTAGTATCTGTTTCAACATTCGTCATGCGATAACAAATGCTACTGTATGTAGCTACAAGATCCAGACTTTCAGCAAATGACTTTTGAATCTCAATGGACCTGTATCCCTAAGTCATTCAGCAGTTATTAGCTCATTAAAAACCTATTTCACTTCTTTTTCATAGTGCAACTCTAATACTGTCCTGTGCTCATAAGAACCTAATAAGATGTAAAACTAACTACTCATTTACTGCATTCCCTCGTCTGAAAAATAATTTAGTTTTGTACAAAAAAAGACTGACCATTATAAAGTCCTATTTTCACAATGTTAGTATAAGAAGTTTCATTCTCTCTTGACAGATGCTACTGCAGTTTAAATCCTGACACATACTAAACTATGAATTTGACTGTGTTGATTAACAAATTACTTTTCTCACAGAAAGCATCAAGGCTATAGTAAGAGGGCTCCTGAGATAAATGTGACTAAGCAGCAGGAGTTAATTAAGTAGGACAATGAGTAAGCATTGATGGGTGTGATAGGAGACCCAGCTGATTTAATTGCTAGTCTAATTATCAATTAGAGCATCAAGAAATAGCATGTAAGTGAAATATTCTATTTGTTGATAGTTTAGTGATTTTTAGAGACCCAGAAGAGCAGCATTAATTGCTATTTTAGGACCACAGAAGGAGAGGTTTTTCCCCTCCTCTTACTGAAATAGACATTCTTAGTAATTCCAAATTGACTAATAAATGTATATACAGTCTTCTCATAATCACATATTTAAGGCCTTTAGATCCTTTGCTCTATTAAAAATAAAATTTAAAAAAAAATAAAAAGCTAGCAATTAAGCATTCAAACACACTACCTATAAACCACTCAGCTTAGGTCAAAACCTTTCTGCATTTATGTTATAATAAGCACAATAACTGTCCAAAGGTGTGAAAAAGTCACATTAACTATTTACAGCATGTTTGTACAAGCCAGTTTTCAGACAAAAAGAAAGGGGTCAGGAAACTATTTCAACCCATAAGGGCAAAGAGCCAGTTGGCTACATTCATTGTTGAAATGTTTTATAAAGCAATTGTGAGAAAATAAAATTACCAAAAAATTGATGGACAGCCAAAAATATTAATATATTGGAACACACTGAACTTTTTACAAGCTGTAAATATTTTTTGCGTTCCTACATATAACCCATAAAGTATGTTGAGGTCTTTCTCAGAACTTCTAATATTAGCATGTAGTTTGCAAAGAACATCTACCAGAAAAAGGCATCAGAAAGACACTCTATGTCACAAGACTGATGTCATTTCCCACTATTATTACCAAAAGAAAATTTTGATGTATATCAAGAGGACCTAGGAACTGGAGATTGCAGGTTAAAAAATGGAAACCGAAGCAAACACCCATCATAGCACATATGGTCTGAGCTTTGGACACGTTAACAAGCTGATTCTTATCAGAATAAAAAACCCAGCATCCTTTAATCATTTTTCATGTCCATTACAAACAACTGAAAATACAGCAAGTTTTCTGCCTGTTGAACAACTCCCTTGTCCGGGTTTAAGATAGACTCTTAACAACTCGGTATCCAGAAAGGTGTCCCACTATTTGCTTTCCGCTAAGGGGAGCCTAGCTAATCAGTAAGTCATAGAGTTTAGATAACATCTCTTCCTCTGAAATATGGCTAACTCCTCAAGCAAGGTAACAACTTTTCGTCAGCTTAATCCAAACAGGTTTTCCTACTGAAGAACGTTAAAAAAAAAAAAAAAAAAAANNNNAAAAAAAAAAAAAACAAACATTCAAAGACACCCCAGAAAAATTACTGACATCAAGTGCACCTCCCCTGGTTCCCTGAGGGACCTAAAGAAAACACAGAACGAGCATTTTTAGCCTTTCACCTGAGAGACACAGTTACGGTATCACTCCAGGAGGGTTACTCGCCAGTGTGGGGGACGACAGACAGACAAAGGAGCGAAGGTGCCGCCGCCAGGAAAAACCATCGCCTCAGGGAGCGCGCCACAGCGCTAACGGCTACAGGCACGCGCCTGCTCTTCCCGCCCTTTTGGAACCGCCGCCAGCACGAGCACCGCCTCAGCTGCCGTCGCCCAGCAACGCCTCAGCCGCGCGGGCCCCGCTCGGCCCCGCCGCGCCGGCCGCCGCCGCCCGCCGGGGGACGTGGCGCACCGGCTCAGCGACCTGGCGCAGTCGTGCAACTTCGTAGCGCGGGACAACTGCCGGTAACGGCCCCAGCCCTCCCCTCGCAGCCGACGGCCCCGGGCCGCCCCTTTCCCCTCCCGCCCAGGGCAGCCTCCCCCGGCAGCGCCGTGCTCAGCGCCTGACTGAAAGAATTTGTTCATAGGTTCACTTCACGTGTGTTTGTAAAGTGCGTGTCCTCACTCAGAAGTGTGCCATTTGCAAAAAGCCCAAGGCTTTTAGTTCCCGCAAGTGGCATAGCCCTGAGTCGGACAGGCGAGGCCCGGCACACCAGACCGGCGGCAGCCAGGGCTGCCCGTGTGCTCCAGCACTTCCCTCCCGCCTCGGACAGGAGAGGGCCGGGGCAGAGCGGGGGACAAAGGGCCATGTCATCAGTCCATAGTAAATGGAAGTATGTATGAAAGAACATCAGTGCTTACTTTTCAAGTTTTTCAAAAAATGGGTTGTAGCAAATTTTACCTCCTCCGATTCCTAACATAAGATAATTTGCAAGGAAGTGCATTCACGCATCCTGTTTCATTTCCAACTTACGGAAAATACTTCCCCATTACCTCCAAGTCAGACAATTGTTAACTCATACATAAACTTGCTGTTTTGAGGTAAAGGTATAAAGGTTCATGCTGAAGTGCTGTGCTTTGTGACATTAGGAGTTGTGTTTGCATGTTGGGGTTTTTTTTAATGAAAGCTTTCAAAGTCATCTTAAATTTTCTGTTTGTTTCAGGAAAAAATACATTGAAAGTGAACTAGAAGCAGCAAGAAGATGGTCTCACAAATGGGGATTCCTGACAACACCTCTTGAGGTAAAATTGAATGGCATGTAAGCAACACATGAAATTTACTTGTACACAAATTTGTCTGGACACAAAATTACAGAATCATAGAATCGTCTAGGTTGGAAGGGACCTTTAAGAACATCGAGTCCAACCATTAACCTAATGCTGCCAGAACCACCACTAAATCATCTCCCTCAGCACTGCATCTATCCACCTTTTAAATACCTCCAGGGATGGCAATTCAACCACTTCCCTGGGCAGCCTGCTCCAATTTTTGATAACGCTTTCGGTGAAGAATTTTTTCCTAATATCCAATTTAAACCTCCCCTGGCACAACTTGAGGCCATTTCTTCTCGTCTTATCGCTTGTCACTTGGGAGGAGAGACCGACCCCCACCTCGCTATAACCTCCTTTCAGGTGGCTGTACAGAGCAAGAGGGTCTCCCCTGAGCCTCCTTTTCTCCAGGCTAAACAACCCCAGCTTCCTCAGTAGCTCCTCATAAGACTTGTGCTCCAGACCCTTCACCAGCTTCATTGCCCTTCTTGGCCACCTGGGCACACTGCTGGCTCACATTCAGCCAGCTGTCGACCAGCACCCCCAGGTCCTTTTCTGACGGGCAGCTCTCCAGCCACTCTTCCCCAAGCCTGTAGCGTTGCGTGGGGTTGTTGTGACCCAAGTGCAGGACCCAGCACTTGGCCTTGTTGAACTTCATACCATTGGCCTCAGCCCATCGATCCAGCCTGTCCAGATCCCTCTGTAGGGCCACCCTACCCTCCAGCAGATCAACGCTTCTGCCTGATTTGGTGTTGTCAGGAAACTTGCTGAGAGTGTGCTCGATCCCCTCGTCCAGGTTGTTGATAAAGACATTAAAGAGAACAGGCCCCAGTACTGAGCCCTGGGGAACACCACTTGTGACCAGCTGCCAACCAGATTTAACTCCAGTCACCACCTCTCTTCGGGCCTGGCCATCCAGCCAGTTTTTTACCCAGTGAAAAGTACACCCATCCAAGCCATGAGCAGCCAGTTTTTCCAGGAGAATACTGTGGAAAACTGCGTTGAAGGCCTTAGTAAAGTCCGGGTAAACAACATCCACAGCCTTTCCCTCATCCACTAAGCCGATCACCTTGTCACAGAATGAGATCAGGTTAGTCAAGCAGAACCTGCCTTTCATGAACCCATGCTGACTGGGCCCGATTACCTGGTTGTCCTGCATGTGCCCCGTAATGCCACTCAGGATGATCTGCTCCATAACCTTGCCTGGCACTGAGGTCAGACTGACAGGCCTGTAGTTCCCCAGATCTTCCTTCCAGCCCTCCTTGTGCACGGCATTATATTTGCTAACCTCCAGTCAACTGGAACCTCCCTGGTTAGCCAGGACTGCTGATAAATGATCCAAAGTGGCTTGCTGAGCACTTCCGCCAGCTCCCTCAGTACCCTTGGGTGGACCCCATCTGGCCCCATAGACTTGTGTGTGTCTAAATGCTATAGCAGGTCCCTCACCATTTCCCCTTGGATTATGGGGGCTTCATTCTGCTCCCTGCCCCCATCTACTAGTTCAGGGGCTGGGTACTCAGGGAACAACTGGTCCTACTACTAAAGACTGAGGCAAAGAAGGCATTAAGTACCTCATCCTTTTCCTCATACTTTGTCACTGTGTTTCCACCTCCATCTAATAAAGGATGGAGATTATCTGTAGTCTTCCTTTTATTGCTAATGTATTCAGAGAAACTTTTTATTGTCCTTAACATCAGAAGGCAGGTTACGTTCTAGTTGGGCTTTGGCCCTTCTAATTTTCTCCCTACATAGCCTCACAACATCGTTGTAGTCCTCGTGAGTGGCCTGTCCCTTCTTTCAAAGGCCATAAACTCTCCTTTTTTCCCTGAGTTGCAACCGTAGCTCTCTGTTCAGCCAGGCCGGCCTTTTTTCCCCAATGGCTCGGTTTTTGGCACATGGGGACAGCCTGCTCCTGCTCCTTTAAGACTTCCTTCTTCAAAAACATCCAGCCTTCCTGGACTCCTTTGCCCTTCAGGACTGCTTCCCAAGGGACTCTGTCAACCAAACTTCTGAAAAGACCAAAGTCCACCCTCCGGAAATCCAAGGTGGCAGTTCTGCTGACCCCCCTCCTTGCTTCTCCAAGAACTGAAAACTCTATTGTGTCATGATTGCTATGCCCAAGACGGCCTCCAGCTGTCACATCTCCCACAAGTCGTTCTCTGTTTACAAAGATGAAAGCACAGAAGACTAGAAAAGCAGTGAGTATGCTTTACTAAGCTAGGTTTCAAGGTAACAAGTGCACTACTTTTAAGATAGGTTTAAAGTTTCAGTTTTCTCTGAATAAAATATGGCAAGTGATAATTTATATGCTATGCATATTCTGATGTATTTGTCTTGAGAAACATGACTCCCAATACTGTTAACAAGTACTAGATGCACACTGACAGGAAAATATTTCCCCTTTGTCTATCCATATGGTAGTTTAAAAATCTAGGGGAAAAGGTTCTAGCTAATTAAATTTTCAGTGGGGGAATTTACAACATATGAAAATATTTGGAGAGATCTCTATTCTCAGTGATGTTTAGATATTAGAATATAGTAGCACATAATGTTACAGTTGGAATCATGGTATTTTGTTGCTATAGAACAGGATTGATACATAGTTATAATAGTTATAAATGTACTTTCCATGGGGCTAGAATTACTTAAGCTGTTCTAGGATTTTTTTAAAATTCCTGTAGGCATCCATGTTAGCACCTTTGAAAACTTTGGTCCTCTAGGCTTCAAGATCCGTCCTTGATAACTATGGTCTGTCATGCACAGTACTAATAGGTCTACAGCTGAAAACTTGGCAAACTATGCATTGTTACGATTGGTGAACATGTGTATTTAGCATTTATTAGTCTTTATTTTGTGGTCATATAAGATATATTTATAACCCTTTCTGGACTGGTGATGTAGTTAAGAGAGTTGGAATCACTCAGCAACATTTAGCCTTTCATCTGAAATTCAGAATTACATCACTTTCTGAAATCAAAAAATACATTACAATAATTTCCAAAGAACTAGAATAAGTAGCCCTATTTTAGATGGAAAGAACAGGGAGTTCAGATGCAACAATGAGGGGAATGGTGTAGATATCAGATATTACAGCATATTTCAAAAGATAGAGAGTCCAATTTTTAATGTTGATGTTTTGGTTTTAGTTGATTAAAGATGAAAAGAAAGAAGATACAAAGCCCAAGATACAGCTTCCAGAACATCTGCAGGCTCGATCTGTGACACCTGTGGAAAAATATATTAAGGTTAGAAAATTAGATTTCAAAATTGCAATACAGCAATATCTGTCTTAAGAAATGACACAAGCTCTAAAAATCAGTTGTCTTGTAGAGGTGGGCCTTTAACTAAAGGTCAAAGTAAATTTTATTTGCAACCCGAGCAATGCTTTAAAAGCATTCATTTAAGACAAGGAATTGTCCTTTGGATACAGTTGTTAGTTCACAGAGCTTTCACTGTACATCATCATCTTTCTGTAAAGCACCTCCCCCATGCACTCCTCTGTGACATCTAGTAACAGGACAGTCAACTGTACAGAATAGTGCTCACAGAGCCATTTATCACTGCTGACCATTCATTGCTCAAATATACGTATACATGTCTAACTTTAAGGCTTATCGTAACCTTAACTCGCAGTTTTAACTATTGGTTAAGATGCAGTCATTTTTCTAGCTTTGTTTAAGACAGGCTTCTTTTTGGCAGAGACAATGCCACTGTCCTCTTTAGTGGCACAAATTAGTAAGAAGCCAGTTCTAATAAGCCAGTTCATAACTATTTGATTTTATATTGGATGATTTATATTCACATCTTCAGAGTCTAAAAGTTGTCAAACAGCTGGAAATGAGTGTGGAATTTGACTTATGTTTGATTTATAAATACACAGTGTCAGAATCACCAAGGAATAGGATAACTATACAGGCAGCTGAATCAGTGACACTGGGAGATGAACATATTCATAAAAGGGGAAGCAGAATATGCTAACAAAAAGAAGGTTAGTCCACTTAGAGAAGATTAAGGAAACAAAAGAGATTGGAAATTCACAGAATCACCAGGGTTAGAAGGGACCTCTGGAGATCATCTAGTCCAACCCCCCTGCCAGAGCAGGTTCACCTAGAGCAGGTTACACAGGATGGCGTCCAGGTGGGTTTTGAATGTCTCCAGAGTCAGAGACTCCACCACCTCTCTGGGCAGCCTGTTCCAGTGCTCTGCCACCCTCAAAGTAAAAAAGTTCCTCCTCGTGTTTAGATGAAGCTTCCTATGGTCAAGTTTGTGCCCATTACCTCTTGTCCTGTCACTGGGCACCACTGAGAAAAGACTGGTGCCATCCTCCCGGCACCCTCCCTTTAAGTATTTATAAGCATTGATGAGATCCCCCCTCAGTCTTCTCTTCTCCAGACTGAAAAGTCCCAAGTCCCTCAGCCTTTCCTCATAAGATGGATGTTCCAGTCCCCAAATCATCTTTGTAGCCCTTTGCTGTACCCTCTCCAGCAGTTCCCTGGCC
>VYXH01011712.1:660873-717326 GCA_013397275.1 Burhinus bistriatus | reverse complement strand
TGAGGGCTGGCCTGAGCAGTAAAGACTGAAGCAAAGAAGGCATTCAGGAATTCCGCCTTCTCTGCATCATCCGTCACCATGGCCCCTGTCTCATTCAACAGCGGGCCCACATTTTCTCTAGTTTTCCTTTTGCCTCCGATGTACTTGAAGAAACCCTTCCTGCTGACCTTGACATCTCTTGCCGGATTTAATTCCAAGGAAGCCTTGGCTTTCCTTGTTTCATCCCTGCATACTCTGATGGCATTCTTGTAATCTTTTAAGTGGTCAGTCCCTTCTTCCACAGACTGTAAACTTCCTTCTTCCCCTTGAGCTTTTTCAGAATCTCCCTGCTCAACTATGCAGGTCTCCTGTTTCCCTTGACTGATTTCTTACTCTTAGGGATGCACGGATCCTGAGCTTGGAGGAAGTGATACTTGAATATCAACCAACTCTCTTGAGCCCCCTCCACCCTCTAGAGCCCTAACCCATGGGATTTCTCCAAGGAGTTTCTTGAAGAGATCAAAGTTAGCCCTCCTGAAGTCCAAGGCTGCAATCCTGCTTGTTGTTTTATGCATACTTCACATAACCCTGAACTCAATCTTCTCGTGATCACAATTCCTACAATTCCTGCTTGCTGAACTAGTTTTCTTTCAAAGGATTCCAAGGGTGAGGAGATAAGGTGAGGAAGTGGTAAAAGCTTTTAATGAGATTAAATTGAAACAAAAATTAAGAGCTAGTGCTGAGCATGGCAGAGAAATGAAATGGCAGCATTTCTGCCATTAGTGCTATTTGTTGTTCAGTTTTGTCTCAAGCCTCCAATTTCAGTCAAGTTCACCTCTGCTTCAGCACAGCGAGGGTCTGTGTGTGTTAACAAATCACACAGACTGTTATCAGCTGCTAAAGTAGCGTGCATAGCCTGGTACATGTTGAGGTAGGGATCATAGTTTCAATTTCACCTCAGAATCTTTATTTGCTAAGGACGATAAGGGTTATCTGTGATTTAGGTCACCCTTACATATTCAGGGTGAAGTTTCTTAAGTCCTTATTCAGAACTCTGTCTCTTTCTGCACATTTACCTTCATGGTAACAATCATTATATCTGTTCTTCTCTCTAGGTTAGATTAATAATTGCTTCTTCATAGTCCCCTCCCCCAGATCGTAAGTGGGACATGATTTCCTTCATTATCCTGCTCAGTGGGTGGCACTTTTGGCCACAAAAATTATCTTTTCAGAGGAACCGCTCCACCTAAATATCATAAACATTTTCTAGTCTTGGCCAAAGAACAAAGTGAAGCAACTCTGGCAAGAGAACTGAAACATTGTTCTCTTGCTGTGTATTTTTCTACTAAGTCCCCAGATGCTAAAATGATATAACATGCCCAATTGAGATGATTCAGCCAAAGGAAGCACAGCAGTGAACAGAGGCTGTTGGCTTTTGATTTGTTTCCTTTTTAGCTACATTAGTTGCAGATTAACTTGATGCTTACCCATCTTTTAAAGTGGAAAGAAGGTGGAACAAATAAGTAGTTCTTGATGCAAAAGCCAGCTTGATCTGTAATATCTTTAGCATTGGGCTACAAAACTACTATTCTGTAGCTGCACTGCTACCAAATACATTACAGCAAGTATAAAATGCTATTTCTCCTGTTTAGAGAAGTTAACTAGTTTTAAAGACTATTATTATTATTATTATTATTATTACTACTACTCTGTAAGGAAAAAAGCTAAAGCTGAAGATAAAACTCTTCCCCTAATAATGTAAAGCCAGTAAACCCTTAGAAAGTTATTGACCAAAACTTTAAAAAAAAATAGTATGCTAACATACACTACTAAAGAATAACTTCGCTTTTTGATTTCCTGTTATACATACCAATTTAGGCACTAAAAGACTATATTTTTTAATAAGGGTGGTAAATGGAAATTAATTACTTCATTGGAATTTGGCCATTTTAGTTCTGTCTTTCTGTGTGCCTTGCTATAGAATGGGACCTAAATTATTCTAATGACTTTTTAAGTTATAAACTATCCTGTATTATAAATAAAACTTGCAACCAGGCTATCTTTTGAAGTTCTTATTTCCTTCCATTAATGTCAATATGTGTTCAGGCTATTAATTCATCAGATTGCCTTTAAAACCACTATTTTTTATAATTTCTCATTTCCATCCACACTACAGCAAAAAAGAGGAAGTTGCATGACAGAAATTACAATCAAAAACCTTTTAATCATTGAATTCTACATTCTGTTACTTTTATTCTAGATGATTCCATCTCCTCCAGTACCTAAGACTACCCAGGGATTTATTGGCTGGAGATCAGCTGTTCCAGGGTTGGAACTCAAGCATGGTTTTCAAATCCAAAGCTGCAAAGGTACCTTTTTTAAGGATTTGAAGTGGCCATGTGAGCCCTCTGATTGACATTAAGAAATAACAGTTAGGCACATAGATCTATTTGCATCCCAAAGTTAATATTCAGTAGAGGACTGCTGGACCATTAAATATTTATGCTTTAAAGACAATTTATGTAAACATCCACAATCATTTTGGTAAAGTGCAAACATTTTAATGTAGCATTTTACTTGTTACTGATTTTTTTAAATCTATGGCATCCAAGCTGTTAACACTGCTTCAAGTTGACTTAGAAGTAACAATGAATAAACTCATATAAAGATCACAGAGCAGGTGCTACTTTTATTAGCATTAGTAAGACTATGATTTTAAAATATTTATTGGAAATCTTTAAAAAACTTATTTTGCAATGACAGCGTGTTTTTATAATTGTTTTTCCATGAAAGCCTACATTCAGACTCAGTTTCATAGCAGCTTTTTCAAACATAAATACAGACTGCCATGTTCCTGATAATCCTACTCTGCTGCTCATTCCCAGTTCACCACTTATCAGTATTGGAATCTGTGTTCAGAATTAGTTTTCAATCAGCACTCTGAACTAGCCCACTATTGAGTTGCTCAAGTGCCTGTGCTAGCACTAAAACATCTTTTTTGTACAGAAAGAGAATGAGAAGAGGCAGAGGAGAGTAGCAGGCATGACTTAAATTGGCTCAAGATGCAGTGGAAGTGCATCCTTGCATTTGGAAAGAAGCTTTCCTCATTAAAAACCAAACCAAACCAACCAACCAACCAACCAACAAAAAAAAACACCTGCGGAAAAGATAATTATCAGGCTTCGCTATAGTGTGTCCACTGCAGCTTGAAAATAACGGGCAAATCACAAGTATAGTTAAGTCATAATGATTAAATGCAGTCTTTTGTGTTGTGCGTGCTTTACAGGTAGTTTGTGTAGTAACACACGTAAGCAATTGAGTAGTTCCCAGTGCACCTACTTGATTGGTATAAATAAAGTATACAAAGGGCACAGTGACACAAAGTCACTTTCAAAAATCAGTTTTGGTATCAAAACAAGTTTTTTTCAATTAGTTAATCAGAATGCAGATGTGTTACGAAGTATTTGTGTTGCTTCAGTTTTGTTTATGCCAGTATTTATACCAACTGGGACTGGTGAAATATTCAGAAACAGTAGGGCGTTGCACTGGGAGTTACTGGTGTAGCTGTCTCACTGCACTTCATTACCTACCTGAAGATTTGCCAGGACTTTTGGAAACTCAGAAGGAGACTCATTTGGTTGTAGCAACTATTTGCAGGATATAGTTCTAGTTGGTTAACATGTTTAAACTAGAAGTTTGTTTAAACAAATAACAGCCTCTAAGAAATCAACACAGGCAGCTCCTTATAACTCCTTATTACTTAAAGAGGAAAGGCTTTCCTCTTTAATCCTGCTGCAAGATCTCCTTTGTATTCTGCAGCTATCAATATCTACTTCTTGAGTCAGCAGTAAGTCTTTGGTTTTCACAGCAGTATGTCAGCAGCTAGTGTTTGTTCTTTCCTTCTTCCAAAGAAATGACTCACAATGATCAACATCCCACCTATTTTTTTTACATCCAGTTCCAAATGCCGACAAAATAATAATATTTTACTTTTTCCATATTCTTTACAAATAATGGAGAAGTGACTCATATCCTTTGGAAAGATTGCCCAAGAATGAGAATACATAGCAGAAGTAACTTCAGACACATTACTTAAAAACCAGAATAAAGAATAACTTGTAATCAGACTCTGGAAATTTAAACTAAATGGCAGTTTAGCTACTAACTATAACATGTGTAAACTGTTCTTTGAACAAGCAAGATAATTGTAAGAACAATGTTTTAAATCAGTGTGCTTTCTTGTCATTGCAAAGTTTGTACCTATTTATTTTAATTACATGGTTCTTCAGTTTATTTTAAGGTCACATATAGATCCTCTTACACTTGTCTGATTTATATAAAGAGGTATAGTAAAGATTAATATGTAATTTAGTAGCAACAAAATTACATTAATTCAGGCTAAATGAAAGGGGAGCTTCAAGACCACTGTTTTTTTAAAAAATGTTATATTAAAGAACCAAAGCTGGCAGCTAATATCCAGTAGATATTTGTATGAAGCGATATCCAAATCCATATGAATCACGGTTTGATTTTGAAAACCAAAATAAATTCTTTGTCGAGCATCTACAGTTGGAAATTTCTAAATCTTACTCCCAATATCTGAATATTAACTCTGTACTAACAGTAAAGGTTTTTTATTATACTTTCCATCATTTAAGGTACTTTTACTTCAGGAGATACTTTGATATAGCCTAATTTGGGATGTAGAATGAGTATTGTCTAAAATTTGAACTCCTTCCTCTAGCATAAATCTGTCAGTTTGTAATTGATCCATGTATTTGGGGTTTTGGTGTTCAAGAATATGTGAAACTATAAACCTGAGTTTTTGTTTTCCCAACACTTTCAGTTAGACCCTTTATACCTGAAAAAGTTGTGTAGAAGTTGTGGATTTGCAGCTGACAAAGGACTGCCTGGTCAACAGCCCCAACTGTGAATCCAAAAGGCTGATACAGGATTATTAAATCACCTTGTAATGTTTCAAACCTGCCATTTAATTAATGTGGAGATTAACCTATTTATTGGAGCCAAGTTGGGCGCATAAATGTCACTGCACACCGTACAATATCACACCATCTCCAAGGGCAGGACAGTGTTAGTAAACTCAGTGCGCACACTGGGGAAATGCTTCAAAACAAAATTAAATCACTTCAAAAATGCAGCAAAAGTCAAGACAATTTTAATTCTGTATAAAAGTCTAAGACTTGTGCTTCTGTGCAAGTCAGAGCAGAATGGGATGTTTCTAAACATCTATAAAAAGTTATGCAGTTTATTTTTAGCCAAAATTTGAAAACAAGATGCAAGTATATTTAGATGTCTTCTATGCTTCAATCTAAATTTCATTTGGTGTAGTCTTTTGTAAAGTTTTTGGTGGTCTAAGGTTCATGTTAGCAAAGTGGTATACATACCAATTCTTCCTTAGTTCACTAAAATTTTTCAGAAAACTGAAGCCATCTTGTATTTTGAGTGTTGTTTTCAGATAAACTAGTTCTTTGGTAACAGGCTCATCAGAATTGCATATGCAAAAATTTTACTGTATTTGATACAGTGTCACCACAGCAAGACATGAAAATAGGTCAGCCATTCATCCCTTACCACCATGGATGTGTGCCTGCATTTCTTTTCCTGGGCGTGTGATGAAATAATAGTAGAGGCTTAAATGACAGTTGTATTTAACTTGAAGTACTATGAAATCAGAATTATCTGTCTCACAAGCACTTGCTTTATAAACAACAAAATTGGGTGACAAAAACCTGGTGCATTTTCCTTCACAATGTGTTCTTTTCTGTACTGTTAGAACTGGCACAGAACTGGCACTTGCTATTTATAATTTCATTAATATATTTTACTGGGAGCTCAGAGTTGGAAGATTATTATTTATTTAAAATGCATTTTGCATCAGAGAATAAAGGCTTTTGATTAGATGATCATGAAATGGTGATTCTGAATAAGTAGCACTACTCAAATTGCAGACACCATACAAGTGTTGCTGTACATTTTGAAAGAAGCAAATTGAAAAGCAACCACAGCATGTGCATAGCCAATTGATCTGGCTACTGTAAAAGGTGGCTGCTTGGAGAGTAATCTAATCAGTATTCTGCATGAGACATTTCTACAAAGTCAAATGCTGTTACTATCCTAATGGATACACACTGCAGTCCTAAGTTTGTGCAAAAATTACTATCTCCAGTTCCTGCTCTTGGCTACTCTGTCAGCCTGAAGTAACTTTAATTTTGAGATCATTTGCCTTACAAAACAGAGCAGGTAGGTTTTTTTTCTGTTCAGACACCTAAGGCTCCCCATTCACATACATAATTTCTCCCTTTAGTGAAGGATTCTCTGTGGTTTCTTCCACATTCTACAAAGTACCAAAGCGACAAACACTAGTCTAACATAGTCATTGGCAACCTGACCAGAAACACCTACTCCCATGTGAAGCCCAACCCAGGTCACTTCTTCCATTATGTTCCTATATGTGTTGTATTTAGATCCCCTGGAAACCGAAAGTGTCAGTGTAGCAAGATAGATAAGGCCCACTTACAGACTATTACCTTCTTCCTGACTCCTGTGGTTTTCACATCCCATCAAATTGTTATTTAACTAGTTGAAAGCATGTCAAACCATTTCATAGGACCATAATGTAATAAATTTAACTGTACTGGAAAATGATACTGTTGTACTGTGAAACTGATTAGTTTGCCAGCAAAGAAAACATTGCCCCTTCAGTCTGCTCTATCCTACATGGATGAGACCATCAGTATTGAGAAATAAATTCAAAACAAAACCAGAAACTTTGTGAAAACAACACAGATCTGATTCTTGTTGCACCAGTGAAACAAAACACTAGAAAAGGTCGTTATTTTGTCAGATGAATTGGAGATAATTTTGACCTTATGGTTTCAGGCTGCTCACACACGTCTCAAGTCTTGCTCTGTTACATGGAGAACAGTGCAGAGAGATTAAAAGAATGCTCTTTCCTGTATGCCTCAGTGGTGGATTTATTTCCATAAGGGATTCCAACTGGAAATTCTCTGATATAACCTGAAGAGTACCACAGGGCAGCTTTTCATCTCAGTGCAGAAAGATGTAGGGTTGCCACCTTTGAAGTAAGACACGCTTACGAGTCTGAGCACTGGGTTTTACAGGCTCCCAGGCTTACCACCCAGGATGGTGGCAAGCCACTAGACATCTACCACAAGGCTTGCAAAGAAACTGGAGGTTGTGTTCATGAAGAGTGTTCTGAAGCATCTGCATTTTCCTCTCTACCATTCACAACTGCCGTGGCTTCAGATGGCCACCATGCAACACTGTAGCTTATGGGCAGCATTTCAGCAGTTAGGGAGGCGGTTCAACAGATGTTCAGAAAAGAAGGATGAGATGGGGTCAGACCATCTGATAAGCATAAAAGTAAGCATAGCAGGTTAATTTAATTCCTTATCATTTAAGCAAATGCAGCTGTGTTTACTGTAACATGCAAAATTCTGGCTGGACACGTGAGGCAACAAATTCTTCAGAACAACCAACATCACTTCAAAAGGTTGTAAAGCAGTTTAGCAATATGCATCATTATGTCTGATCCCCAGTGTAAGATTCTTCCAAACTTTAATGCTTTAGTTATTCTTAAATCAGTACATTGATCTCAAAAGTAACATTACACAGCCTTAGTAAACCTTCTAAAAGTACAAAAAATTCACTGTGTGTTTAGCAACAGCACAGGAAATTATAGATCAAAGGCTGGTTGTTACTTTTTGGTGCGTTTTTTTTTTTTATTTTAAGAGATGAGAGCATATAAAAAATCTGAGCTTAGAATAAGCTTATTCCTTGGAAATGAATAATAGAGGTTACATTTTATGGAAGAGATGTGCTAGGCACATTACAGTACAATACATTAAAATCTTTTTTAGAGAGTGTCTCTGAGAATAATTACCTGTCATATCTTTTATATAATTTAAGGTTATTATTCCTGACTTGTGTCAGTAAAAAAGCTCAGGATTTTAAGGATAGCTAAGAAAAAGGTAATCATGTCGCACGCAAGAGTGGTGCATTTCTTTTTTCATTTCAGTAAATATCAATTTCTTAATTTCCCAGTGACAAATTAAGAAAACTCTGTCCAAGTTTTTGCTTCATTTCTCCACAATTTAAAATTATCCCTCATAAATAAATAAATTTCAAATACTAGGTTTACTTTTAAAAATAATCAGCATAAAGGTACATGGTACAGATGTAAGCTGATGCTGCCACAGGCAGAGGGCTAAAATGGAAGATGGTTCAAAATGCTTTTCAGTCCTACTTTTCTATGTCTCTGTAAGGCCCAGAGGACAGCAGCATCCCAGGGTTCCTTACATGTTCCTCAGGCATTTTCAGTGTTGCACTACAAAGCATATTGAAGCATATCTAAAGCCTAATGGTACCTGAACCATTGAATATTTGGATGCCTATCCAAACTAGATCAGACACAGGCAACCATGTTTACCCAACTGAAGTTGCTAAGGCTTGCTTTGAATTCACTCTAAGTCAAAGGATCTTAAATCTATTGCCATTCAATGGCCATTGTAAATTTATTGCAATAATGAGGCAAGCTACTGTTTTAGTTTTTTTCAAGTTTGTATTTATTAATTTAATTGTTTTGGAACAGAGAGAAGGGATTACATCAGTAAAACTGGAGTCTAGGAAATGAATGATAATAATGGAGAAGCAGTTTTACCATTTTTATTGTGTACCAGCTCGCTAGGTCTCTATTCCAAGCTCTAATGTTTCTTTATCATGTGATAACCTCACACGTCCTGTTTTAGGTGAGGTGCAGTTACATAGCTATGTTGAAATCTGGCAGAGATTTTGAAGTGATCAGTCAGTACAATGTGTTTTTATTAATGTAAATTACACCTTATGGTTGCAGGTTACGTATGTTGTCCAAGTTTGACTCAACTTTGAATATCGCCCTTTCCCTTGTATTTTCCCTTTTCGTGCTTTATCTGCTTCCCTAAAGAAGCTGTGATTGAAATGAACCTGAGAACTTCAAAGCACAAAAATAGATGCAACCATGAAGAAATAAACAAAAAGAATCTTCATTCCTTCCCCCCAGTCCTTTTCAGTTAGGTGGCTCTGCTGACACCAGCTTCACTGGGTGCAATTGACTACAGGATCAGGCCTTGCAGGTACCAGGCTGGGATTAAACATGGCTGGGCAGGACTCTAGTTAAGTGATGTTTTTAACAGCTCTGATAAAAGCATTGTTTAGAGTTCTAATGTAGGGGGCGTAGAAGCAGCCATCTTCTCTCTCTGCTTGCTTGGTAAAGGCTCTTTATTCGATCCATTTTCTGAGTTTGCTTTCCAGAAAGATCATTGTTGTAGAGAACAGCGTTGCACCAAAACAAGACGTGGCAGCTTTCAGCCCCCCACCCACCCCCTGCACACACACTTCTGTCTCTAGCTTTTTCTGAATGATGCCTCCAGGCTGCCGTGTGACACCAAGCTATTCTGTCCTGCGGAGTGCAGCACAGCCCTCTGCTCCAGCCTGACCTAAACCTGACAATGCCTTCTCACTTCTCGCAGGCTGAAAACAGCCCCCCCTTCTCCTCCTGAAGTGAGAGACGGTTAATGCTTTTATTCCACACCAGGGAGCAAGATGAACCCAGCTATGCTAGTGAATCTCCTTTGCTTGCTGACATGCGTCAGACACAACAGTCTCATCCTTAAAAGCTGGAGCAAAAACAAAAAGCAAGAGTCCAAAAAACCCCAGTGAGCTACAGTCCCTGTCTGGAAAAATTAAGCAGCCATTATGCTTTTATTGCCAGAGTACGGTCATGTCTTTTGTTTAAATTAAAGCTGTAGTAATTTCTTGTGCTCCCCATCGTGTGCATTTCTATCATTGCAGCTTCCATCTTAGCATTGTACTTGCTTAATGAACAAAACCCACATACTTAGTCTGTCTTAGTAGAAGCCAAGATATAGCTCACAGGCTGGAGAGAAAGCAGGGAGGGACACTGTTTATTTGTTCACTTGGGCAGAGAGATGTCCCCCACCTCATTTTCTTCCTGGCTGTAGTCACAGGCAAAGTTGGGAGCTCTCTGGCAGCACATCCTTAGAGGAAACAAAGTAGTCCTTCTTGCTTAACCGCAAGACCTGAGAAGTCAGGCTGGCTGTGCTGCTTCTGTCACAGGAAAAATGAGGGTGTATGAGCAGTGGTGCTGCTGGGTCAGGGACTGGGAGTAGGGAGAACTCTGACACCCCCTGCTCTTTCCCTGCAGTGAAGAGCACCAGGAGGTGGGCCCTGAATCTTTAAGGTACGAAAATTCACTTTAGCCTACACTTCTGGGGGGTCTTGAACCAGCTCTGAGCAGGGCACAGGGTCAGGATAAAGGGAGCATATTGCAGTGCAAACCAGACAATAACTTGGCTCTCAAGGAACACTGCTAATTTTTCTGTTCTCCTAGAAGCTGTCCTTAATAATTTGAGTTATTTGTATGCAAATGAGAAAAGTTTCACCAGTTCTCACCATAGTTTTGACCAAAACAGGTTTTTCACCATGTTTGTTTGTCCTTCTATTTGTTTAATGCAGGATCGCTGAGAAAATAAGCGTTTTAATGGGATAGCCACTAGCAGTGGACAGCTCGAGACTAATTCCTTCACCTTGGGTCACTGCTATTTCACTTGAGAGGGAACAATCTTCTTCATACTCGGCAAATCACAATTAAAGTGTCTCTCATGCATTTGTGCAGTATTTTACACTTAAAGGACTCAAGAAGGAGAAAGGATTGCCTAAATCTGCTTTTAATTCCCCTGTCATTTGCACTGTTGGAGTCATTGATAATCAGTCATTAACTGTCAATAATGACAGGCATTACCAGGCTGGTTCTGCTCATACTGTTCTCTGCTGGGGAGCCAGACTCTGTAGTGCTGGGTGCACCTATTGGCTTACTGGTTCTCCTGGAGTTAACAATCTGTTGAGGTTTTGTGGAACACAGAAGATAGCAAATTACATAAATACTGCAATTATTTGGAATATATTTTATATTAATTTCATGTATGTATTTGGCAGTGTTGCTATAGTTGTTTTGGAACTGAATAATGCACATGCAGGTAGTAGTCACGGATGTGATAAAAGCATCCAAATATGAGAAAGGGTCTCAAACCTAGTGAGCCAGATCTCTTTCTGTTTTGAATAAGGGCTCTGTACTGATGATTTTCACATTTTTTAATGTGAAAAAGTAGATAAATACACACTGTTGCCTTGTAAGCCAGGTGACAGCCAGTTTGCAGAGTTTGTCCTATACCTCAGGTTCCAAAAGGTTGTTTTGTTCATCTAGTCTCACCTAAACTTGGTGGGTTTTGGATACTTGACATAAAATATATGACCTAATAACTGGCAGCGCTTGACTGGATTGTGAACCTCCCCAGGTCTGTGATTCTAAGAAATGGTTCTGAATTTAGACTTCAGCTGACTCCCAAATCCTCTAATCAAGTTGCTGCATGAGACAGGATCGTATCTGTCCAAAATGCAGAGAATAGATTTACAGCCATATTTACTCACAAATGCTCCTTAAATTACGCCTAGACAACAGTTGACCTAGGGCCTGCAGAGCCAGCACAGGGTAAAAGAATAGGAAAGCAGTAAAATTAGAGTGCAGGGCAGGATATGCTGCTTCAGGAAAGGCCCACAAATGGGTGAAATAAAGAGTTAGAAAATAAGTTCTTTGTAATACAACGAGACATCATAAAATATTAAAGCTTTTAAGACTGTAGTTCCAGCTCAGGCCTCTCACAACACTAATAAAACAAGCAAGCTTCACTTTCTCTCCTGATGACTACAGACTTCTCTATAAAATTACAGCTTTATTATGCATAATTCAATTTCATCACCTGCTTTTCTTTATTGTCTCTTCTAATTATGCACACATATACTTGCTATTTTTTAGAATATATAAATCATGCCCAAAGAACTGCACAGAAGTATGTACACACTTCTTATGTAACGAGAATGGAAAAAGCAGTCAGGCCAATCAGGAATTTATTTATTCCCCTGTCCCATTCTGGATTTGGAGGTGTTTGTACAGATGCAGAAACCACCTCTGAATTCTGTCTGAATCTCTCTTTGATTGTTACAAGCGCATCAATAAGCTGTATTCCATAATGTATCACAAAACTTTAAAATGGTTTTTATTTCTGAAAAATAAGGCCAGATGCACAAAAGTTTTGTGATTCTAACAGCCTATTGATAACAACACAGTAACTCAATTTGTTGCTTGATTGTGGCTCAGAGAGACTAAGGTCAGTGATGTATGTATTTCACATGGATTAATTTTAAACTTCTCTGATCATGACTCAGGACTGGAGTCCAAATTCAGACCTTTGAATGATACACTACAGGATCCTTGCTTTCTCCCCAAAGCTACAGTGGAAGCTTGGGCAGTAAGGTCATATCTTTAGACTTCAAAGTTAGTTGTCTGAAATTAGGCAGCGTGGAGAACCCCTTCAAGGCAAGATGCCCGTGCTGTACAGGAACTTGTTCCCCCTGAATCCACATGTACTGTGCTGACCACTCACCCTTCCCTTAAGAATATCTGCATAGAACAAAAGTGAGCAAAAACACTTCAAATGCTTTGTTCAGCACATCTTAAATTACCTATGGAATATAATTAATCTAATCTGTATGTCATATCTGCAAGGTGTCAAGATAACACATAGTCCAGAGGCATTTACATACAGTGAAGAATGTAATGCCTGCAAGTGTCTCCTCTCCCAGAGGAGCGAGAGACTTAACAGGCTACTGTAATGGATGGTTTATTTGTTTGTGGTATTGATTTATTAATTTGTTACATGCTAATCATAAATCAGCATCTGGTGCACAGACAATACAAGAGGTCAGACAATCAGCAATGCACTTTATTACCCACTGGCCTGCCATCTCTTCTTCAGAACTCACAGAGAAGTTTGACTTTGTTAACACGCAGATGAATTGAACTTCAAGCCCAGGAGGGGCTTTGGTTTCATAAACTAAATGCCAATACTGTTTTGTACTTCTTGGGTTGAGCCCAGCCATGAAAGCACTCCTAACTAGATCAGGAAGAGCTTACCTCATGTCCCTAAGGTCAGAATTTGGCTAAACATATGCAGAACATGTTTGGCTCATTACACAAGTGCATATTAAATCTACATTCAGCAGCAAAGAACAGAAAGACAATATATGGTAAAGATACTGGAATTGGACTTCAAAGATCAGGATGCAATTCCACAGACTCCCAGGGTGACTTTGGCCACAACAGTCACTCTCCACTGCTTTAGTTCCCATCTGTAAAAAGCAAAATAACCATCCCTCATTTTTGCTTCATCCATCTTTGCAATTTAGACTCAGAGTTCTTTGTAGTGGTGCCTCTTTCTCAAAATACATCCAGCTCCTGGCACACAATGCCCTCCTCAGAACAATCTTATTGATATGTATAAAAAAAAAATAAGAACCTTATAAAATATCCACTGATGAGATAAGACCACCAGCACAACAATGCAGTGAACAGCTGTAATCTGTGGATTATTTCTCTTTGCCATAAATGCCATCTTTTTTTCAAGACACAAGTTATTCCCTTTCATAGAACAGTGAACTCAGTATCTGCAGACAACTTGCCTTCCAACCAGTACATTTTTCAAAGGCTCCCAGTAGTTTGTGACATTTGTCACATCTTAATGACAAATATCAGTACTAGCCTGCTTGATTAACATAATTTGTTTCTTCATTGGATATTTTATCCCAGATGAGCTGCTTTTCATCCGTATTTCCCAAGGGAAAAAAATACACATTCTGACAGGCAATGTTAATGTGCCCTGTGCAATGACCTCTTATGTCTTTTAATTCTCACCTCCCATTCTCTTCAGTGCATGAAATGAGCTCTAGCAGCAGCTATTGGTCAAGAATCTCATCCATTGGATACCCGCCAAGGCTTTTGGGGTGTTTAGCACAGACAAAAGGTCTATTCCTATGACACAGACATTTAAATTTAGCACTAAACTGGTGGAAAAAAAGAGAAAAATATGTAAAATGTCACTTTCTGACAAGCAGAAAATTAGAATTCATTCCCCTGAGAATTAAATGGACTTTTCTGCTTCCAGTCACTAACTATGACAAGGTTAACATTTTTCAGTCTAATGACTAAGGACATTAAGTGTGCATGTGAATAAGAAATAAAATTACTAGAGGGTATTAGCTAAGTGTGTGACAACAGCCCAAACTGACAACAAAACTCTAAGGATGCAGATTCTAACTAACACTGACCATTTGCTGGGGAGAGCCAATGGGTAACAGAAACACAGGGTACAAGTACATGGAGGTCATCTTTCTTTCATTATAATTATTGCAACAACATAAGCAATCACAGGAATATATATGTCTCTAGGTGGGGGTAGAGCGCATCTCAAAGCGCATCCTGCATGCTTCCAGTGTCCCAGGCAGGGACACTGAACTGGGCAGCATGTTAATCAGAGGCCACAAAAGCATGAGGAGACTCGTGCGTCTCTTATTTCCTTGTTCTTTCACCACTCTCCATTCGTGACTCACTTCTGATATGCCATAAGTATTAGGTATGAGATCAAGTTATCATTTGTGACTTGCCTTAGCTTCTGTCCTTCCCAGTTCAGTTTTCCCTGTAGCTCCTCACTGCTTTACTCAACTATGACAAATATAACGCATGCAGCTATGGCTTCTAGACAATAATGGATTTCCATCTAATACAGCACCAAGCACAGAGGACTCAAAGAGAAGTCTATGTGTTATTGATATGCCCTAGGTATTAAGACACTAAAAGTTATCAACTGTTCGGAATCCTCTGGACATAAATTAAATTGTGGCAGTAAAAGGTAAGACAGGAAGATTATATTTTCAAATATCTAATTTGTTCTGTGAAAACAGAACAAAGTATAAAAATTATGTTAGAGATATGGGTCAAGTTCGAGAAAGCACTTTTAAACAGGGATGATTAATATATTATCTAACAGAATGAAGAAAGCTGAGAAGCCATCAACAGACTTCAATGCAGAGAGGTCTCCTGTTACTATTTCTGCCTTTGATTGGGTTTCAAAAGCTACTTGGCCACAACTAAGAAAAATCTAAAGCTTACAATTTAGGGGACAAATGAAACATTTAAAAAATGAAAACAGACATTGAAACTAAGAAGAAGGAAAAAAAAAAAAAAAACAAACCAGAATAAAACAAGTACTTCCAAAACTGTGGAATCTCCCTCCAGGTGAGCCAACCTGTAAATATTCACCAATTTCTCTTTGCTTTACTGTGGCCCAGCAGGGTGCTCATTAGTCCGAAACAATACATTTTTTAAATTTTTCTTGTCTAAAGTCAGTGTGATTAACTATGAGGCAGCTCAGTTACAGATCATGTTTCCTGTAACATTAAAAGCTGGATTCTCTATTCATCTGTAACTAGCAGACACACGTTATAGCCTCTGAAGGATTTTTGGTTGGTCAAACCAGCATGAAAGGATTCCTGCCTGTTTTTACACCAATAGATAAGGCCTGACTCTGTCCCTCTAATGGGCTATATTCCCTCCATCTTCCTCTTTGCTTTACTTGGTTTGCTCCCGGAAAGAGGTACAACTGTATTTGGAGATCTTCAAAGAGAAAGATCATTTTAAACTCAGCTCTCATTTACAAGCCAGTTCATGGATTGACAATGCTGGACAAGAACCTCTTTAACAGGACCAGCCATTTCTCAGCCATGCAGTGAGTGCAGCTGTAGAGCTGAGCTCTGTGAGAAGAGAAGCATCAAGACAGCTATTCACCTTAGACAAGACTTCCCCCAGTGCTGCATGTGCCCGTTTTGCCATGCTCTGATCTGTATTCCACACTGTTCTCACTCTGACTGGAGTCTGATTACTTTTGGTCCCTGGCTCCATTACCTCACACTTCCCTACAATAAACTGCATAAGCCACATATCTGCCTGTAATCCTGATAAATCCAAAACATTTTGAATGAGTTTGGTTTGTTCCCTGTCCGCTACCCTCCTGCCCCTCCAACTTCCTCAGCCTTATTTTATGTCATCAGCATATTTAAGGCACTTTTGAAATTACATTCTGCTCAAGGTCACTGCACTGAATTTAATTTTTTTTCCCCCCATATAGCACATCAATGCTTTAACTCCTATCTGATTTATTTATACTGTTTATTATCAGTGACCAATTCAATCAATACAAGCTGGAATTCAAACACACACACACATCTGAATTATGCATACAAACACTCATCAAGAGATATAAGACAACTGCTACAGTCCAGATCATTCCTTTAACATATGGCCAGCTTATAAGTAAAGAGGCTCATAGCGATGAATTTTTATACCTTGACTTTTGCTTGATGCCAGTGGTTTTTTGGTTACTGGAAACCAAAGGAATTGAAATAGCAGCACAAATTCCACGGAAGAGGCTTGGGCAAGGGATCTCTGTGTTTCTTATCCCAAGCCAGTAGGATCATATTTTAAGATGGGCTTTCTGAGTTGACAGTTCCTTTATTAGCTTCTGTACACACAGGAATTCTAGCAAAACACCATCAAACCATTCTAGACAGTCATGTCAAGCAAATGTTGCAAACTAGACAGTGTATGGAGAACTGGAATTTGAAGGAAAACCAAAGCACTAACCTGAGTTGCAGCCTAGGTTAGGCGTTAAACCAACCTAAACGGGATGCTGGAAGCATAGTAGAAAGGGAATAGCTTTTAGCTTCCCTCTGCAAACCGCTATACATTCTAAATGTTAATGGTCAGCATGATCCTCAGACATGGTTCACAACTGACTTCTGGTTGTCTTTGAACACAGTTTGTGGTTACAACTCAAGGAACACTGCAAATTCAAAAAATGAAGTCAGAGAAAGCATGCATACATGGATTCTGCTACAGACAGAGATTATGCTAGAGACAGAGGTAGACTATGCACGCTGGACTGGAGCCTTGAGGGATCTGAGGCACAAAGACTGATTAAGCAGAAAATTTCAGCAGAGTGCATGAAGTTAGGGAAAGAGGAGTACAAAAATATTTTGCGTCTGCTTAGCTAACTTCAATGCTAACAGGAGTGTATCATGCCAAGTAAAACACAAAATGGGACACCAGTGTCCCCCATCATCAATTTGGGGGTCTTCAGGACTAGAAAGCAGATCCCTGCATAGCTGTCACCTTCATAATTACCTTCCCCAGCTGATCTGCAGTTCTTTTCATTTCTCTGTCCTTTATTACCTCCTTATTGCTCTTCCTTCTCCATCCCCTCCCTAGCATAGATCCTTTGCAAACATCTTTTATAAGCAATCACGCTCTCTTCTAATCACTCTTCTGAAAAAGCTGTTTCTATTTTTCCTTACTGATACAAGGTCTTCTGTCACACCAGAGCTGCACTGGTTCATACCATATAGAGAGGCATGGCCTAAGGTGTCAGGGATTAAATGACAGCCTCTCTGAACTCCTCTTGACTTTGATAGTGTCAAACTTCACCCTTGCATCTTCTCTGGCCTATAGTTATGTGAGTTCCAGGAGTCTCTTTGAAATTTTGTTTTAATATTTCACCATTTATGCACAGAGAATATTTTGGCTTCTCTATCAATAAATTTCTGCTTGGTAACTCCCAGTCTGAATGCTGACTGTGTTTTGCATAAAATTAACTAAATTGCAGCCCTTCTGTTTCATTGGTACTTTTTGTCTGCTTCCTTCATGAACAATGTCGGGGAGATTGCAAGCTGACTAAAATTCTCTTTCCTAAGCAAGAGGAAAACAACATCTAAGAGCCCAATCAGTACAAGTTTCCTGATGTCTGATGGGTTTTATAAGCTATATTGTACTCTGGCATTTAAGAATTTCTGTTCATTTGATTCACTTTAAGAAATGAATGTAATGATTGCCACAGTGTTCTGCACTACTGTTGTCTATTGATAAATATGGAACAGGTATAACAAGAAGCTTGCTCTTTTTTTCTATTTAAAAATTCATTGAACTAACAAGTTATTTGTGCAATGCCAAAGTAATGACAGGTCTTTGCTCTCAAGTTTCAATATTCAGTTTCCATAGGGAGATCTGCTGTAGGCTGTATTTCACAAGTAAGACAAGATCAACAGTGGTGTTAGGCTTCCAGGAATGTTGATAAAACATGAGACCAAAACTCTACTCAGGCGTTGCCTGAGTCTGGAGGGACCCACATGCCCACAGGTATGGAAGTTCTATCAATTAAATGACACATTTTAAAAGAAATGACCTCTCTCTTTGTTGAAAGAAACTTCAGGACTACAAGCTGGGAGCGGAAGAAGAGGCCTGTCTGCTGCCTAAAGCAAAGTACAGCTTCTTGGTGCAGTGGGTGGGATCCACACATTACACAGGGAGACACATCATTCACCTGGGGGCCTTGTGATATGAAGCAGCAAGATGCCTGAAAATTAATGTTGTAATGTAGCCTCTGCTATGCTTCTACTCCTTTGCAGATACATCCATTTACTGCTGGGCATGTCTTCATAGCATCTTACTTTTAGCAACAGCACTGAGCCTTTCTCTTCTGCAGCATCCATATGGGAGGAGCTTGAAGGGACAAAGTAAACGTAAGCAAGTTTGGGGTGTAACTCAGGTGGAATTAGAAACATTTCTAGAGAAAGGGGAAATGTTTGGGGAACATTTGACTCATGTTTGAAAGTATGAAAGGTGACAGTACAGAGACATCCAAGGCTCTCCCTGGCACTGCGACTATTTCTAAACAGCAGCAGTCACTGTTTCAGACTTGCTGAGCCCTAGCTTTCTCAAGGCTCTGGAGGAACAGCAGTCAGCATGATGGCTGTGAGCAATACTGGGCGTCTGCCCAGGCAAGGAAAGGGAGTAAGCTGATAAGAAAATGTGATAAATTATTCCTGTGCTTGTCATCTTTATTTAACTTACTGCCTTTTGCATCCAGGGGAAGCAAAGTCCTTCCAAAAGAGTTGCTTCGCATTTCTTAATATTAGGAGGCAGTTGTGACATTTGGCATAATTAAACTCAAGGCATTTTTAATGCATTTTCTTCTCCGTAATCATCTCCCTGTTTCTTTACCTGAGGATCCCAAAGTTCATTAACAAGACCTCACTAAAGTCTTCTGGAGACTGATCCTTTCACTGTGCTGTAGCATAAAGAAGAGAAAGTAATGGCTGTAATGTAAAATACACAGATCTTTTACTTGCTTGTGTTTCCTTTCTTTGAAAAGGTTGTTATTACATCTTCCCTTCTAGAACAGAATTTTGGACACCAGTGCAATAGAGAAACAACATTCACAGGGATTGCTGATACTATATAAGGCAGAAATCAAGTTCTTAAGGTCATATACAAAGCAGTGGCAGAGCTGAGCACAGATTTCAGGAATCCATAGCCTCAGCCTCTTCAACAGGCACATTTCTGTCTGAGCTCTGCATCTCAGTCTGCTGTCTCCCCTGATGTTTATTTCTGGTGCATGCTACAGCATAGCTGGTTACTTTAAGACAGGCGATATTAACTGCTTTGTCTACATCCAATTTTTATTTCTCAGAATAGAAACTTAAGCAACAAATACAATGGTGCAACAAATAAAATCAGAATCCAGCAATACTGCCATCCATCCCAGTTTTCCAGACTGTTATATCACACAACAGCATTCTTAAAGGCGCACATGTTTGGTTAGGTCTCTTTGCCCCACTCCTCCCTAACAAGAGCTGCAAAAAGTCTCCTGATTTTTGGCCTTATCATCCCAGCAGTTTCTTTCAGTGCAAATAGCTTATTTACCTCCCTGACATTTATTGCCTTAGATAAAGGGCAATACTATCCTTGCATGGTCCTTTCTATCAGCTGTACCCTATTCTCCTGGCCTTCTCAGGAAGAAGAGTTCCTTTCCCCTGGTTAATTCAGGGGTCTCTTCTTGCTTGAATTCACTTTTCTCACCTAACCAGAACAGCACAAACTGTTCCAGGGCATTAATTGTCTTCTAATTTGCCCCAATACAGTTTTGGACTGGTGTGCAGCAATCCATTTCCCAGCTGCAACACGTTGGTGATTTCTGTTCTTCCCAAAGGATGAGTCTCCAGCTTCCAGCAAAAAATACTTTATATTTGTCCCTAACTACATAATCACATACTACATAATCTCCTGCCATTCTGGCATCCTTGTCCTGAGGTCACCCAGTTCTCTCAACACTCACTGTTCTTTCCCAGAGCTATGCAGCATGCTGCTTAATGTCTAAATGCAACTACAAATCCTCTCCCCGTTTCTGGAAGCTTGGGTGCAGATTAGACAAGAGTAGACAAACAACAGGAAGAAAGAATAAAGGATTTCTGAGGACTTTTCTGTATAATTCTGCTTGCAATATTCAACTGCTCAGCAAAATGCCAGAAGCACCCTCTTTTTATACCTTTTCTACTGATCACTTGGATAAAATTTGCAATCTTCTCATTCTCTTAAGCAGTTCTTAAACTATATATTTAAGTCACGTAGAATTAATAATCAGCATAAAACCTGTTTGAGTGAACTTTGTTTAAATGGTACTGTAAACATGTCCCCTCAAACCGAAGGAATTCAGCACTCATTTGTTCAGACTGATACGAAGATCGGTGTTCTCTGAACTGCCTTGCTTTCTAACTTCCTCACTGAGGTGGGAAGCTAGGTGCGGCTGGGTAAGGAAACCGATGTAACAAAACTCAATAACAACCAAGTGTTATTAAGCAGACATTTTATTGCAGCGCTGGGCAGCACTGGGGATCATTCCACGGTGAATGCTCCAACCGGTTAGTAAAGCACATCAGTTTATATACAGAAAAACCATACATATTCATCAGATTTCTTGGAAGGGCAGCCTTTCCTAAAAATTCATCTACATAGTCCTTATGCTGTCCATCAATTGAACTTTGGGCTTCCTTTGTCCATATATAGTCACTGAATTAGCTCGTCAGTCCTTTGGCTCCGGAATGTCTACAAAGGGGGTCAGTTTAAATTAGTTCTTTGGCACTTATCTGGTCACAATTGTCGTGAGTTCCCATTATCAGTGACTTACTCAGGAAGCCTAACAAGCTAGCTAAAAGCCTGTTTAGTCTTGTCAGGCAAGAGAGTACATGTTTCAAAATATCTTATTATCAACTCTACCAAAACTATGCAAGTGAAGCTAAGAAAGATGTAAGTAAAGCTTTTGTGTATCACAGTAAGGCCTTAGTCAAGAATTGTCGGGGATTTAACCCTTTCAAGACTGATGTCAGGACATGAAAGCATTGCTACGTGTCCTCTGGAATCACAGTAACTGGCTTCAGAAGTGGTACTTCCCATAGCCTGAAGTTCTGGACCTTGCTTTATTACTTGATTAAAATAAATACCTCTTATCTTTCAATTCCTTATCACCTTAGATTTGAGAGACTTTTAAGTACAAATATCAATTCAGAAGGAATACAGGGCTGCTGCCTTTGAAAGTCACAACTGGATGCAGCTGAGAAGATGTGGCTTAAGAAAAGCAAATAGAGATTTTTTTCGTACAGGAATGGGGATGAGAGGGCACGTGTCCTGCAGAGTGCTCTGCTACGTGCCCTCTCCCACCATCTCCCGACTCCTGTGGTTTCTGTTGTGCGAGTTCAGACAATTCCAACCAGTGACTGGGGATTTTCCCTTTAGGTTGCAACCTTTTAAACTCAAGGAAAGGAAAGAAATTGCAACAAAGTAGTAAAACAGTCACCCCAAAGCCCTTCCAGTTTACAAAAAAAGCTGAAGTGAAGGGATATTTTTCTTAGATCGCTATAGAGATTCAGTCTGTGTTTTTCATTTCTCAGTCTCCATTCCTGGCTCACGCACGCCGTTCTCAGAATGGCACATAGTCCGGTGGCAGGGAACATCCAAGGAAGGCACAAAGCCCTCCTTTCAGAGTAGGTGTCCATCCAGCCCTCCACTCTGAATGAGGAAGGCAAGAAGTGTTTAGAGGATGCAGCTGCATTTTTAAAGCATTCCAGGTTAGTATTTCAACTTTACTAACATTGAAACTAGGCTTAGGGACTTACTTCCAGGAAGCTGAGGAATGTAAGCACAGGGAAACAATTCCCTGGACAGACTAAACTACCTGTCTCTGAGCTAGGCAGCCACATGCCTGGATACCTGCCCTGTCACGCGTACTGTGCTTACCCTGAGCAACACTCCATATTTCTGCCTGGGACTATGTGACAAGAAATATACATGGAAACATTATTCAGATCCCCTGGTTTTTCTCCTTGAATATAGGGTACACCTTTGCTTGCAGGACTACTACAAAGTCCTGCTTTGCAGCCCTTCCTACAAGACTAGGTCTATGTAACTTGCCTCCATCATTCAGTGCACACAAAGCAAAGCTGTATCATTTGAGCATTCAAGTCAATTCTTAGTCCACATCATTAGCCACAATCTCTCCCTTTAGGGGTATAAACTAAAGGTATCCAAGTTCAAAGCCAGCATCTTTCTGATCCACGTTTCACCTATTCATATAAGACAATGCTGCAGATGCCAGCTGTTATCACATTCTGGATATGGCTACTCACAGGCATTGATCTGGAACACAAACTTAAGTATTGAGGCCAAAATTCACTAGTTATCTGGATATTTATGCAGCAGTCCTGGTATCAGTTAAAGAAAACTCTTTAAAAACTTTATGTAAACTTAAAGAAAACTCTGACACAAAGAAACCAGAACAACTTATGTTAGTTATTTGTAGAGTCTCCTGGCTGCGCACGGGGCTTTGCAAGCAAAAAGGCAGTAGGCCAAGTTCTCAGGAGAGCTCAGTTCCCACTGAGAAACACCTCTTCTGTGGTTAATTGGAAGTTAAGAGCTGAGCTCTTTGGAAAAATGTCTCTTCAAGCAACGCAATGGAAACTGCTCAAGACTGAGCACTGAGTCCTTAATAAGCCCTCAGGAAACAGAACAGAAGCTCAGCTTCTTTCTACTGATCATAGAGGCATAAAGAGACCATAAGTAGTACTTTTATTTTTAAAGCATCTAAAGAATCTGGGATACTAAGGAACTGTGAAAGCAGATGGGCAAGTATCTTCACCCCCTCACTGGCTTCAGGAAACCCCAACCTTCAAAGCCCTGAGGCTTAAAATGTTGGAGACGCTAAGCAAGCATTGGGCAATCATAATTAGCCACGTATGTGTACATCAACTTTGCCTGCACCCTCCCCACGGCAGACAGACTGCCCTACTTATAAAATAGCCCTTAACTGATCTGCCAGAGGCAATAAAGCCAGTCAGGGCCCGAACTGGATTAAAGATCTAGGCATCTCCAGTCTCCTGAAATACCCATTAAACTATATCGCCCTAGTCTGTTGCCAACTATTAAGAAATTACCCTAGCAAGAAGCATTCCAAAAAGAACTTGCAGAGCGGCTCGAGCTCTCCCACAAATTGTATCAACTAAATGACCAGTTTGGCTAGGGAACAATGTTATAAATACTTAAGCTACAAATTAAGAGCATGTTAGAGAGCTGTGCTGTCAAGCTAGTCGTCATCTTAGCTGCAGCATCACCAGTACATGAGCTTATTTCATGACTAACACCTGCAAATCCCACCCCGTGACCTGTATTTGAAGTGTGGTCTCTGGGAATGTTACTCACTGTCCCTTGAAATTTGCCAGAACCAAGTGAGCCCGTACGTATTTTAGGACGTGGGTCCAGACGCCTGCTGCAAGGCCGGATTCCCACGGCTAGAGGCTGGCACAGTGCAGGGGATTTCTTCCTCCGTTCGAGCAAACCATGGTGCGTTCACTCATGCTTCTGGCCCCATGGCGGGCCAGGCTCACTGCGGTCTGTCCCTCACTGTCCGGGCCAAGAGCCCATGCCCCACAGCCAAGGAGCAGCTGGGTCCAGTCGCACTGGTCTGCAACAGTCACGACATGAAGGACAGTCCTTGCAGAATGCAAACCTGCACCGGCGCAAAATCGTACATAGTCCGAGTGTGACAAGGCATACAAAAGGAGGTAATGCCACCTGCGGGCCACGGTGCACAATTTTTTTCTGAAGGCAGATGCAGTTTGTTTTAGTCACATCTAATCACTGGAATTAACAAACCTGCCTAGTGAAGAAATGCTCCAGCCCTTAGCTCGCACACAGCAACTGGATACTCTTTGCTCCGTTCAGGGGAACGTTGCTAGCTTTGCCGCAGCTAGGCATTGCCATTATTTTTGCACCGGGAGCTCTCACTTATTGGGAGATGACAACGGCCTTTAACAGGGACAACCTTTGAGAAGGCCAGGCTCCAGAACCTGGATTGAAGGGAGCACCGTCAGACAAGGTGGCATTTCCTCCGCAGCACTCACTTTAAATGACAAAAAAAAGTGATTAACAAGTGTCCTTTCATTAACAAATGTCCTTTCATTCAGGACAATAGAGCGACCTCAGCTGACTCAAAGGACTGTCCATTGTGAAAACTCAGATTTCTGGGGAAAGAAGCCTTATTTAATTGCAAAACAACAAAAAAGGCCAAATGTCAGAACCATAGAACTTGTGCTCACAACTCTTCTTGCATTTCAGTGGCTGAGAAAGCACTGCACAGGACTGATAAAAGCCTAAGCATTTCTAGATGATAAGAAAATGGCAATAAATAAGTGAGACTCAAAGAGGGAAGTAAAAAATCAGAATCCTGTTTTGCCATATGAGTTTCTCTGACACCAAAAGTCATTACACTTAGCAAGAACAGCAGTTTTTATTGTCTCCAAGTCTACATCAGAACTGATGTACTGAATACATTCTCCACCTCAAATACAAAATATGCAAGGCCATTCGGGTAAAATTCTATGGCCTGGGTAAGCAGGAAGGTGGCATACTGTGCAGTTACAGCCAGAGAAAAATTGTTCTAAGAATATTACCATGTGTCAGGAAAAATTTGGCAGTTTCAACATGACCTCTGTGGCTGGCAACAAACAGTGCCACCAAAGCTCAGTGTGCTACCCATTCCTTTTTCTGCTTTGGTCCCAGTAACTCTGCATGTGGCATGTTGTCCTCAAAGTCCTCTGTAACTCCCAGATGGGCTAACTGCAGAATAAACACAAACTTTTAGTCTCTTTCAAAAGACTGGTCTTTGTAGGTATCAAAGTCTCATATCCATACTTAGGTGATGCTTGCACACTGCATAAACCACCCCAAGATCAGCTAAGTAATACCTGCTTGTTTCTTATTCTTCTACCTCATCTGGATTCTCTATTATGTAATGGTATTTATTCATAGCCATCCCTTGGAGGGAACATTAATTTGTGTTTTCCTTTCATATGTAGTTACTACACACCACAAAATCTAGAAATCGTTTTCCTTTGCAGTCCTTGTCCTTCTCTTAAATTTGTTGGAAACTGACCTCAGCTTTTGGGGAAAGAAGACAGACAGCACTGGCCACGTAAGCCCAGGTTCTTTAGGAGGCAGACAAGACTTTGGGCCTTAATTCCAGCAGGCAACTCATAAACCTAAGCTGCCTCAGGAAACAGTCCTGTATCACGTTCTTTCCCAGAAGGAGGTTTTTTTGTTAATAAACCCAAACACATCAGTTCTAAAGTGTTGCTGAGAGACCTCTTAGTAACAATTTTCAGGTGCCTCATGCTGTTGTTCTTCCTGAGAAGCCATTTCCATGTTGGGCTACATCTTCCACAGTGCACCACAGTTTTCTCATCTAGTAAGTGGAAGCACATTATCAGAACAGCTGTAGGCTTATTTCTTAAAAAGAAGGGTTGTTTTTCATTTGAAAATCAACAGTGTCAACAAGCTTTTTGTGAAGCTCTTATGCCAGTACACTTTTCACTTCAAAGGAGACCGTTTGTCTTTGTGGCACATCCTTCTGTTTCCTACTCTACACTGAGTAAGAAGAATCTTTAATACATGGAGAACTCAAAACATGGTGGAAAACTGAACAAAACAATTTGCCCAATAGCAAAATGCAAGCCATTTGAGGCACGAAGCAGAACAGCTGCTTGCCAGCAAACTGCAACACTACGCAACAGTTAATGAAAGGAAGTGAAGAACCCTGCGGTATCCATTTGCTGTGGTTAGGGAAACACAGAGGAACGGATCATGATTAGCCAGGTTGGAAGCTGGCCAGGGCAAGAGAGAGAATGGTTCCTTATGAAAGGTGCCAAAGGATATTTCATGACCACATCTGTTCAGGCCTGGAGGTTTACAGTACAAATCAGATAGAGTACCTTGTGTTTCTGCAGCATGCCCTCTATCAAAGCACCACAGAAACTATTTGTTCTATAGAAATCAAAGCTTCCTTACTAATCAGACTTGGCAGGATTGCAAACTCAAGATGGTCTGTAAGCTAGCACCAGATAAAGTGGATGAGGCAGGGAAGGTCTTCTGATTCTTGGTTTGGGTACTGTCATGTATCAAGTCCCATTCTTACTCTGGGGTCAGTATGGCCAGAGGAAGATGGAAAATGAAACAGATTTTCTGCTCCTGATTCCCATAATAACAGACAAGTCGCTCAGCCTCACCAGAATACCCAAGAACAGATAATGTCAATCTTCTAATGATGTTTTAAGATAACTAAGAAAAAGGCCTTGTTTACACACTATGTATTATTTCTCCTATCTATATGAAAAACACTGGGATTAAGTATCTTTTGTTGAGAACACGTCAGAAGAGTAAAATGGCAGGAAGCTGAACAAAAAATGCAAATATTTTCCAGACATCAGGATAAGCAGGGACAAGAAAAGCAATCTGGAAGTATGCTCGCATCAGTGCTACAAAATGTTCTAAAACAGTGAAATGAACTTGCACTCCAACTGTATGTGCTGTTTACTAGTAACAGCAAAAAGAAGTCTTATTTCTAAATTGAACAGACTGCATTAGGGATTGCGCCCTCGGGTTTGGATTACCAGTCCCCTTGAAATTACCATTTTCATTGTGAACTGTTGCAAGTACAACTAACCCACTTAATTTCTATGGCAATTCTCTTCCATTAAAGACTCTATGAAGTGCTGCTTTGTAAGAGTACTTAGACCTTCAGCAGTACACTTGTAGCTTTTCTGCATACAGTACCCCACCCATTCACAGCAGCAATGGAATCAACCTTCAGTCCCTCCTTTTTCAGCAGCTGCCACAAGGTGCCCCCAGCCATCTTGTTGCCAGATGTGCATTGTAATCTTTCCACCAGGGACAGTATCATTGTCCTTAAACGTAGACTCATCTGGCACATCTACTGTAGAGAGAAAGGAAAGAGGAAGGGGGGAAAAGAGAAGAGGGAAGGGGGGAAGAGAGAAGAGGGAAAAGAAAAGGAAGTCAACATATCCTCAGAGACAACAACGACAAACTTAAAGTTAGATGGTGATACAGATACACTCCCAGCCCAGAAAAGGCTACCCAATATAGTGTTCTTGGGATAATACGGTTGTAACCCACAGAAAGCTGCAGTTAACATGTTAAGTACCAAGACCGTGGAAGAGAAAAATACTTAAGTGTCTCCATGGACACATCGTGTCTTTACTCTAAAAAGAAAGCACCAAGTTTGTTTGATCTGAAAAGGCAAATAGTAGGAAGAGTTACTTTGTTTTAAATAGCAGCTTAAACAAGTTTCAATGGCCATCTCTGCTTGTTACCTCCAAAGCCAAGTACTGCAACACCACACATTCAGCTGATGTAATGGGAAGAAACCACTGCTCCACACAATTCTAACTGTGGAGAGGTTGGCCAGAGCCTCACTAGAGCCAGGATGAATCAGCCAGGTACTGGCACTGGCTGTTGACAAGGCTAAGCAGGAATTTAGAGGTCAGCATTTGCAATCTTTAACCTAAAAAGAGACCCTGTTCAGTCTTTAAGGAGTAGAAAGCAGAGTTAAGCATTAAGTCAAAAGCCAAATTCCAAGTGCAGTACAGTAAAAAGAAGAAAGCAGAACCCTGACCTTCATCCAGGACCTAAACATAGCCATAACTAGCAGGTAAAGAGATACTACCAATAATCTCCAAGATCCCCAGAGGTTACAAGTTCTCACCTTCAATCAGTTACCGAAGCCACTGGGAGCGAAGGGGGATGCCAGTCAACAATTCGAAATGGGATTTAACCTTCCTTCAGAGTCGAGTCATTTTGGCATCGGGGCAGTGAAAAGATCTCATTGGTTTCAGCTAGATGGAACTGGACACTGAAGGTCTGCAGAGGCCAGGAAGGCATGGTGATGAAGCAGTTCCTGACCAGGAAAAGTTTGCGAGACTTGTCTCTTAGAAAAAGCTTGGAATCTTTATAAGGACAGGGATCTAGATCTGGTAGTAACTCCTCCCTCCCGTAGACATTCCCCTTGTATCAAAGCCTTCCACGTAGATCCCCCTGTGTATCATAAGCACATTACAGTATCCAAGCAGCATAAACTGGCATCACAGAAGTACAGTCTGCATGTGCGACGTAACAGCCCACATGAACTTACCAGAGAACACCACAGAAAGTAACGCACCAGAGTGATTACAGAAAGATTTTTGTTCCCGCCCATCTTTTGATTTTCACTAGGATGACAAACTTACTTGGAAGACAAGCAGTAGAGAAACAAAGTAGTAACTTGGGCAAATAGCCAAAGCTGCCCATATTTTATGTTCCTGTTTTCTTTGTTAAAGTCTAGATCTCAATCCACGTTTAGTCTAACGTGTAACAAAAAAAGAGCATACGGCTGTTTGTGTTTCCAGTTTACTGGAACTACACAGGGGTCTCGTGCCCTAACTCAAAGCATGTGGCTAGGCTTTACCAGGGGGTGCAGGGGACTGTTTATTCTCCTCACTTTTGCACCAGCTGAAGTCCTGCAGAGAAAAGAGAGGGGAGGTCAGGTATTCCTTTGCAGCAGTTGGCAGAAGTTCTAGAGCACAGGATGGAGCAGCCAGTGAGTGTCTGAAACAGCCAAAAGGGTAATCGCAGCAGCAGAAGACAGAGAAGACTCCTGAGATTAGAAGCAAAACCAACCAGCCAGTTGTCAATTATTCATTTCCCCACACACACTCCCCAAGGTCTAACAACTACACAGAGTTCATTAACGCAGGATGTTTGAGAGCAACACCACACTGAAACAACAGTCAAGAACGTCCTTCCAGGCTGAAGTTGGAGAGGGAAGGATGTAAGATAAAGATCTGAATGTCAGTCTCACCCAGCACACTCAAGTTCTCTCCATTTAAAATACATCTTGTTAGAGTATCAGTTCTGACAGAACGATTTCAGTTTCGAAGCACTTTTGGCATGCTCACTTCAAGGAAAAAGTGCAGGAAGAGCTACTTCAAATCTCTGGACATCTAATGGATTTTTTACTACACAGTATGACAAATTCCACACTCAATCTCGGCTTGACAGATGACAGTGTTTACACTAGGGAGATGTTTCATTAGCCAAAAGAATATACTCACATCCCACCACTTATGACAAAAGTCAGTTACCACAAGTTGGTTTATAAAACAGTCACAGGATTTATTGAGATAAATACAAATAGAAAGTTACATAGATTCTCTATTCTGACAAATGAATGACACTTCCAGAGTGTCCCCACTTAATCGGGTTCCAAACACCATGTACAAACACAGCCACCACTAGGGCAGCATCCTGACCCACGCTGAGCGTGTAGCATACAGGAGATACTAGTCAGTCTGAATTCTAAGCAACATGACTAACATGCTTTGGATTACACGTGCTTGATAATTTCCTGTAATGTCCAAGCCATATTGCACCCATTAATGTTATTTTCATGTTCCTTAGCTAGAAATGTTTAAAAGTGATATTCCTACTGCTGTTGTGGAAGTGGATCAACTACCTAACCTTGCTCCATCTGGCTTTTAAAATACATATTTTTGCATAATTTAAACAACCCAGAGAACTGTACATGAACACACCGCTTTACTCATCATTACATACATTTGTCTAGTACAAGACTAAGTGTGGTCTTTAGTCATGCCAATATTATCTCTAGTTTAAAACTAAACCAAAAAGACAAACCTTGTAGAAGGTAAATCTCTTTAATAGACCTGCACATTGTCTACAAAAAACCCTACTCCAAAACTACAACGTCCCCCCATTAGTGCATGCAACTGTAGAGTTTTAACAAGTTTTTAAACACTCTACTGAAATCATATCATTTAAAGCAGACACGATTTCTAGAGCCAGAGAGGTACCAAAATATTGTTAAAAGCAAAGAACTTTGTTTAGCCTTTTAGTGAACTTTTATAGCTGGTGGCTTACTGTTTATACATATTCTAATGAAAATCTCTTGATGAACACTAACCAGACATGCTAAAACATATGGAAGCTTGTGTTTTCTAGTGGATTATTGCAAGTAAACGTGACTATTTAAGATTATCTGACAAACAGAAACCTGGGTTGAGTTAATGTTCAAAGTATTTAATTTATATACAGTACATTTCAAACACACATATACACGCACACTTAAAAAAATTTGTTCAGTGCTGAGAAATTTAATGAACTGATAATAAAAAACAGAAGTAAAACCTTGTCAGAAAGGCCTAAGAAAATTTGAACTGTTAGAAAATACTAGTATAATGCCAGCATTAGAAAAAGATATTAGAACTAGAAAAAAAAAAACAACTTGAGAGGTCTTTGTTAAAAAATTGCAATCATAAAAAGTCTGTACTGAAGAAGCGTTTGTTTTAAATTATAAAAGGAATTGTAAAAAATTAAGTGTAGAATGTTGCAGAGTTTACAGAGCTTATACTGTTTGCTGTAATAGCAGTGATAGCAGTGGTATATTCCTGCCTGCAACTTCCAAAAAGCATTATGTGGTCTTACAAGAAAACAATTGGTTACAAATACTGTACATATTATCATACAAGACTTGTTAAACAAACTTATACAAAACTGAGCCCTCCAAAAATACAGAACCCAGCTGAGGAACCTACCTGCTGTATTGCAGACAAGCCAGATTTAAAACAAAAAAGAAAAAAGTAATTTCTGTAAAAAACGTCACCCGTGTGAACTACTTACTAGTGTAATAGTGAAATAAGGGCATATATTTACATAGGTCTATTTACGACAAAGTACTGTGTTCACAGAGAGAAAGTAATTGTTATTACATGAAACCACTTCTTTAGTATTTAAGCATTAGGTTTTGAACAGGACAAAGTTCCAATCCACAATCTAAAAAAGTAAGACTATTTTCCAGCCCCACATTATCTGTAGATTTGGGACATAACAGAAGACAGGATCACCAAAAAAATATTAGCTTTATAATTTTTCAAACTGGTCAGAAGCTATCCGATTTTATTAACAGAACTGTGTTCTATCTGTATATACTTTCTTACAAAATACCTGTTTAAATACACAGAAGACATCCTACTTAAGCTTAAGGATCTCAGTAACATTTTTTTGTTGTTTGCCCCAAGCCTCATCTTACAATGAACAGAAGTTACAGAGCAAACTGTGTCAACACCTTTGCCTAAACATTTGTTATTTGGGGTTTTTCAGAATTTAAAGGTCCCTTGTTTCTTAGCAAGAAAGTAGCAGGCTGTTCGGGATTTGAATGTTGGACCAGTTAAGAGGTGTTTTTCAAAAGACGTGTGTATGTAAGAAAACCAACCAACCAAAAACTTAAGTCTGTAAAATTCTGTAATATCCTTCTACAGATCCAGCACATGTTGCAGGAACTGAATCCCGTAAACAAAGTGAACTTTGCTAGGGCAGAACAAGTAATTTTCAGTTTGGGAAATTAAGTCTACCTACCACTACCAGAACCAGCAGTAACGAAAACAGACATGTTAACAGCTGTAAAGGCATAGCTCAGAAATACCAAATTAATAGAAAAGTCACCATATACAAAGAATCTTGAGCTCTCTGTGCTTTGAAAAATGTCACATTATATTAAGTAAAAATGAACCATGCCTTAATTCTAGCAGAGTAACTACTTTATAAAATGAAATTATTTTTGAGCTTTTTTTCCACTGACATAGAATTAAGTTCCTCATCTTTTTTGTTAAAATTGAAAAATATTCACATATCTACACTTTTGTTCAGTTAAAATGCAATACTTGAAACAATACAAAAACCACAATAAAAGTGAGGAAAGAATATCTTCATGTGAGTTTCCTATAATCAGGTTTTAAGATTCAGAAACCATTTAAAGCTTATAGCAGACTGCTCTACTATTGGCAATGTTTTAACAAATGAAGTATGAATTCCAATTACACTGAAACGTTGCGTATAGTGTAAGACTTTACACAGAATACTTCACTGCATGTGAGGTCAGAATTATCACCCACGTTTACAAAGTAAAAACCAAAATTACTTACTTATGCATATCAGACAGAAACACACACCTGTAGATGACAGGTGGTCATGAAATGAAGATCACAACATTTCTCAATAGACCCTTTCCAGCTCATGTAGGTAACAAAAACCTTCTTATTTGTCCACATTATTCATAGTGACCGTGACCACAAGGTGAATTACAATTTTGATGTTCAGTGTTTACTGCAGAAAAACACATTAGTTTTATTTTGCAATGGTAGTATTGTCCATGTTACCCTGTTTTAGTTTTATAGTGGCAAAGAAGGACACATCTTGGTCTCTGTCAGATTGCAGGGCTAGAATGGTCTCTTCTGCAGCTTCTAGATGAGGATTGCCAACGCTTTTAAAATAAGCTACGATAATGGGAGAAAAAGAGAATTTTAATCAAAGCCAAAAGAACAAACCCTAGGGCATAAGTAGTGCAGAAACACAGAGAAAGACATCTGGGGTAGCTCATCCAATTTATAGGCTCCTTAGAGAAACTACACCAAGCTAAGGAAGCTGACTGAGAAATACGCTGCTGCTCACTCATCTTATTAGGTACTTAAGTATTTCTAAGAGAAATTCATTTTGCTGAGCCCTGAATAGGAATATATCAACAAGTAAAAGCAAGCTCAGGAAGCTGCTACTGTGCAATGCTTTACAAAACATCCTCCATATTTTATTCTGAAAAAAAAAAAAAAAAACATAGGAGAGGATATTTCTGTGCATCTTCCTTTGAATAATCAGAGATCATATGATTTTTTTTTTTTTTTTTGGTTTTATGGAATTGTAATACAGGAATTGTAGCAGCGTACAAAATTACCTTCTCTCCTAGTACAACTGTTAGCCTAAGACTAAAATGACAAAGAAAACCATTTCAGAAAAAGGCATAACGCTTCATCTGAAGGACCCCAAAGATGACTACTTCATTAACATAAAAGTTTAAAATATATCAAAATAATCTAATGTGATGCTTAAGAAAAATGTATTTGCCACACACATCATGGATACCAAAAATAACCACCTGCAGCAACATCCAGTACTTGCAGCACTTCTTGCTATACACAAGGACGTCACTGCCCTCCAGCGGACGGAATACAACATTGGTCAGATCATCGAGGCCAGTTTCAGGCCCTTTAGGGATGATGCTGATGATCAAACATTCTAAGACAGAAATGCCACTACAGTATACATTCCTAAATCTATATTCCTAAACCTGAATTTAAATGCAGTATCCCAGATTACTATGTATAGTTCTGTTTTCAGTATAAACAGAACCAAACAGCCTTTTCACCAGTTGAGTCAATTTATAAAGAACTGCACTTGCAGAGGAGAGACAGCATTCATGAGACATTAGCTCTTTCAAAGGAAATTAATGACCACACCTTTCTCCAATAACGTCTGCCTTAGAGCCTTGGCAAGCAGAACCCTTACGTTTGGCACAGGATCTGAAGCAAGACTTAAAAGACTGGGAAGTAAGTGTTCAACAAATTGGTCGACAGGCATACATTCTTCTTCTACTACGGCCTACAGGATAAGCACAGGACACGAGAAAGCAAGATTTATGTTAAAAATACACTATTCGCCATTCCTTTCCATCTTGTCCTTGATTTGGCCTGACTTAAAAAAAGTCAGTGTTTAACGCTGAACAAATACACCCTATGTTGGTGAAATAACTACAACTTTTGAAATACTGTTATGAAAACATGCCTTACTATTCTAAAGTTCATCTGAAGATGACCCAACAGGAGCAGATAACTTTCTTTCAACTATATTTTAGGAAATACTGCTCTCTTCCCTGTCATCACCCTTTTGCCTTTCAACATTCAACCCTTGCTCCTCATTGCTACTCAAAGTAAGTGTTTTTGGTTTGGAGGGGGGGTGGTAAGTGGAAATAAAGGAGGAAATAATTCCTGGCATCTAGCGCCCATTGGTAGTTTGAAGAGCTCTTGTGCACCTTTATTGTAGCATGTCAAAGTATTACAAAAGGCATCTCAGTTTAGGACTTAATTCTTGACTTTGCTACCAGGATGCCAGAAAGTAGAAGGATCAGCTACTTCAGCTGGAGGCACAGAACAAAACAAGAACCACAGCTTCAAAAACTAGATAGCCATATGCTAGTACTGAGACCAGACCAACTCTGCCACTGTCTTTTGTCAACCCACAGAATCACAGAACCCAAAGAACGACAAAAAAACCTACGAGTCCAAATTTCAGTTTTGCCCACATTGCATAAAGCCCCAAACTGGCTCCAAATGAAACGTACACATAGAAACACAGAGAGAGAACATTCCAACCTGACAAATGAAGGCAAAAGCTTGTCTTCCAACCCACTTGGAGCAGTGACGAAACCGCACTACAAGTTCATTAATGAAATTTAATCCCAGTGCATTCGCATTGTTTGCGTAGAACTTCTGTAGAATTGCTACAACCTGTAAAGCAAAGGAAAGGGAAGGGGGGAAAAAAAAAAAAAAGAGATGAGACTTAAGTTGTAGTCCTTAGAATGTTAAAAAAGCATCATTTCATTTGAATACTACAAAGGGACACCAAAAAGTGTATTCGGTGTAATCAGCTGTGCTTGCAGAATTAATTACTGTGCTTATTCTGCAGAAAAGAAAGCATAAGCTTTAAAAAGCTGTTTGTTCACGTGAAACAAAATACTAAAAGAAATTAAAACAATCATTGAAATAACGCTCTTTTCCATGGTGCTATGAAGAAAAAGAAGAAATTAAAAAAAAAATCTTTCTACTCATTCAGGACATCTATGAGATGATGGTGTTATCATTAAGTTTATAAATTAAACAATCTTTGAGGAAAGATCAGTTTGTTTTTTTTTTTTTTTTTAAACAACTGGGGGAAGGTCTCTCAAATCTTCTATATCCCAGTTTCCATCCAGCTAAAAATACANGATGATGGTGTTATCATTAAGTTTATAAATTAAACAATCTTTGAGGAAAGATCAGTTTGTTTTTTTTTTTTTTTTTTAAACAACTGGGGGAAGGTCTCTCAAATCTTCTATATCCCAGTTTCCATCCAGCTAAAAATACATTTATCATTCACATACAACCAACAGAAAAAGATGTTAAGATCTGTGGAAGGCAGACAACTCAAAATATTTTATGAAGTTCTCATTTCACTTTTTTCCCCACATTGTTTACCATGTTTACTAAAACATGTCTCTGTTCGTCCTACTGGTCTGAAAGAAAACAGTGTAATTTCAGCTATCCCTCTCAAGGATTATTTTCCTCCTCTCCTGCCAGGAAGTGAATTAAATCCCCTACCAGTTTGAAGGAGATCCACCGAACTTCTGAAACTTTATCAGAGCAGAGAGTTAGTGCAATATGTCTTAAGTAGTCATAGACATCATTGGGATTGTAGAGCTCCAGTATCAGGATCAGCTGCCTGAAACACAAAGAAAGTGATTAACTCAAGCAGTGCAACACTAACCTGTTCAGATTATACCATCTGTTAAATGTAGGGAAGGATGATTTGGGGCCTTGAAAATACCATGGTTGTTACAAAGCACTTGAACAATTTGTTCTTCTCTTTACTTTATAAAGGTGCACACACATATTAAAGAGGTACATGCTTTCTTTAATCCATCAAGGAGTCCAACAGAAACTTTTATCCAAATTAGATGTACCAATGAATCAAAATTATCCCAAATAATAACAAAAGCCACAAACTGAAGTACAATGAGAAATTTCTTTGCAACTTCAGACTAGTAAGATTTACTTTGGTGTAGAAATCTACATTTCAGAAAATGGTTTGTATCTCAGAACTGCACAGAACTCATCCTAGCCACACCACTGCCAGTATGATACCAGCAGCCGTGCACAAACCAACCCTAAAGTGACAGCTCTCCACTAGGTGTCAGGGAACTGCTGTACAACATTCTTGCACCGGAGCGAGGTTTAGTTTGTTGTGCCACACTACAAAGGAAGAGCAGCCCTCAATAGCCCAAACAAAGCAATGAGATAAACACAAAGGTCATATTTTAGCTGCCAACTATGCCTACAAACATTCTTTGGATGCTTCAAATATCAACAGGGCTTGTAGAAAAAGAATCGTAGGATGTTACTTTGTCTCCATTATACACTCAGTCATACGGAAATACCAAATGAATAAACTATTTTTTTAAGAACTGTTTTTTCTTTCATACACGTTAGAAGAACAACTTTGTACATACGTTTCATTAATTTTAACAAGGCAGTCTAGAACTGAATAAAATCTGAAACCTCACTGAACAGTATCTATCAGATTGTCATATTTCATAAGCTGCAAGCAAACCAGACATTCATTTTGGTATAATCACAGACACTTAAGTTTCAGTCACGCTTGATTACAACACAACTTGCCAACCCCCCTTCAACCCCCCCAAAAAGTGCCCCCCAAAACCCCAACAGCCAGTAGCTTTCAAGTTCAGTTTCTTAATACAGAATGGTTGCAATCTTTTAGCTCCTGATTAGGGCGTGCTAACTTATTTCCAAGTTAGTAATATAGATTAAAAATCAGAAGAAAATTACATACTCTGCCAGCTCGTAACGAAACCTCCAGTTCCTGCTGTTATCAGTCACTACAAATTCTTGAAGTTGGTAAAGATACTCTCGCCTTTTGTCTGCATGAAGTAACTAAAGGGAAAATGTTACTAATATAAAACTGATAAAATTCAATACTTGCAGTTCTCTGGTGTATTACTTGATTCACACCTGTGTATTTTCCTACTTGAAAGCAACTGATCATTCATCAGATGCTTACTAAAAATTGTGCACAATCAGCTGAGTGCCTGGACACACAAGTCGGACATCCAAAAAATTACATTATGTCATCACTTCTGCAAGGATACCTGTCAAAGCACCATCTCTGGGCATAAGACTGAGTAACCAAAACCTAAGGATTTGTGTTTATTACACAGCAGCCCACCAGGATCTGCTCTCTTCATTCCCAGCCCCAAACACAAATTGCTAATGGTCCAACTTTCCAGTTGGACTCCACAAAATACTAATTCCTTTACAACAGCTAGGAGTGTTTACAACCACATTTACAAAGGGGTTTCAGTTTTGATATTTTGTTGGGATAAGAGACAGAAGAGAAGTGAGGGACCTTAAAAAAAGCAATAGACAAACACACAAAGTGGCATTATTGCACAAAACTAAACATGTAATTAGATATTGACACTTGCACATCTATTAAAAAACTCTCTAAAATAACGGAGTTGGAAAAATTTTATCTTGAGAAATTAAATTACACTTTCCTACCTTTAGAAAGTCATACAGATGTTTAAGGACACCAATACGCACTTCATCCAGATCTTTCAAGAATCCATTGAAAATTGGCACCAGATCAGCAGCTGTTAGCTGATCCCCCAGAATAACTGCTAGTTCATGTATGGAGAAAGCTAACGTCCGACGCACCTTCCACTGCAAACAATTTAAGAAGTGAACTACATTAGGCACCATAACTAAAATAAAGAAGCTTCTGAACTACACCTGCATGAGGATTGAGAAAACAGAAGAAACAGGGCTAGTTACAGAGCAGTAGAAAACGTTAATCATATTTATGAAGTCTGATTTAAATCTTGAATTTTGTATTTTTAGTGCACATTTAATCCCTTATAAGAAAGTATATGATACTGTAACTTCAGTGCAACAAACTGAACAAAAAAGCTACTTGAAATTCTGATCTACCATTAAAAAAAACTTTTTTTACCTGTACATCTGAGGCCAGCGTCTCATATGTATCTTTCAGGCAGTGCCAGTTCTGCCTGCCCAGTGTTAAGGCCACCCCAGGAAGACTATAAGCACAGTGTTTGGCTATTTCAGTATCAACAGTCTGGGCTCGAGCTGGGTCGGTCATTGACAAGTACTGGTCTAATAAAGGTTGAGGTATGATATCCTATAGATAGAGACAATACATCAGCAACACACACTGTAAGATGTAAATGACCCCTATAGTTATTTGTCCTCTCGTTAGGATAAAGCAGTCAGCAATGAACAGTAATTATTACTTTATCAACATGTTGCATCAAACCATACTGAAAATTTCTTTTTTGCTGAAGACAAACAGTAAATCCAATGACAAAACAGCATACTCAGTACCTACCTTGGTTGCACAGATTGCCTCTAAGACACCAAAAAGGCAACAGAATTTTGCTAGCTTTCTGATTTAAAATAGGGTTCTCCTCAAATGCCCAGAGCATTTCTTAACATTCTGCAACTGACTAATTGCAAAAGCTATCACTGTATTAAGGGTAAGATGAACTGTATCCATTACTCCAGTAAAGCAGTTAGATGCTATTTTAATCACCTGCAATTTTGACTTGTCATCTTCAAACGGTGGATTATTTTCTTGCTCCTTCTTTAAAAATACACTGGTTCCTCTGTGTTGTTCCTCCAAGTCCTGTAAAAGGATGTACTAGCTAGTGAAATGAATTAGACTTACTGCTGTTTGGGGTGTTTCAAAGCATCACACTACAGTTCAGATATAGAATAGCCTTTTACAGACAAAGCCTTTTTCAATGTGTTTATAGAAGTACAAAAAGACAACAGAGTTGTACACTAATACAAACACCATTAAGACCATAGCAGCAACAAGGGGAACAGTAGTTACATTTACTTCTAAAATAAGTAGTCTAATTTAACACAAGAAACCCAACATTCATACAGATTTTGGGTGGTTACTTTTACTATACTCTAAATAGTTTTTCTTCTTGGCACAAATTTAAATTATAACTAAACAAGACAGCTTAGCAGTTGCTCCAAGGCAGTCAATACCATGCTAAAAGCTTTACCTATTTTAGAACATACTCCTGGAAACTCCAAGTCCACCAAAACTATGAAGCACACACCTCTCCCCAAATATCAACAAAAAAACTTCGAAAGAATTAAAAGGTTTAAACGACCAAAACCATACAAAGTTTGAAAGTTCACACAGCTCATACAAATTTTATGTGCAATTTTTGTTCATAGACAAGGACAGCTTTTCTTTATATTTCACAGTTAGCTCCAGCAACATTAAATATTGTGCGAACAATTCTTTTTACTCCTGTCTGTACATTATAATCAAGAAATAGTAACTAGGAACTGTGTATGTGTCACCACCTGATTCAGCCTCCTGCCTGGAGATAAACGACTAATTTTAGATTCGTTACAGGAAGAGGTGAGACAATACTTGGTACATCTCATCTGAAAAAACCTACATGACTACTGCAGAACTTTAACTCTTAAGTCATTTGTGTGCGAACAGAAATAATAGCCCTCAATAGCTTTTCTTTTTTGATGAAAATGATAGTTATGCTATCATAACTTTTCAAAGGCTTTAGATCAGAAGTGGGTCAATTATGCCAGGGACTACATGAACACACACAGTACTTAAGTAGGTAACAATTCATTTCAGACATGGAGCACAATGCATACTTACTGTGCTTTTCAGTATACTGGTGGTAGACTGGTTACTGATGTTATCCTGGGAGACAGGGGATGAAAGAGTGTCCTCCTTCACATGGTTGCAGGTAGCATCTGAAACAGCTGCTTCATCTGAAATAGTTTTGTTCTGAAGTTTGCCACTGCTTTCATAAATTTTTTGGGTTTCATAGTCACCAATAGAATCAAACTGAGCAGCTCTGAGAGCAGCAGACAACACTTGGACCTGAGCTGTACAAAGGAAAAGAAGACTATTTAGTCTCGCTTCTGCACTTAAATGCATTAAACTTGTAATTAGTTAATCTGAAAAGATAAAAAGAAGCCCAGTGTGAGCTGCACAGAAATGGTATCTTAGTAAACATTTACTCTTAAAGAAGAGGCCCATTACTCTTCCACAAAACCACCAGAAAATAAGAGCAATGATTTGGGTGTATTAATATTTTCAGCAGAACCATTCTACCAATTTCTACTACTGAAAGATATTTCTAATAATCTCCTGTAATGAGGTACCACAGCATACTGGCTCACCTCCCATTCTTCATACTGTCAAACATTTTAATATAAATTCTTCTGTTATATTTTTTAATTGATTCTATGGCTTGGAAAAGGCATCAATGTGCATTTAAAACATTTCTGAGAAAAACTTTACGTAGAGGAGAGAATTAGTCAAACCATCTCTGAACTGTTTTGCAGAAGCAGATAGAAAACAAAAGGTCAGGTTTACCACTGTATCACAAAGCTAGGACAAACTGTATTTGCACGTTATGCTACATTGCTGCTAGGAACATGAAGTTACTAAGAGTTCAGAAACTCTGAGATAGCTACATCTGCACAAGCGTACAGCAAATACAGTCTTAAGATGAAACATTAGAGCATACTTTAAAGGTGAAGAATACTAGAATACTTTGGAAATAAGGGGAAAGGACAACTTAAAAAGGCAGAAGAACAGTTCACAAGCATATTTATGAGTGTTTTGGCAGTTAGAGCAGGAGGAAAACAGAAACTAACATCCACATCTCCTTATTCTAAGAAATGAAGCAAGACTGTTCTGCTAAAGTTGGGCGGGGAAGCAGAAATCTTCTTCATTGTTTTCTGCCGTGCCTCTCCAAACCCCTCATTTCTCACTGTATAGCTGCCAAGCTAACATCTCCCCATTTGTCTTAGTTCCACCTAATGGGGTTTTTGCTCTCTTCCTTTTACTCTCTGCTTTTTCTTTCCAAAAAACTCATTTACACTATTTTTTTCCTCCTTTCATTAATTCCTGTTTCCGCTTTTTCCTTTACTACTTTTAATTTTTTCAGCTCTTCCTATTTTAAACCCTTCCCTTTCTTTCTGATCCTTTGCCTCTCACATGTGAAAAATTTTTTATTTTCCTTGTACCTTTCCAAATGACCATGGGGAGCCACCTAAATATGCCACCCTGCCAGTTGGCTTACTACTCACTATTACTGCAGTAAGGAATCCAAATGATGCTGCAGTTCCTGCAGATACAAATTTGCATGCGGAGAAGGGATGAATAAACAAGCAGATGAAAACTTAATTCACTAGAGTACTCAAGAGACTTAGTGGGACAAGAAACTGAGTTGACTAAGGATGACGGGCTTGTCAAGAGGGATTTGGCCCAGAAAACACATATGCATCCCAGTACCAGGTTATCATTACTTCAGGATGTTCATCAATGGGCTTGTATGGAGAGGCTAAGGAAAGATGACTTGAAACTAGGGCCATTCTCACTCAATCAAATGTTACATGATTTCAGCTGATAACAGGTAGCTCTGTCCCTAAAACCACACTACTTGGTTACAGTACTTAAAATTAAAGACATTTTTAACAAATTTCAACAAGCTCTTTTCCCTTTTGTAGTTAGATCCAATTTATTTCTCATGCAAATAGGAGCTAGGAACACTTCCCCAGCTGTTCTAGAAATAACTCAGGTCTTGTGAAAAAGGCTGTGGCATAACTTTCTACTATAATTTACTACTCAAGGAAGTCTCATCACCTTATGAATACCAAGCCAATTAAAATGCAGTCAAGGGTTTTGTAAAGGCCAGGAGAAAACCTGCTCAGAGAAAACATGATTTTACTATTACAGAGTCTCACCTTGAACATCTGGATCATCTATGTGCTCTTGTAAGCTTTCTATAACTTTTTTAATTTCACTACTAGCAACACAGTTATTACATGGCACAGAACAGCTATCTTTGTGCTTTTCAGTCTTGAACTGAAGCAACTCCAGATCCTGACTTATATCAGGCAGAGGAGGGCGCCAGTATAGAAAAGTATTAAATACGTCCTCAGCAGACTGTAGCCTTGAGTTCATTCCAGGAAAACTGCTGTCCTTAGTGACTTCTATGACACCAGCAGCAACTCTGTCACCCTGAGACAATCGAGACACATCTTCTCCAGGATTGGTACAACAATCTGAACTTTCTTCCTGCGTATCTTTATTTAGGTGCTCAATTGAGAGCTTTGTATTAACTTCAGCTGAAGTCTCCTCAGTCGATGATTCTGGTTTGATTTCCATTGGGTGTTCTGAACTGGTAACAGACACACATAGTTATCCAAATAAAACTTAAATTACTCTAACAATAGCTTTCAGTGAAATACTTCATAAAAGACAGCATCAACTACAGAAGCTTATTTTCTCTGCAGAAAAACAGAATTTATGTTATCACTATGCTTTACTTCGCCAGTTTTCTCTTTACCCTCCTGTGAAGCCATCAAACTGAATTTTTCAATAAAGTGGCTACACTCAACTAGACACATGCGTGATCTCACTCTTCATACCTTTTCTGGAACTATATTCTCAAGTTGAGATTTTTAGCCCTGAAAAGCAACAAAAAAATTTAGCTTTTTTTCCTCTCTTCTGCTACACCACGTCTTTCCCATGATTTTACCTGGACAACCTAGCATTTGTACTGGAGGACATTAAAGTTATATTGTTGCTTGGCTGACGGGAATTGGAATTCACATCTTGGGTTGATGGCCGGATACTCAGCGTCCCATCTTCTCGAATGTAAAGACCAGCACTTGAAGGGTTTGCAAAGGTAGAAATGAACGGGCCAAGAGACTGAAAAGCAGCCTGACGAACCTGTGATGGTATAAAGACAATAGTCAGGATTCACGCAACTCCCACAGAGTTAACGCTGAAAAATAAAAATTTGGTTCAATTTTTTAGTAAGAATCAATTGGTTCTATGACACCTTCATTTAATACCAAATATAACCAATTATCAATTACCAAATAAGTGACACCTAAGCAAAGGGTGTTAGAATATTAAGGATGTATCTACAATCAAAGCAAGGAAATTTTTAAAAAGTTATAAATATGAAGGACATCACTGTCTACTTCAACTAATACATTTAACACAAGCAACCTATTCTCAGAAGAGTGGTTACACTTAAAAAAAAACACACACAAAAGTTGTCCTGGTTTGAGTGACACAGGACTAATTTCTCTTCTAATGCTTGGAAAAACTGTACTTTTAGAAGACTCTAGTGTTTGAATTTGTGACAATATTTACTGTATAGCCAGCTATAGTATGTGGATTTCAAGGTCTCGGTGTTTTCGAGCTCGCCAGGTGCAGGGATGAGGAGGAATGAGACCCAGGCACTTGACCCAAGCTGGCCAACAGGATTATTTCGTACCATGAATGTCACATTCCATATAAATTGGAAAGTTTGCTGCGAAGTGCTCTCTCTCCCTTAATGGCTGCCATCCCGAGAACTCCTTGCCCCCATGCCGGAGCCCTGAGCCCTTCCGTTCCTCCCGAACCCATAGCACTCGCAGCATCTGACATCTGCTGTCCACTGCTGGGAGTGCACAGCTTCCTACGGATAGAATGGGCTGACTATAATCATTGTATATTTTATATTGCTATCAGGATCAATAGTGGTTCTTTAGTATTATTAATATTAATTATCGGTCTTATTCTATTAAATCTGTTTATATTTCAACACTTGAGTTTTCTTCTTTTTCCCAATTCCCCTTCCCGAATGGTGAGGGGTCATAGAATAACTGTCTAAACAACAATAAATTGTTGTGGGTTTCTCAAACCTTAACACCTATTGATAGAAATTCTAAGTAGTAAGAGAGAGAGGAAAAATAAGATACTATCTTATTAGAGGAGATTAGATTTTTAGTAGATTGTACTCTAATCTCAGCAAATTTAGTTTAGAGACCTTTTACAGCACACTTGACCATTATTTGTGTACGAACTGCCTGGGAAGATAAATCAAATACAGAGTAAATTACTTACCCATCTACAAGTGTCACTAATAAGACTGATAAACAGCGGGGACAGTTTGCTTCTGCGAACTTCTGGGGATGTGGTATAAGACACTGCCATAAAGCATTCAGCACAAGCTTTTCTCATTCCCCAAACACTATCAGAACAGAGTTCAAAGAACTTGGGAATCTACCAAAAATAAGCAAAACCAAGACTAATTAAAGACTAAACAAAGACTGCAGCAACTTACTATCAAGGTGTTTGTTTGGAAACTGGAGACAATGATAACTCAAGGGAGAATAAAATAAGTGAAGAATAGAAGAAAGAGGGACAGATGAAAAATATCTATTAATTGAAGAAATTGGAAAAACCATCTGTCTCCCATTTACTTCATTAGGATTTTATGTATAACTTTATGCACTAGGAAACAATAGGAAAAATTATTAACAGCCTGTTTTTCCTGAAATTGTAGTGTAACTGATCAGCTAGTTCAGGGAAAAAAGAAAGAGTCAATAATTCTAAAGAGTGTGTGTGTATATATGCTGTCAATTACATTTTAAAAAATGTTTTGCAAAACAAGGATTTTGCATTTCTATTCATTCCCAGTTTTGCAATATAATTGCAACCAAAGCCTTAGCCAAATCAATTAAAAAAAAAGCATGCACACTGATTAATTTACAGAGACAACAATAAAAGAACTCATTAAACTTTTTGAACCAAGAGATACAAGTCTTGTAAACTGATTTCGATTTTTACATACCAGCAGCCTTTCTGTGGCTTCTTGCCCAACTGCATTACAAATGTCACCAAAGTTAGCTGCACATATCTAAGAAATAAAAAAGTCTTAATAACATTCTGGCTCTTTGAAGTGCGTTAGTTTTATTATCAACTTCACCATGCATTATTTACCTCATGTAACAACTGCATGTTTGACTGTTCAAATTTCAGCCATGTAACTACATCCTGTAATATTAACTCATCCTGAACAAATACTCATTAGAGCAAGCTTCCATAAGCCACTAGCCTTTGAAACCAATAGTGATAAAGGTTTCTGCATGAAAAGCATCATCTACTTCAGTAATCACTAAAAGGAACAGTAAGCCTGCTCGAAGGTTTAAATTACTTTGAACAGCAGCTGTCAAAACCAAAGCAGACTAAAATATGATAACGGGTCAAGACTTAGGTGTACAGAACTATCTTTGCTACAGCTGAGACTGGCTTAAGTACTTTGCTGAAGCAAAGTTTAATCAAGGTCTCAAGTTAGTGCCATTTACACTACATTTCAAATGCAATAATTAAGGCAAGTTTGAAAAAGATGGTGCCAAAATTAGAAATCAATTAAGACAGGACTGTGTTAATATATGATTTATTCATTCTGTATGCTTATTTAGAAGGTTATAATGCAGCTCAAATTCCAACAAATACAGCTTATATTAAGGACCAAGCTGAAGCTCTGCATGACCCTTGAGTCTACTCAAATATTTTAAGACTTCTTATGATACAAGTCTCCTTTTGTACTCCACCATGAATTAAAAATCAGTCTTATACTTTTGGGATTTCTCCTTTCAATTAATACCAGACTTTTTTTTTTTTTAAAGGAAGGATGTCTCAAATATGTATTACTTTTGAATTTCTGGTTTTGAAATAAGATGGCAGAGATCAGGTAAATTGTTTGCATCCTATAACCAAGCATCGTGGCTTAAAAATAAGGTTGTGCAAAACTATTAAACGTGCAAGATCAGTTTAACTGCTACACCAAAGCTATTCACCAAAGACTGTTATCTGTTTCTTTACTGAATTACAGAAACTATAACCTAAAACTGTTCTTCCAGACTCTTTCAAAATTCATCAGCTAAAGTTATGACTAAAGTATTCAGGAAGGCATTTCAACAGCAACATACAAATTAATTTTTAAGTGGTTTAGGGTTGAAAACATGCCAACCTTTCGGACTTGAAACAATTTCCCATCACTGCACAGTTCACAGAAACGAGGAAGTAGCATGTGCTCAACTGTTGTTCTGCTCAACATAGAAGCCATTTTACAGATTATCTAAAAATCAAGAAGGGGATACGTATAAGGAAAAGAAAATTATAAAGCTTGTAAGCACAGCCAAATATTCCTCCTAAAAATTACCTCTGAGAGCAAAACAGCAACTACCATGAAATAGATTTAACTCTTACACATTATTCATATTTTCATACACCCGTTTTATGTCAAGCACAACTATAGTTTTTATTTAAAATCATTCTGTGCCACTGCGCCTGAACACAAAAAAGACAATAAATCACATGCAGCAATGTTATCTGGTTAAATAGACTTTTATTAATAAAGGCATTTTCAAGGTGTTTTACAATGTGACATACACTGGTATTTTGTATGGAGAAGACAAAAGTTCCATTACACTAGCCAGCATACAAAAATCACAATCTTTAAGCATATTAAAAATATCTCAAGCATAAGTATGCAAGTAAGCCCCTTGGCTTTAACAGGACTGTTCAGATACTTAGAAACAAGAACAGTCTCAGGTCTTTATAGGCTCAGACAACGTGATAAAAATAAAAGTTGGCCATGCAACAGGAAAGAAAAGGGCGTGTAAGACAAACTAGTTATATATGTGAGCTAATGCAAGCTTTACAGGAATCATCCTCAGAAATTTTAGGAGTTAACACTGCAGCATAATTAAAGTTTGTTAACATACTCATTAATTTAGCTTTCTCTGAGGAACTGTCAATTTCAACTACCATTACAATCCATGTTACTGCTGTGAAAAATCAGGTGCTTTGGATTGCACATTTCCATTCAGCTCCCGCTTTCTGGGGTAACTTGCTGTAATTCTTATATTTGCAACAATAAAAAGGAAGGGGCTCCCATGCACCTTCCTACTCAACTGTTCTGCCTGCAGCACCAGGAGTTTAAAGCTTACACAACTGCTGTCAGATTAACGGTACTCATCTTTTTATTTTTCCAAAATTATGGAAGCTTTCTACCTCTGGAAAAAATAAGCTTTATTCCTAGAAACATTTGCCTTTGCTAAATAAGAACGAAGGAAGACACCATTCAAGGACTTTCCTACACATTTTCAAACTCCTAAAAGGCATCTGGTGCTCATATGTCACCCTGGAAAACTGCCTAAGCAATACCCAACTCCCAAACAAGGAAGAGGAAAATCTAGAGGGTAAAACTATTTTACAGATCCAAGTGTCAGATATCCATGCTGAAATGTAATTACACACCAGCACTTTTCTGTGGAGTCAAATGATTTCCTGAAAGTGAACAGGGAATGTTTTTTTCAGAAAGCTTAAGAATTAAGATCAGGTCATCATTCATACTTTTGCAACAGTATTGTGAAACCTTCTAGAGCAACTGTAAAGAAACTGTTGGGGAACATAATCTTAACAAGAATTAAAACAAAGCTGCCAAGAAAAAACTGCATTTTAAAGTTATTTGGCTACCATTTTGACAACCATTTAGCATCCTGAAGTATAAAGATGGTCTCTTTAAACCTGATCTTCTCGAGAATTCAGAAAAAAAATATTAAAGATTCGTTGTGTTAAACTAAAAAAATCAAGTATGTTGATGAATAAACACAAAAGGTTTGATTGCTTATTTTATTTAATGTCAGCACTATTCCTGGGCCTCATCTTAATTACTGTTTTAAATGAAAAGGTGTGGGTAGTTCTTGTTAATACTCAATTCAAGTACTCAATATATCAATTATCTATTGGAAAAAGCCCCTCACCATTTTTTGAAAATAATTTCTACTGCGTTTGAAGATCTGATACTTTACATTTTTAAGCATATGATAACATTCTTGTTCCCAGTTACTGTGCTGTATAGCTCAATTCTCAAGAAGCACAATTTCAAAAAGATTCCTCAAGCACTTCGTTGATGCAAAAGCCCAAATTTCTTCATCACACAAAAGGTACAGGACCTAGAGAAAGCTTACCCAAAGTATCTCTACACTTAGCCAACGGCTTTAATAAATAGTACTCAGGACAACCCTGCTTCCATCTTGAATTCAGTTAAGATAACTTTTAACCTCTCAGTATGGTGCATCAAGTCCTGACCCTGTTCAAATTCTTTGAAAATTCACATTGTTTCAATGGTGCTCAACACTAAAAGTGACTAAGAAACCTAGAGGTTCAAGGCGTAACAGCTTAGCACAAGTTGAAGCTTAGCTTCAACTGTATCACAACAGCAGTTTCTCAATTTGCAACAGAGCAAGTAACAAATAGAGGAATAAAACAAACTGAAATAATAATGGTATAGAATACCATAACTAATGTAAAGCTCTCAGGACACTAAGAATGCAAGTACAATTTTTATTTTCTGGGGTTTATGCTCATGAAAATATCACACAAAGTTGTTATATTCTAAAAGAGCTTTATAGTAGCACTGCTAAAAGATAGAGAACAAAAGCGATTAGAAAAGAAAAAAAGTAAATATATAAGGTTTCTTCCAAACTCACTTACATTCACAGCTTCCACCTTGTACTCATCATCACTGTCAGGAGCAGAGAGGTCCAACAGAATTGGACACACCTTATTTTCAATGTCACTCTGAGCAATAAGATCTTGTTCTAGCAGTATAAGCAGTGTTTCTTGACCTGCCTTTCTAACCTATTAATATGAACAAATAACACAAAAAAGCACATCACTGTAAAAACATTTACTGATATGAGAACCACAAAAGACATGTTTTCAATGAACACACAGGTTAAAAAAAAAAAGAAAAAACCTCTCAGTTTTAACATCGTAAGGAATTCATAATAAATACTAAAGTTTAATATAATCATTAGATGACATTTCATCAAATTCTGATGAGAAGCCAAAAGATTAAGTAGAAGACAGGTCTTGTAAGTCATGATTCCAGTAACAGTGTCAATATGCTGCTAGGCAAATCCTGTAAGTTTCTCATTATCTGCTAAGTATAAAAAAAAAATTCTGACCTCCCTAGCAAAGTGTGCTGAAACCAATAAACACAAAGCACTACATAAAAGCTAGGTATCAATCAACATGGAATTTCCTATTATCTCTTCTTCATGCCTTAAATTCACTGAACCAACCACACAGAATTTTCCAATGATTCAACTCACATGGTCTGTTTTTCCCACCTGATTGTTAACATCTGTGAGGTATCTCACTACTATGGGGATAAGGTACTCAAAAAATGCCGCTGGGAATTTTGGTCGACTTTCTTGCAGAAAAATTGCAACAGGAGGTATTTGTTCCATCAGCTCTGTACGTACAGTTGGTTCTAGTAATAAAAAGAAAGTCAAAACTAGATCTTAATTTCATATTTACTGATGAAGTACCTTAAGAAAAAAGTAGCATTTTTTTGTTTGGTGTTTTCACAACAAAGGAAAATGAAAATACCCAAAACATGAGAAATATCACCACTGAGATTGCCTGTTCTTAAAGCAAAGCTGAATAAAACAGCCCTACATACATCATCAAAGCCCAGAGATCTGAGATCAGTTCCCTAATAAATCAGATAAAGTAAGAGCACTAGCTAGAAAACTCAATTGCCATGAATGTATGCACACGAAGTATTAAAACGCACAATACATGCCACATACATGACAGGTTCAGATGTAATGAATTCCTTGAAAAACATTACTACAGGCCCTATATATAAGAGCCTTTCATTTATATACCTACCATATTAAAATACTTCAAAAACAGAAAAAAAAATAATCTCATTTTCACTGACAGATATTGCTGTTAGGTGATTTAGTTTCTTTAGTTCACTCATTGCGTTCTCAAAATTGAAAGTTCTTGCCTTCTATATTGCAGCTTATGTAAAATAAGTTATAAAACTGAAACAAAACTAAACAAAAAACCACAAACAAAAAGAACAACTTTCAAACCTGCATCTTCAGAGAGCCTGACCACTATTTCCATTACAGTCAGGAAGTCTTCTTCATTATTACTAAAATCTCGAAAGACATCCAAAAGACCTCTGGCAATAATTTGCCTGTGGAGTGAACAACATATTAATCGCCTTAATATCCTGCCAACAACATGTAGATAGGATGCAAATGTAAATGGGCACCTTAAAAGATTGAGTTCTTCTCTGAACAGTCAGACATATCAGTTATATGGTTTCTCCACATTCCAAAAAAACAAAGATGGAGTCGAAAAATCTTATTCAGGTGACCAAGAATTAAAACCTCTTTTTATGGAGATGTTATATAAAAGTTATTTAAAAAGAAATAGTATTAGGCATTCGCTTCGGCCAGTAGTAACAGAAGTAGTGACATCTGAACAGCTACAATGCTATCAGACTCAGTTATCAAGTGTAGCTGTTGTACATTTACCTGTTAAATATGTTATCACTGAAGGCATATTTTTCTAGACGAGCCAGTGGAGTTAAGTTATCCTGTCCAGGAATATCCAAGAATGCTGTTATCCTCATGCTATCACAGTCTGGTCCATAATCTTCAAACCCAACTTGAAAGACAAGAAGAATAACCCAAACAAAAAAGACAACCAAACAAAAAAAAAACAAACAAAGATCCAAGAATCAGGAATAGATGTCACAGTGTAAAATATACTATACAATAACTCTATTTCTTTTTAGAGCTACTCTTCAAAGGAAAACTATCTGTAAATCACTGAAAATAGCTTACCAAAAAAATCTTAAGTGGCACGTAATAAAGTCAAGAGCAACACTTGCATATAGACCTGTAAATTCAAACTTTGGAATTTAATTCATTTCAGCTGTCATAAAATCCTTGGTTTTTAACACATTTTACTTTGCAATTTGAGTCAGCTAACCACATGCACTGTGAGTTAAGAGGCTCAGCAGATAAAATTGCATGCCACAAACTGACATATTCAAGAGGAAAATAAATACCGCTAAAAGAAACTGAAATTTTAACAATGACAGAAAATCCCAAATTGAATTGTTTTAAAACAGCAAATTCTTGGGTCTGTTCCAAAGTTAGCAAGGTACATTTTTCTTACTATAATTACTGGGTCCCATACATCTAAATCAGACTGGTAGCTTTGGGAAAAACTTCAGCTTTACCTTACTTGTGAACATACTGGGAGTTTTCTACTGCATACCTATCAACTACAGACTTTCCCATGCAAACCTACTCTTTTCTAAATCTTTTTTTGTATTTCCATCTTGAGACTCTTAACCAAGTATTACCATATCAACTGTTAAAATTTGCTCCAGCAAGTCTTACAGTCACCCAATCCAGTAACATGCACTTGATTACAGATTACGGGCAAAAAGTAAAACTGTGAAGAGGAAAGGGAATAGGATAACTTTGCGGTCAATTTTTTTTTTAATCCTTCATCCTTAAAACAAAGACAGTTAAATAACCTGCCTGCAACAAAATCTCTCATTTCAGCAATGGATATAGGAACACATACAGCAACCAAATCTACAGAAAGAGATGTACCAGAGTAGCTGATATTCCTGCTCTGGGTTTACAACTTTCCCAACCAAGCACTCCTAGAATTATGCACACTTCGTTCACATAATTAATATAGCAACTGCAATCATACTTAAGTACATGCAAACTGAGCCAAAACTGCTTCTCATATGCAAGTGGTAGTCTCTCAAACCAGCATATGGGCTGAGAGGGACAACCGCTGAAGACGAGCCAGTTTCTGACTTGGCAGGACACAATATTAGGTATTTAAATCAGTAAAGAAATGACAATACTGGTAAGAACTTAAAAGCACAATGACAAGCCAAATAGGCTGTATTTGATACTGTGCCTATGAGGCTACAATCAAGGCACTCCAGGTTATGTTTACTATACAGGTAGAGACCTCCTGTCTTCAGGCACTAGAACTCACATGGTGCCTCCATATTAAGAAACGGCAGAGCTTTGGCTAACTAACTAAAAGCAAACCAGGACTAGTTTCATTTATAGCACCAGTTTCCCCTGTTTGTAAAATAGGAAGAACAGGAATACCCTCTCCCACTGACACACTTTGAAGACTAAGAAATGTGTATGTAAAGTACTATATAACCCCTATCTTCAGCATTCTGGTTTAATATAAAAATATTACAGTCCTTCCCAATATGTCATTCCAATCAGTACAAAGCTTTTGCACGTCTTAAAGGAAAGTCTGTTATTTCGTAACGCGCTCTGAAACTGCCAGTGGGTTAAATTACATGTATATGTAATTCTAAGATCTCTGATACAACAATTTTTTCAGATTGAACTGGCTGTACCTTAATCAGAATAATTAAACTTCAGCTCTACCCTCACTTTTACTTTACCAGTTTTATATTACAAACGCTCTCCCCTAGAGAGCCTCTTAATCTGATATATGGCACAATGAACTTTGGCTCTAAACTATAAAATCACTTTTTATATTAAAAAATGCCCAATAACTGAGAGGTACCAAGCCAAATATTTCATATTTAAAACTCTGCTTTCCAACTATTTAACACAAGCCAAAACATTCTCAGAAATACAGCTCATTTAAAGAAGAAATCATCTGAATATACTTGGAGCAAAATGTTATACCTGGGTCTTCAGTGAAAAAAAATAAAAAGCAGACCGGTTTAAGAAAGCACACAGTCTCCAAGGAACCCAGCTGAATTAAAAGACTAGAACAATTCTGAATTCTTCAATTCTTGCAGACAATATGCTCTGACCAACAAGTTCAACAGGATTCAAACAGAAGTAAGCTGCAGGATTAGACTAAATGTTCACATTTCAAATGTATACACAGATGCTACAAGTGAACCTACAGCTACATAATCAGAAACATACGCTAATTATTCATAGCTTTTTATAATGACTTATTTCCATTCAACTGGTCATTACTACTTCTACTGGCTGCTCTTTACATATTTTTGAGTTCTGTCAGGTTCAAAACATTTATCTGCACAAGTGTATATAATTTACATTGCACAGATCTGTCTGGGACTTATCTGCCCACATGTTCTAGGGCTAGCTTCCCCACCAAGCATAGTATCTGAAGAGGTAGTATCCAGTAATTGCCGCTTCAAAAGAAACCTACTGCATCACTGTAAGCTCACCGGAAGTTATATAGCACATGTAGGACTGTGGATTTGCTTTCTGAGTTTGCAACAAACTCTCCATATCCAAACCCAACTCTGACCATCCTTATATATATGCAATTATAAAGTATATATATTTTAAAACCCACACAGATTGGACACTTTTTCACTAGATAATTTTTGAGGCTAGCCACCTGTTATACAAAAAGATTTATTAGGGTTTAAAAAAATAAAAATCAATATACTTGTCATTAACTTTATCTAGTGCCCACTTGTTCTTTAACTAAGAAACATTTTAAAAACTAAGGCTCTCATCAGTTCACTTCAAATATTTCAGAATTCCTACCAATTCAAATGTCAGTGAAGCAAATCTCAATTCTAAGTTTGACTACAATACTACACCTCGGACTAATTTTGTATACACGATGAACATGGTTAATTTTACTACTTCGAGTAGTTCTATTATTCATTTAAATTAGCTAATCACACACCAGTGCTTCTAGGACCAGGGGGAAAACAGAGCAAACTACTCATGCTCAGGATCAAGAAAGTTAAATACCTGAAATTTTTTCCACGCTCAGTACACGTAAGTAAGGAATAATCATAGCAGAATCCACTTTGTCTTCTCTCAAGAAGTTTAATTTTCTTTTTCAATAAAATAAGAAGCCATAGGCACTTACAAGTTTCACAATACACCAGAGTACTAGAAAGTAAATTACAGAAAAATAACAAACTAGTATTTCTGATCTAATGTTCTTTCATAGGTGAATCAAACAGTCAGTATTTTTCCCTCTAATGATATCAAACCAGAAAGTTTGAAATCTATCCACGTATAAACAAGAATAAACATGACAGTATTCACAGTTGAACTTGAGTTCACCATGCCTTAGTTTGGCCTAGGCTCAAAAGCTGCTTAGAGCCGGTAAGAAACACTAGTGTCACAGGATTTAACTATGCAATTCAACATCATTAGCTAATATCACTATCCACTTTTGCCAATACAAAACAGTAAATACTAGTGCAGAATGCAATGATTTCAAGAGCTTAAGGAGGTCATTGCCTCTTCCTGCTGTTTTCAGAAGGAAAACAATTTTAAAAATACATTTTCTTTATTGTACAAAGGGCATAATTAAGCTAATTATTTTTCCAGATGATGCAGTATCTTGCCTTACAAAAAAACAAGTTTCAAATTGTACTTGATGAATTTGGGTAGATTTTACTACAGCTTTTCCCCAAATTCAAAAGAATCCCCTAGTCTCTCAATTTGTTTCAATGGAATTGATCTTCCATGTGCATAATTTAGTCAAGAAAGTAAAAATCCAGTTCCAGTGATTTATTTCACCGAGATTTTCCTAGAACCCACAATGAACTTTTTGCTAGACTGCTCATTGGATTACCACAATGACATCTCAGTCTAGTTGGGTCATCTGAACTCTGCTGTAACACAAACAAAAGACAGCTTTTGATGCCAAATTTTAACTGCATTGTCAAATTAATGAACTTAATCAAAGAATACTTTTATATCATAAAATAAGATTTCAATAATGCTCTGAAATACACATCACTTTATTTACATGCTTATCCTGAAACTGATAATTTCTTTTACACAAATTTTAAGTGACCCATATAAAAAGCTTATTAATTACTGCTTACAGCAAAGCTTTCTTTATCTGAATATTTTAATTAACTTCATGACTCAAACTAGAGTTTTGCCTACAAGTGTCAAAATTCTTAATCAACTTAGACAAATCCGTTACAGTCTCAACAGAACAGCCGAAGACTGAACACTAATGGAGAACAAATGCCTAACTCATAGTGATGCTCACCCCTGGTTCAGGGCCAAGACCCGTAACAGAACACTACGGGAAGTTTGCATTTATTTCTGCTGCTTGCACTTTACACACTCAGCAAACTGAACACAAATGAGACCCTAGTTTTGGGTTTGGTTTTTTTTTCTTACTACAGAGAGGAGAAAACTAGAAAGGGAACTGTGACCAATTCAGAAAGACCTAATCAATTCAAACAGCTAAGCATTCATTAGCACTATCAAGGGTTTTGTTTGTTTTGATTTTTTTGTTTGGTTGGTTGGTTTTTTGTTTGTTTTTTTAAGATTTGGGCAGAGAGAGAAAGATATTTTCAACTCTTAAGTAAGGTACTACAGCAACAACTGTTGCAGCTCTTCTGCTAGGGGAACTCACTGCAAAACAGTCTTTAAATCAGCATAAGCATGTTGAAATATTCCAGTTAATTTCTTCTCACCTAAATCCTGTTCAACACATACATGCTTTTTGTCATCTAAGGTGATGACTTCTTACAAACTTCTTACATTTACTTCAGCAAGCGATAACCTTTAGTACCTCTTTTTAAGCAACTTCTTACAGTGTTACCAAAATTTTTAATCCTTATGTACTAAACACATGTATTTCAAGTACTACCCTCCACACATTACATTCTTTTAGATTTCTAGCTTTTCAAATAGGTAACTGTATTAAGGAAGGAGGATGCTTTTTAATTACAGTTTTACGTTCACTGTTTACAACTCAGAGTTACAATTTATTTGTATGAGAAACGTTAAGATATCTTGCCATACACAAAAATACAAACCAAGAACTCTTACATACACAAGTAATCTCACCAATTATACATCACTTACATCACAAAAGATCCCAAACTTTTCTTTTTAAAACTTAATCGAAATACAAACGACACACCACTTTTTTTTTTACTACCTACTAGTGAAATGTAGAAACCTCAAAGACTAAAAGCAACAATAGTTAAGAGCAGCAACTAATAAAAACCTACAGAACGACCTCCTGCCCGCAGAGGTGATGTCCCTGCACACCTTTCCAACGAAATACTTTAGATCTCACTTGTATTCTAACCATTTCCCCTGGTGTTCCTCAAGACCACCTTGTTCCTAAATTAGCTTTTTTATGCTAGATTAGGGGGGAAAATCCATCTGTTACACGTTTTCAAGTACTATTAAACAATAACGGTTTTGTGTTAAACAATCTCTCACAAGAAACAAATTCAGTTTTCATTTTTTTTAATAGAAAAGTCAATCCAGCATCCAAAGCACCAATGAAACACCCCACATATACAGCTGCTTTCTAAAGCAGGCCAAGTTCATATCAGATTTAGCTCCTTAAGTAACAGCGCTGGCCAAGCTGCCCGATAGGTGTTCGGCTCTAATCTTCTAACACGCCTCTGGACTGTACCGGTTTGAGGTGGAGCTGTCGCCTGGTCTAGGACCCACGACACGGTATTTAGCCGAGAACCACCGGCTTCTGTCAGCCGGCTGGAGCGCAGCGGCGGTGATTCTGCTCCCCCCGCTCCCGCGGTGCCGGCAACCTCGTCCCGCGGGACGCGCCGCCCTCGGCAGGTACCAGCCTCAGCCGTTGGAGCGGCGCCGCCAGGAAGCCCCCGGCTGCCCTGGGCTCTTTTCCACCGACAACAACCGCGGGGCTCATCCCCTGCGTCTCCGCCAGTCGGACCCGTTGTACTTTCCCAGGGACGCACGGCGGGCCATGGCTGGCGGCACTGCTCGCGCCGAACCCCGCGGCCATCCGAAGCGGCCCGGGGGCCTCTCGGGAGGCCGGTTTCCAGACGTCGCCCCAGGCCTACCTCCCGCCCGCCGGTCCTCCTTCCCCG
>VYXH01011712.1:634760-660702 GCA_013397275.1 Burhinus bistriatus | reverse complement strand
GGGCGCGAGCCCGCTGCCCCTGTCAGCGCCGCGCTCCCGCGGACACACACGTACGCTCCCAGCTGGTGAGACGCGACGCCCTAAAAGCCTTCGCCTACCAGCACGAACAGCCTCAATATCCTCCCTCTACCCTAACCTGGATAAAGATGCGGAGAGGAACAGAAGGCGACAAAAGGACCCGGGGTGGGAGAACGGGGCAGAGCCTAAAAAGGGAGCAGAAAAATAAAAAACCAGTTACTCACAATCATCTAAGTCATCCTGCAAATCCACAAAATACAAAGGGATCCCTACAAACAAAAACAGAAGAGAGACACCGGGGGGGTTGGTTTCGGAAGGCTGCGGCGAGGGCGGCGGCAGCGGCAGCAGCGGCCCCGGCTGAACCGCCCCGGCGCCCCCCGCCCGCCTGCTGGCCGGCCCCACTTACCGGCCATCTTGGAATGGACATGGGCGAGGAGGAGGAGGGAAACGGGAGGGCACAGGGAGGAGCCGCCAGTACTTCCTGCCCCCGGGTCAGCCCCCGCGCAGCCGAAACGCGACCGGTTAATAAACAGCCGCTGCCGGGGGGGGCGAATCGCCCCTTAGTCCCCGCCGTCGCCTCCTGACAGGGGAGAAAACTGCGGCGGCGGCGGCGGGCGGGGGGTGCAGTCAGGTGACTCCGGCGGGCCGCCCAAGATGGCGTCGCGTCCGTGGAGCCTGAGGAGGAAGGTGCACTGGTAACCACGGTGTGGGGGAGGCGGGGGGCTGCCCCCGCAGGCCTCGGCTGCACGCGTGCCTCGGGAAGGGCTATGATCGTTCTGGGCTGCGTGTCAGGCGCTCGTTAATAGGCGTAGCCTGGCCGGCCATGGCTCTGAGGGAGCTGAAAGTTTGTCTTCTAGGGGTAAGTGCTCTGCGGCCGGCTCTCCGTGGGGCCCTGGCGGGAAGGAGGGAGGGAGCCTGTTGAGGGGCTGGTTTGAAAGGCGATGGAGAGCCTCAGCGCGAGCCTCGGAGTGGCTCGGAGTGGCTCTGAGTGCGGGCCCCTCTCGTCGGGCGAAGGGCGGGCCTCGCCCCCGCTGGAGCTGCCGGCGCACCTTGGCTGTGCGGCCCCGGCCCCTGAGGAGACCGGGCGGCCGGAGGGGCCTTCCTCTCCGCGGAGGAGGCGTTTTCCAGAGGTAAATATCGCTCCTCTTTTTTCGGTTTCTTCCTTTAAAAAAGAAAAGAGAGGAAGCACGAACATCCAGTGTATGCTTCCCTCCTCCTCGCAAGCTGTTTCGGGCTTCGAGTTCACAAAATTAAATACCAGCACCTGAAATCAAACTCGAGGGGGAGGGGCCTGAACTTTTTTTTTTAAAAAACAACATATGTAGGCTTTGGAAGTGCCTGAAGTGTTGCAGGTGGTGGAAGAAGGAGGCATCAAGCAAACCGAAGGAAAAGCTTAAAAAAATCAAGGCTGTAAAGCCGTGTGTTGGTTTGGCTTGGTCTGGGGGCTCCCCTGGAGACCCTCGCGGTGAATAGGTGGTGTCTGCACCCTGTGGCGTACAGAGTACGGCCGGCAAAATTGTTTCCTGCTTCTAAGTGGCCACACTGCCCTTCAGAGGGAAAATTATGTGTTTCTGTGCTCTTCATGTTATGAAGGCATTTGGGGTAACTACTAGCTACTGTTTGCATTCACCTGATCTGAGAGACTTTTCGTCATGTAGGAGAAGGAGAATAAGTACCCAGGAAAGCTGGTCCTTGAACTCCCAGAGCCATGAACTGCATCTGTGTTTCTCTTTTTAAGATTTGCTCTGTGTATTGAGACTGCAAACGTTATAAAATACAGAACTGAGATAATACACTTTTCCTTGAGAGGAGAACAGCTTGAAAAAGATAAACACAAGCATACATACTGTACCCAAATTTACTACAATATTCAGAAGATTCAAGAAAATGCATGAATGGTGTAAAACTTCATTTTCAATGAAGCAGTTTGTCAGGGTTTTTTTTTTTCCTTAAAATTTTAATGACTCTGGAGATGTAAAGCAAAAAGTTTGTCTTCACCTGTCTTAATTAAATGACCATTTAAGATGTCCAGCTGCTTATCGAGAACAGTTTTACTGCTAATAATTTGTTGAGTTATTTCACTTCTAAGTATGCCTTCTATAAATCTTTTTTTTTTTTTAACTATGGAGTTAGTGGTGCAAATACATACATGACCCAGAATTTTCATGTTATGTTTCCTCTTTTACCATTTATAGCTCTGTAGAGTTGCATTAGAAACATGTTTCAGGTGTGTCACAGAAGAAATTTCAAGTCTTTCATTAAGCAGGGTGGGACGGCATTAGTCAGAGGTTGAAATGTGTGTGTCACACTTGTATAATTTAATGTGCTCCATTAGCTTGCAAAGACTAAGTACCATACTTAATCATATATTTTACTAAAAGTGGTAGATGGTCTCTCCCTGCTACTGTTCAAATGCAATTTGTGCATAGCTTTGGGAAAAAAGTTTGAATAACTACTAATAAGCATGAATGCAGACATTTATAGTCCTTCATAAAAACATCTTAACAGTTTTGTTTAGAAAACTGTAACTTATCAGAGACCTTTCATTTTTCTACTAAACAAATATAATACCTGAAGTATTTCAGAATGTAACTTCTCTGAGATTCTCTGCAGGAACATGTTATTCATGTATAGCATATTGCAAGATTTGAGGACAAAAAGAATCTATTTATAGTAACTAATGTCTCTTTCAACTGTTTCTGTTCTTTTTATAGGACACTGGTGTGGGCAAATCAAGTATTGTGTGGAGATTTGTAGAAGATAGCTTTGATCCCAACATCAATCCAACAATAGGGTAAGAAGCTAAACAAAGTAAATGTGACTTATTCAAGAATAAAATAAAAGTGTACTAATATATATTTGTACCTCCTGAATAGATCACTTGAGGATTCTCCATGTGTGGCAGCTAAATGTGGTAATATACATGACTACAGCCCTAATTAGCTCCTGAGCTACCTTAGGAAATGTAAGAGTGTATTCTGCACTCCTGCAGCTTCCATTTTCATGTATAAGATCTGGACCCATTTTGTATTGTTAATCTAAGTTAACAAAATCCTACTAGGAGTCCTGGGTTATGAATAAATTACACTATAGATGCTTGTGTCAAAGGAGCAACATGCTTTTCTCATGCACTACTCTTAATTTCAAGTCTAATTATTATGCAGCTACATGATTATTTTTTTAAGGTTTCTTTAGAGTCAAGTACAATAGCAAGTCTCCTAGGTTTTTGAAGGTAGCTAACGTACTAACTCAGGCTGTAATCCTCTTCATGAATTAGTTCTAATGTTATACATCTATATGCGATACACACACTCATAAGTAACTGATGAAATTGTTAGTGCAGTTGGTCTCACAGCTAAGGATATTTGAAACTTGACCGTCAGAGTAGTAATGTTATTGAGCTCAAATCTTTAAATGGATAGAAGGAAGGGGAACATCAGGGTATCTTGGAGTGGTTGGATCTTTTTATTTCTTTTGATGTCCTTTTTGCTTTGCAAGTGTCTGTGGGCTGCTTTGCTCGGAAGTAATTCCTTAGTTACAGGAGGACATGACTTCGCTTGATGCTGAGAAGTGTGGGGGGGGTGTCAATGCAACTTCCTGTCTCAGGTGTCACACAGGCTTTACTACAGCTTTGACCAGAAAAGATCCTGCTGATAAATATTGGCTCTGTCTCATCCTGTCCTTCTAAAAAATGTAGTTCTCTCTCCTCCCCCCTACACTCCCCACCTTTTTTTTTTTTTTGAGTGTAATACTGGTATCAAATTGCAAGATATTCTGCAGGAAGTATGCTTTTATTTTAATTTCCCTGTTCACAAAGGTAGCCTTTAAGACAGATTGCTGAGTAGTTTTCTTAGATCTTCAAGGGCTGGACATTCTTAGTTACTGTCAAATTAGCTAGAGCAGAAGTTCTTTTTTGGAAGACTGCTAAAGTGATGTATAGACAGTAGTCATATTGCTGTTTGCTTAAGGAGGGGAGCAGACTGTCTTAAACATTTAACTTCAAGTTGTGTAGAAAGTTCAGACCTACTGCCCATAGTGATATCAACCGCAAGCAAAACTTCTTCCAGTGGATGCTATTGAAAGATCCAGTTGTCTTTCTTATTACCTGAGGTGTTTGAGAAATTGGTTATCCGTCTTCATTCCTAGTCATCCAGGTACTTTTAAAAACAGAGTCTGTTAAATAGTTGGCTAATATAGGTGGTATCTACAGTGGCCTAAGGTTAGCCATTGTGTTCACGCATGCAGTTCCTGGGGGAGGGAATAAAAAGAGTAAAGTCTGCTTAACTAGTAGGTGACCAGGTATGGTAACACAGACATAGGTTTTGTAAACGTGAGAGGTGCCTATTTATTTGGTTGGGATGCTCTGTTCTAGAGTTAGACATATGTTAGCCCCCATCTAGATGACATGGCTTAAATGTTTGAGTAACTCAGCATGGAGTTTGTATTGTGTTTCCAATCACATGTGAACTGCAGCCTCCTCAAGTTTGCTTTTAGATTCTAAATTCTGAAATACTGTGCTTGATGGCTTTAGGCTCTGCATGTCTGCAAGACTGTCTAAAGCTACAGAGCAAAGATTGTGATCTGTGGTACTTCTATCCTAGCAAAGTAGAATTTTCTTTAATCTGGAGAAAATTCAGGAGAGAGGGTTTTGTGGTTTTTTTTTTTCTTTTTTTCTTTCCTCCCAGGGAAGGCCTGAGACTGGAATGAACTTCATCAAATCTTGTCTTCCCTCCAAAGTCAGTTTGTTTTAATCTGATAGGTTTCTGGCCACATGGCATGTGGGTTGATTTCTTTTTTTCCTTTTTTTCTCCTCCTTCCAATGTAGCACCTATCTGTTCAAAAGCAGGAACCCAAAGAGATCGCACGCACATGTCTTCCCAGGGGAATGTCTATAACATATATAGTAACTTAAGGTGCTGTAAGAAGATGCTAGCCATTGTGGTAATGATGCTAATGTGTAGAACAGAATTTTTCTTCATGGATTTCATGATAGTACTGGGATTAGTTTACTTTCTTGAAGTGGCAGACTAAAGATCTGCATCTTCAGAAGTCTTAGAATCGGTCATCGGTCTGAGGACTTGGTATCTTGGTAATTTGCTATAGTAGTATAAATAGATCAAAATGCAGGGATTGTGTGAGGCTTCAATAAGATACAGTCCCAAAATTTTAAGCAAATTAATTTTGAAACTTTTTCTAGAGCTTGTTTTTATTTCCTAATTGAGACTAGGAGGTGGAAAGAACAAAACAAGGATTAGAGAGGAGTTTTGAGCATCTGACAAAACTAAAACTGATAACGTTTCTGTGTTTACTCCTGGGCTTTCGAGTTCATGAGATGCAATCTTATGTTTCCTGTCCTGTTTCCATTCATCTTAGAATTACCTGAGCCAATCATACTTTATTGTCATGAGTGTTCATCATTCAGGTTCAGATAGGGGCAGCTGTAGAAACCCTGTTAGAATTCTGCAACTTGTGTCCTCTCAAGATGCTGAGGACATATTCTGCTTTGCCTGACCAGCGTATATCTCTAGGTACTCCAGAATATCTAGTCTTTCATTATAGCATCAAAAAGAAATTATGAATGAGTATAAAACTACTTTCAGGTGCATCTTGTTCACATAGTTACAGCACTTGCTTGGCTGGAAGAAGCAGCTAGAAAGTTTAGTAGGGATAATGCCTGTTCCTAGAAGTCCTCGAGGATAGCTCTAGTTTGGAGGCTTTTGTTGACCCAAAAGTGGTTTGTCTTTGAGCTTTTTTTTTTTTTTTTAATTGACATCTTTCACAATGAAAGCTTCCACTTGTCAAAGAATTTCAAGTAGCATTTAACCTCTATTGTCAGCTACCATTTGATATGTTTAGTTGTGATATGAATTAGAGCAACACAGCTGCTCAGTTCAAACTGATTGCACAGGAATGTTCTAGTTTATAGAACCAAGCAAGTGAGAATCTATAATTTAGGAAATGGTTTCCATATTGGCTAGAGAATTCAGATTTGATGCTTAATTTGAAGCAGTCTTAAGGAAGTGGAAGTCTTTGCTGTGCTTTCAAATGGATACGCCTATCACTATTTTCTGTTACTCGTTGCTAAAATACATCATCCAGTTAACTGTGTTGAAATGCATTGCAGTTAGACTCTTTCTTTTTAGGGATGATGTTACCTCTTAGCAGTGGAAAGCATTGCATAATTGCTCCTTTTCTTTATTTTAAATGTAGATAGCTGTTTTGTCCTCCTATAACATTGAAACATGTCCAAAGACTCCAGTTATATTAAATACGAAAGTGTCGTGGACATCATTAAAAAGCTATGCCCTGGTGGTGCTTAAGATCCAAGGTAAACTGAAGTTCAGTGTATTAGACTCTGGTATTTAATGTTGTTGATCATGCTGAAAGACTCTTGTTCTCTGACTTTGAATCTACCACAAGCTTAGTGTACTGTAAGAAGCTACAGTACAGGCCACCTCCAGGCTCCTATCCCTGCATCCTGTCCAAAACTGACAGTAGAACAAGTTTGGAAGTCTGCAGTATTTTTAAGTGACAAGAATGAAGCACACAAAGGATGTTCAAGATCATAACATAGGATCTCATATGCTTAGAAGAATTATGGCATCTATAGTTCCTCTTCTACAAGGATTTGAATTCAGTGTGTGGCTTTTCTAGTAAAAAAATGTGCCTACAGGTAACAGATATAGCAAAGAACTCCCTGTTGTAAAAGATTAGGTCTCTGAATTCCTGTTCTTGTGAGAAATACACAGATTCATGTGAAGCAGATCAAATAAAACATAGCAGTACTTTGCGATATTTTGCAATATCTTACTATAAAACACCTAGAAGTTGTGGGGGCAGCTGGAGCGCAGGAAGAGATTTTGTTGTTTGTCTTCTGGAACTGCAAGAGCTTCTGCAGACTGAAGTATCTAATGATAGACAGGATTTGGGAACTGTAGAGTGCAGACAACAAGCAAGTTACCCATTATTGACTTCTCTGTCCTCTTAACACCTATCAATAGTGATGTGAATCTCCCATATTTTATTCCCAAGTATGGACTTACCAGTATTTATCTGAATGTTAGTACAGAGATAGAAAAAGCTGATGCAAAGGGAAAGTATTTCATCTCCTTCCCTGTGAAAGTTTCCAGTATACACTTAACTGATTTGCTGTGATGCTTCTTCCACTTAGGATGTTAAAAAGACTGACCTTTCTGATTTTTTTTTTGGTCATTCATCCTTTATTTTTATCAAAAGCTTATGAACTATAAAAGCTTATAATTTGCATTCATGTTCCTTCTGCTTTGTTAGTTGCATTTCATCCTCTGAAAGGAAATTTCATCCTCTGAGGCCCTTTGCCTCCTTAATTTCTGCCTTTATGTACAAAAAACTTCATCAGTTTTGTGTGTGTGTGGAAAGCACTTTTATTGGAATGTAAACCTTTTTAAAAGTTCATGGTAGGAATGTTCTGAGAATGTATTTATATTCTGAAAAGAATAAGCTGTAATTTTTTTCCAGAGCGTCATTTATGACCAAGACTGTACAGTATCAAAATGAACTGCATAAGTTCCTAATTTGGGATACAGCTGGACAGGAGCGGGTAAGTAGAATCAATATCTGTGGCGATAGTTCTGGCTAGAGTTTGGGTTGCTTTTCAACCCCACCCCTGAAAGTCACAATGTGATCTGATTTTACAAATATCTGTTAGAATGTTTGTTTCTATGCAGGTTTCTATCAAGATAGGGGTGCTGTAAATATTTTTTTATTTTTCTTTGTTACTGTGATTAAAGTACAAAGTTAAGGATGATTACCTAAGAAGAGGAGCTTACAAAACAGAAGACTGGGTTTAGATTCACTGAAAGGGAGTGCCATTTCAAAAGAAAAAAAAGGTGTGTGTGTGGGGAAGCCAGCAGCTGTTTCTAGTGCCATTTCTATCATTGAGTTTTAAACACTCAACTGCAGTATTTGCGGACAGTGCAACTGGCAACAAGAGAATCAAAGTGAAATGGATGATTGTGTTTCATAGTACAAATAAGGCCCTGATTCTGGAAACATATACAACTGCTAACATTCTGTTAGCTTTGGTGTTAAGGTTATTAATGTGAGTAGGATGTGGGTTTAGGCATTCAAAAACAGTGTTTCAAGCAATGTTATGGGTGATAACTGATCTTTTATTATTTTGTAAAGTTTTACTTCTCAGATCTGATCGTGTTAGAAGCTATGTCAAGAACTGTATTTTGAAATCTAAATTTTAATTTGGTAGGTTGGGCTTTTGATCTTTACAGTATGGGTAGTTCTGAGGGGAAGCAACAAAAACTTTCAAGAAAATGACTAGGCAAGTTAAATCACAGTTAATTAATATGCGTTATTTTTACTTAGAATTTAAAAGGAAGACTTTGCTAGTTAACTAGCTTGTTTATGGATTACTAGTAACAGTGGTAGAAATTATAGTACCTGTATTAACAGTTCTTATTCATGTAGTTTCTTGACTGTTAACTACTGGCAACTGTCAGTTACTCATGATGAGTTTATTTAGAATGTGAGGTAACTGTAACAAAGGTAGACACCGGAGCTGTCCCCAGTAAGAGTCAGTTTGATCAGATTGCGTTATTGCTGTAGGATAACTGGCAAATGCAGCTGTACTATTTTTCAGGATTGGCTCAAGAAACAGAGAGCCCAAGCTAAAAAAAAAAAAATCCAAACAAAACAAAAAACCCACCACCAAAACAAACAAAAAATCCCCTAAACAGCAACAAAAACCGCCACCTTGTAAAGGGTCAGTCATCTCTGGTCAGAGTCACTTGACCTTTTGGAGTCCTGGTGGAACTGACTTGCTGGCTTTTTAGCTTGATAACAGCCTTGATAGCTAGAAAGTAACTCAAGTATATCTGTATTGCATTTCAGTGTTCTAGATTTTTGAATGACAGTTTATTTCCTTCCAGCAGCACCATATAAAGCAAACTTATGTGTCCGGGATGCGTCCCGGGAATATGTCCAATAGTATCCATGTTATCAGAAATATCCAAGTCCTTCCATTACTAACAGTCAGTCAGCACTTGCTGTAAATAGTTTGTCTTAAGTGAACATCCTAGCCCATTCTGAAATGTTAATGCTGGAATGTGAGTCTTCTGAGAGGTATAGTATGAATTTTGAGAGGCTAGTACTCTTAAATGGAAAGCTTTATAAACATGCCTGCCACAACTTGGCAGGAAACATCCATTACATATTAGCATTCCATTCTGTTCACTTTTAACTGTATTTGCAAGCAATGGGAGAATGCTGTAATTTGCTTTCAGCACACTACAATCTGAGAAAGCATCTCTACATGACTAGCCCGTTCCTTGTCTTTCTGTTTTTAGACTTTGTGATACCTCTTCCATTTTCTTCCATACAAGTTGCATGATATCTTTCTTAAAATCAAAAAGAAAAGATGTCTTACCTGGGCTCTGACCCAAGACCTGTGATACATGTGAAGCTTATGTTCCATGCCTCAGTGTGTCACTGTGAGGCACCAATTTCCACCGAGGAAACCAGTGAAATGGGAGCAAGGGTATTTACTTTGAAGTGATGTCAGTATTTTCATAGATGTTTCTTCCTCCAAAACAGAACAGCGCTATCATTTACTGCTAGTCATAAATGGTCGGCATACCTGCCTTGCCCTGAAGTCTGTAGCACAGTGTTCTGGTCATGCAGCACATCAGACAATGAATTATGGAAGGGATGCCCACCATGATGATTGGGAATACCAAAAATGTCCACACCATTCTTGAAACTGAAATGTCTCTGCTGAGCTATGATGTGTAATTCACAGAACTTGTAGTCCTGGCTTCTTGAGAAGCATTTGCTATTTTCCACTTCAGAAGCCCAGCAGGAATAGTTGTACACTACACTGGGGCAACCCCTTGTTCTAAATGGCTTCAGGGAGTGGCTGGCTAGCTTCACTCCAAAGGTGGAAGTGGGCACTAATTCACTTCACACAGCTCATTTCCCTACACACACGCCTTATTTCTTCTCTCATTTCTTCTACACAGCGTAAAGTTGATAGGAGATTACTAAAAGCAGTTAGGATTTTTGCCTTCTTGCCTAACAACTTGGACAGTTTCTCTGGATAGGTACATTATGTCATCTTAATAATTCTGTCAAAACACAAATTGGAGGCTGGAGGGCAAGCTGAACTCTTTGGGGAAAATAGCAAAAGGAAAATTCACTGTTTCTGGTAACATCTGTTTTGTTAATGTACTTTATCTGCCGACTGCTCTTAGGTGGAAAAACATATCTAAGTGTTAGCAGGCAGGAAATGAGAGTAATACAAAATCAGCAAGTGAAAGTTGGTTTATTCCCAATGTAAATACTCAAATAATCAAAAAGCCAGGTTGCAACCAGTCCAAGTGGTGGTTTACCAAATAGGTTTCCCTTTACATCTTAGTACTTAGGAGGAAGAGAGGGATTATGTCCCAACATGAACTGAACGCTTGCCCATGTTTCCCTTTTCCACTATTAAATATTTTTATATTCTGAACTTTGTGTTTAAAATCCTGTTTTCAAAACAGAACTTGAGAGCCAAATGTAAATGGTCTGGAATTCTGCTTTATAGGAAGATTTTTATGATTTATAATACTGCTCTCAGTTGAACTGTACTAAGCAAAAGGAAATAGGTATTTTATTAGAACCAAATAAGCCTTTATGAGAAACTGTATTCTATTTATGATTTTTACTCTGAGTAATAAGATGCACAAAAGCTCTACATCACATATGCTTATATGCAGTTTACTCTGTGCTTTGAGAGTTTTGGTTACTAGACTAGTTGTCTGGTTCTTTTTAAATTGGCAGAATATCACACTTTCTAAAAATGCTTGATTGGTATTTTAATCATGTGCTGTATCACTTTTTTCAGTCCTGGATTCATAAAAATGCCCATACAAAGGCACAGGCCTGGGTTATGCTGTGCAAATGCACTACCAACCAAATATGCCTGCTGCAGATTTGATTCTGAAGATTACAATAAAATTACTGTAGCCTTTTTCTGTCTAGCGTGTTCCTTAAAGTTCTGTTTGCAGGAGGTCACATAGTTGTGGGCTTTTGCAGTTTTTAGTTTTAAACATGCTTCTAACTTTTGAGGAAAAATTTAAGCGAAATCCCTAAAGCTGCGTTAGATTACAAAGAAACCAACATTGCTAACATTTAAGAGTGCCGTAACTGATCCATGGGGCTAGAGGTTGACACCAACGTCTGAACATTTCAGATCAGCAGTAATATATGCTAGTTTTCTTGAAATTACTTTTTGTCCAAAAGCATGAGTGTCTTAAAAAGGAAGAAGCAAGTTCAGTTTTGACTATTCTTCCTTTGCTCAGTGTTTAAAGTTGAGCATATATCCTGCGGGTTTGTGTCTGTGTGTAATCTACAGTCTTTTAAATGAGAGATTCTAATCTAGTCAAAATAAGGTCAAGTTTGGCTTCCTGCTTTTTGCAGTAGGTGTGCTGCTGATACCCAAACTATTTATTGGTTGGCCTTTGTAAAACAATACTTTCATGGAGGTTTATGTACTCTACTGCACAGCCTCTCTGTAGTTGTAAAGGAAAGTTTTCCATTAATGTGAACTTTAAAGGTAGTTTTCACTTTCTTCAATAATAATAATAAGAAAATCATGGAGGTCAGTGGAAGATCAGATTCATAATGTATTGTGTCTTTCTTTCAGTTTCGTGCTTTAGCCCCAATGTATTACAGAGGGTCAGCAGCAGCCATTATAGTGTATGACATCACAAAAGAGGTAAGAAATTTGATCTTGACTCAGCAGTACAATTGCTGGGATTTTTTGTGTCATGGGCCAGTTCTGACTCTTAATTCTTTCTGTTTGTTTTGTTTTGTTTTTTTTTCTTCGACATCAGGAGACTTTCTCAACATTAAAGAACTGGGTTAAAGAGCTTCGACAGCATGGACCTCCAAACATTGTTGTAGCTATTGCAGGAAATAAGTGTGATCTTAATGATGTAAGGTAAATAACAGTTGACAGTTTGGAGGCTTTCACTTAAGCTCACAGTGCTAAATGTTTTAAGATTTCAGAGCAGGTGAAAGGTATAAAGCCATTTCAGCTGTTTTGCACTAGCACGGTAGTTCCACAAGGGGTCTGAGCTGTTTCTACTGTAAGAAGATTTGGTTAGTTGGCCCTTGCACAGTCTTGCCCACTTCTCCCCCTGTGTTGGTGCGAGTATGTGTGTGATTGGGCAGTAAATCAGGCTGTAAAATGGATCCAAATTAAAACTAACCATTTAAAAATAGGAAAACTGATCCAAGTGTATTTATCTTTCTCACACCATGAACACTTGCTGGCATGACAGAGGTGGGATAACAGGGTTAGGAATGAGCAGTTTACAGGGAGACAGGATTACCTTTTCTGGTGGCAGTGCCAAGTTACACAAGCCTGAACTGCCTGTGAAACTACAGTGTAATACAAGCTGTTTACTTCACTTTATAAGAAGTACCCCTGTCAGTCTGTAGCACCTCATTTTGTCAGGAAAAACATTAAGCCTGTTGGAAAGCATTGTGTAGGTTTTTCTGACTTGCTTGTTCAGGTGCCTTCCTTCCCTGCTTAAATATTGGGTTGGAATTGGCTGTGTCTGAAATAGTTGCAGGGAGCAGGAAAAGTTCTTGAGAAATTTTATGAACAGCCAAACTTTCAAGAGGGCATGTACTAAAAACAAAAGAAGCTCTTTTTTATTGATGTCCTGGTTAAATAAGCCAAAATTCAGAAAGAAGGTGTGGGCAAACTTCTTGTTTTTAGATTTCATTGGAAAAGGTACCACAGCTGGTGTCTCAAAGGAGACAGATGCTTATGTGTTTTAAGAACCACTGCAGTCGGTTCATAGTATAGTTTTACAAATTGTTAATACAGCAGTTGTCTAGTGAGCTCTAATAGCTTTTGTTAGAAGTAGTATGTCTCCTGAAGGAAATACGGCATAAAATTACCTGGAAGACAAATATAAGGCATGCGATATTAAGTTTCACATGCTTATTTGTTGGTGCTTAGGTGTCATCATAAATTATATAAACATTGCTATTCAAGCTAATGAGCAAGATTCCTTGTACTTTAGTCAGAAGCAGTATCTGAATCACTGATCCAAAGTCTGTGCTTTTCATATCCCAAGTCCCTTCTTACTGAAAGTAGCCTGTGTTTTCTAGAAACTGTCCTAAAGTGTATCATGTAAAGTGATACAATATATAGTCTAGTCCTCTCTCCACCCATTGGGGTTTGGTTTTTTGGTGTCCTTTAGGGAAACATACTTCATTATCAACTTGCCTACTTAGGGGTGCAGAATAACTTTTTCACTTCCTGACTCTGTTGTTGTGTGCTCAGCCTAAATATGTTCCTGTTTGTAGCTACGTCTTCATGCTTCCTGTAAAGTAAATGCTATACTAATGATCTGTGTAGTGTTGTGAGATGCTTGGTTTTATAAACAGCTGTAGTAAATCCACTGGATTAGTGGAAGTAATGCTTTAGGATCTTTTCAGTACATCTAAAACTGTTATTTGTGTGAAGAATAAAGCACCCCCTAATGATCGATTGCAGACTACACTTAAAGCACTCAAGAAACGAACTCCACTGTAATGTTGTCAGATGGATTAAGGCCTTGTTTGATTGTGCTGCAGTGATGCTCATACCTCAAGGCAGGGAGATAGCATAGAGTAAAGAATGAGCATCAACTTCAGGATGAGGGAGCGCTATGATACCAAACAGGTAGAATACGAAATACTCATTTAATGAGACACTTAAAAGTTTAATCTATCCCTTAAGATTTTGAATAATGGTTGGTTGGGGGTTTTTTTTGCATTCACAGTGGGTTTTTTTGCTTTGTTTTTCCAGAGAAGTCATGGAAAAAGATGCTAAAGACTATGCAGATTCCATTCATGCAATATTTGTAGAGACAAGTGCGAAAAATGCAATAAACATTAATGAACTCTTTATAGAAATTAGTAAGTATTTAAACAGTTAATGTGTTTTCTTCTGAAAAATGTTCAAGTAGAAGTTTGATTATTAGTTTTTGTGCTATTTAGGTGAGAGTATACTGACTTAAATTTGTTACAATCAGACATGAATACGAACTGCAAAATGAGCTGTATAATTTTTGGTCATCTAACGACCTCTAAATATTCCTTCTAGAGATTTTAAGCCTACTGTGATGCTGCTGGATAAATAGCAAGCAGGGCACTCATGTTGGAAGTCAGTGGCATCTTACTGTATCTGTTATTGAATGTTTCAATTAGTACTTCCAGGGTTATGGAAGAGAAAGGAAATGGCATGAGGAAGATCCAAACTTTATACAGCTGAGAAAAGGAATTAAGTTCTCACTCTTGGTGTTTGTACTTATTCTAAAACAGTGCATTTTCGAAAATATAAGAATTCATAAATGCCAGATTAATGCATGGGAAATAGCAATGACTGTGTGTAGATTTTCCACAAGTATTTTTGTGATACCTTGGGTTTTTTAATTAAATTGCAAGTGTTTTCTGTCTCATTCATGTGGGGACAACAATGACGGGGTTTTTTTGTGTGAATGAAAAGCTGACAGTATTTCAAAGTGAATTCCATGCAATATTATTTGCAGGATATGTTTCAGGCAGCAGCACCCATGTGCAAGTATGTCAGCCTGGTTATGAAAAGAGGACAAACAGCAATCCATTTGTGTGTCTGTGCACTGCAGTTTAGCTTTGAATAACCACAAAAACATTACACTTAAGCACCCTTTTTTTTTCGTATAAGTAGTTGAATATATTGAAGATGATGTAAAAAGTATGTGCTATAGATTAGCTTCTTTGATTTACTGACTTAATAGTTGCTCTCCAAAATTGAACTTGAATAAACTACAGAAAACAATCATAAATCCTCATCAGAAAAGAATACCCAACCAGGAATAGCCAATTTTGAAGACTGATTAGATGACTAAAGCAGCTATCTTTACAAGCACTTCTGTGCTAAGCCAAATGCAGGTGATCTGCTGTGGAAATACAGGCCAAGATGGTAGTTATCAATGAAGATATTCCAGGTGGAATTGCATCTTGCAGATTATATTCTCTGGGTGCTTTTCTATTTTAGCTGTCCAAGTCTAGATTAGCCTCAAGTGTATACACTGCAAAATTAGCTTAAAACTGCCTCTACTCTTCTTCTGTGGAACCATACCTCTTACAGACATAGTATAGACTGTTAACTGCCATCCTTCTGTTACACAGAAATGTCATCATTAATGATGTAAGACTAACTGAAGAAACATTTTTATACACAAAACATACACTGAATGCTTAGAAGTAGTTTCAAGTATGTTTGCTATAATCTTTTTTCTGCTTCCTTGTAGGTCGCAGAATTCCGTCAACTGACACCAACCCCCAATCTAGTGGTAAGGGCTTCAAACTTAGAAGACAGCCATCGGTGACAAAGCGCAGCTGCTGTTGACTGATCCCTTAGAAAATCAGACTTGTTTATACAGTAGGTGGTCTTGGAAGTTAATAGTTCACGTTGGGTTTATATTATCAGTCTTAGATCTTTATCTGCTGGTGTTTGTACACCCGAGGTCCCACAAAAATGGACCAGTTCATCTGACATCTGTACACTCGCAGAAAAGACTGCAATCCTAATGTCAGCCTGTTTACTTACAAAAAGTGTAGTATCTCTTGCATTCAAAGGGAATGCATCATCACTTTTTTGGCCTTGCTTGAAAGGAAGGTGACTATATGAATGGTAGAACTGAAATGTTTAATAGTTTTGTAATCAAGATTTTAGGGTTCTTTTTGTAAAAAGGGAAATGAGCACTTTTGTGGGACTTTAGGGGTGGGAGGAGTCTGGAAGCTAGATGTCACTTCTTCCTTTTCTTCAGTGAGCCTTATTTTAAATTTAATTGTAGCTAATCCAAAGTACGATGGGACAGTTGATGTGAGGAGGCTACAGAATAAGCAACTGAAGACAAATAATGGGCAAATCAGTCCATCCAGTCCCCAAATCCCATTTGCACTTTTTATTTAAAGATAATATGCGCCAGGGGTGGGGACACAAGCAACAGATATTAAACCACAGACAATCTTTTTTTCATGCTGACTTTAATCACTTTAAGGTAAACTGATATGCTTATAGGCATCTTTTTTGTTCCTGCAAGTTTTTTAATATTAAGATGTTGGTTGAAGAAAACCTGGTTGTAGTTCTGACTAATTAAGTGGTTACTGACTAAAAACAAATGCTGTAAACAGGTGCTGCCAGTGGTTCTGATAAGACCTAAAAGTTTTTGAGGAAAGCTTTTAATTGCTTGGCATGTGTAAAATGTTCATATTATATTTATGAGACCAATGTTTAAAGTATTATAAATTATGTAAAAACAGTAGAAAATAATGCAATCTTATACACTCCTTCCATTCCACACCTATGGATAAACTCCTGGGGAATCTCTGTCAGTTTTTTCCGGCATTTTAGGTATTGTCACTGTGAGTTCATCCAGAGGCAGACTGAAATTCTTTCCCTTTCGATCACATTTGAAAGGGCCAATAGAGAATGCTGTTGGTGTAGCGTGAGGTCTGTCTGTTGAACAAGTTTTCATCTGTGGTGCACCCAGTCTTTCCTGTTTTGGGCACAAAATTACAAATAGGAAGTAACCTTAAGACATGTGGTAATGTAGATCATTACCTCTTGGTTCCTGGGCTTTTTAATCTGTGAGGGTTTTTAGCAAATCAGTGTTTAGCTTATTCTGTATTCATTTTAGTACACTTTCAATTAAACTATAGGTTGACTGTATCCATTTGTGCTATTTTATTTATTTTTACTTTTTGTTTCCTACCAGCACTAGTGAGAAACTTTATACTTTTGAAGAAAAAGAGCTTAATAGACTTGAGTATATACTAAAATATGCTGTTTAACTTTAGTATCAAAATGAGATCATGTTGATGATGCTTATTCTTTTTGTAATCTGGTTTTCTATCATCTCAAGTATTTTCTTTGAAGGAAATGTAGAAAAGTTTGTAAGAAATGAAAGGACTTGTACTTCAGATTAGTTTATATTAGTGAAAATTCTTGTAGAGCTATTCTGGAGCAAAACAGGTGAATTATTACAGTGAGATTTTTGAATGGGTCAGTATGTTTTAATTAAATTTGGTGACTACATTTTTATAATACCTTTTACTTACCTTGCCTTCGCAATTATGGTTTCTCTGCCACATTTGTAGAGGCTACATGCTTAGAGAGAGCCCAAGAAGTAAATCTTCATCAAAGGCCATTTGAAGCCCCTTTGAAAACATTGGTCCTCGTGGCATCTCATAGTAGAGACAGATAGATGTTTGGTGTTCAGCCTGATGTAGGATGTATTGTTTTCTGTTACTCAAAAGCAAATAAATTATGAACAGAAAACTTTAGTACTCCTACAAAATGCTTGATGGAAATCTAATTAATAAAGAAAGAACAGAGTAAGCTTGCTCTGGGGCACATTTTTAATTACAAAAAAGCAGGTTAACAATTAAATGTAGAACTTTTCACAGTGGCAGCCGTGGAAATCCCTAATTTCTTTGAAATATCTCAATTCTTACTCCCAGCAATTTTTTTAAAAATAAATTATGTGATTGTCTAATTCAACTAGGTTTTTAAAACATTTTGTGTTCACAGTGCTTCAGAAGTCTATTCTATACCAAGATACCAGGTGCTTTAGTATCTTAACTGTCATACAAAAAATACTGCTTTTATTAAAGTTGGTTAGTAATAAATCTGGAAATTCTTGAACTTGGAAAGATCATAGTAGGAGAGGGAAAGTCTCAGATACTGGGAATATGTTTAATTTAGATTAGCAGAAAAAGGAGTTTCAGACTTTGTAAATTATTGTTATTGCCTGTTAGCATGTGGTAAAAATGGAGTTTAAATCTGGTTTTCATTGAGAGAATGAAAATGGTTTAATAATATTTATCCAAAATTTATTGACTTGAGAAGAAAATATTGGACTCTAGGCAAGACTGAGAGCTAGGCTAGTATTGAGATTATTGTAATTCTCTCCAATCAGGGGAGAGATCCATATATCTTAGCAAATCTTTATGAACTGCTTTCTGATCTATCCCCACTTATTTGCTGTACACCAAAAGTAAACTTTAAAAACAAACAAAATAAACCCACCCCGAAACACTAAAGAAGCAGGAACACTCTGGCCCTTCTCAAATGTAGCTAAGTCTTAATGCCTCAGACTCCTTTTGTTTTGTTACCAATCTGAGTGGAATGCCAGCATACTTCATATCCTTTTTGCAGGTCTGATCTTGAATTACTGCAGTTAATGAAAACATGGAAATAGCCAGTGTTTCAGATTGTCCAAACTACAAACACTGAAGTGAGGCTGCTTTTTAACACATGCCTATTTAAAATGACAGACTGTTGATGTAAGTTCTTTTGAGCCAAGATAACTGTTTATTGATCAGTTGGCCCCAGCTGAAAGCCAGAATGCAGTCTTCCCTGGATGAAATGCATACATTCGATGTTTGATTTTTGTTGGAGAAAAATGGTTTCTTCTGTATTAATAATTTGTTAAGCCATCTGCTTTCATCTTGCACTAGGCTTGCTGAAATTGATTATATTTTGTCCTAACATAGCTTCTCTATTTGGAGATATATTAGCCTTTGAGTGTTTGGAGTGCTGATTATCAACCATTCCAGCTAAATTCTTAATAACTTTTTTATGTTAAGAAGTTGTTGAAAAAACTCAGGCTGAAGTTTCATTCCACTATGCTTTTCTGTTTAATGAATGGAGCTCATCATAGACACTTTCCGTTACTCTCAAAGGGAATTAATTGCTGCAAAACAAGTTTGGAAGGGTAAAGTATCATGTATGTAAAAATGTAACGAGGTGCATGTCATATCATTGATCCAGAGCATTTTTAACTGAAAAAATAAGACTATTTCAACTTCTAAGCAACACCAGTTCTTTCCCACAGAAGTTACAGATTTGTACAAAAATGTCATTTGATAAATGTTTAGTTCTTTAAGCTTTGGAGCAACTTTAAATGTGCTCCCCAAGTTTTGGAGGGTGTCTTCATCTGACCCTTTAAATTACAAGTATCTTAACTGACTTGGCCAGGCTCTTGATCTGTACTGTAGGTAGTTTTGTAGTGTATTTTATATACATGCTGAAAACTGGCATACTAAATTCTTTAGTTGAAATCTGGAAGCTTATGTTTAGTAACAAAGCATCTAGTGGTCAGACTGCTGAAAATTGTTATAGGTGCTTTGAAAAGTTCTAAGACAATTCTAACAACTTTTGCTGTTGCCAAGAATGTAAAGACTTTAAGTTACTACATCCATATTGAAACAAAACAAAACAAATCATTGCACTTGAAATCCCTAATGACATCAGCGAGACCCTTCCTTTAAGTGGTACAGGATCAGGCAATTAAGAGTTTAGAGGGGCATTATTATGCAGACTTGAGCCTTTGATGTGTTGATGTACCTAATACCAATTTAATGCTACCAGCCTGCTCAAGAATGATTATTTACATGCTTGGGAAGAGAGTAAGAGGAGAGGAGACAATGCCTACTTACTGATTTGGAAGTCTAATCCTTTAACCTAGTTGAGAGGTGTGGGATTCATTGGGAGCTGTCTACATTCATCGTTAAAGCTTCATTTTAATTATCAAAAAATAATTCAGGCTGAATATCTTGAGTGGTTGAGATTTTTGTTACAATGTTGATCCTAAATTATTCCTTAACGTTAGTGTTTATTTCCGGTATAATATTGAGTATTAGTTGGAAAAGGAAGCTTTAGCAGTGATGTTTGAATTACTTTCTTGTGAAACAGTCTTTAGTGTTTATTAAGGATGGTGTAGTCTATTTGTGGTGTGCTATGTCAGCAATCTGCTAAGACTATCTTGGGAATTGATGATTTACAGGAGAGAAGCTGTCTGAACTATGTAGCTTGTCATCCTGTAGTGAACCTCGATTACAAGCAGCAATAGCTACATAGAAGAAGAAAAAGAAACATCTCAAACATGAGGAGAACCTGAATAATTCACTGACTTAAACTTCTACACTGCCTATTAATTTTCTGAAAAAGCTTCAAGTATCTCTCTTAAACACTTTAAAGCTCTAAATAAAAAATAGGTTTTTCTGTTCATGAACAAGAGAGAATGACAAACTGTCTTAACTTTTTTAGCAGAAAGTTGTTTTACAGTGACCTGAGACTGTATGCCACAAATCAGTTACTTGAAGCAGGAGAAGTGTGTGCTTGGAATTAAGCTTCTAAAAAATCTGCACAAAATTCTTTAAAGAAAACTGCTAAAATTTTATGCTCAGATCACATTCCTACTAATAGACCACAGCCCTAGTAATAGTAGGTGACAGAAGATTTATAGAAATAAGATGTTGTTGTGAATTGCCAATCTAAGATAGAAATGCAGGTTCTAGTATAAAAAAAGTCATGTCAGCTGTCCTTTTCAGAGTCGTATGGCTCCAGCTTGTCAAAAGAATAGGCTTGAAACCACATCTTTTTCTCATACAAGAATACAGGTGTCAAAACATATTTCCCTAAAATTATTCGGTTTTCTGACACCATTGTTTGTTTCTGAAAAATCCCTTCTGATATTTTGGAGGTCTCAAAAGTTTGAATGCAAACCCTTTCCTAGTCAGCTAGAATCAAAAATGCATGATTTGGAAAAATCAAACAAGTGTTACTAAACTTTATCTATAAAGTATCACAGTTAACAAATCTTTCAAGGGATATATGACTATTCTGAAACCCAAGAATACTGATGGGCTTAGTCTCTGACATGTCAAAATGATCCTAGGGTCAGCTTTTTCCTCCTTCTCCCTCCCATTTCCCCCCGCCCAACCCTGAATTTTTAACATAGTGTTGTCAGAGTGTACATGGTATAAACAGCTATATAGAAATACTTAGAAAAATTCTAGTGGCTTAGAGTCATTTGGTGCTTCCTATTTTACATGGAAAATCAAGGCAGTAGGATGACTTGTCCCCCTAAAAATTGGGACAGCATTTGCTGAAACTGCTGTCATTCAGAATAAAGACTTAGAAGAAACAATTTTGCTTTTCCCATTTCATCATCCTGCAAGTTGGGGTTCTTAAATTTTTACTTAAACACTAACAAATGAATGTTATTCAAGGAGCTAATTACCTTTGTAAAGGTACTCGTTTTAAGAAGCTTGGGTTTTTCTTTGCTTCATTTCTGTTAAGGTTTCCATGTATGTGTAACTGAACAAATCAAGTGCTACTTCTTATTCAAATATTGAAGGATACAGACCACTCTTTCTGTCGTGCTCTTTATCTGTGCGAGTGTGATACTCCATCCAGTTTTTGCACTTGGATATGCTGTAACTCTGACACCTAGAGAGATTCACTGCAACTATCTTGCCTTGCTTTTACTCGTGTTACAGTATGAATTTCCTATTAAATCCATTATGTTTTCTGACAATTTGTTCTTTGTTTCCATGGGATTTGGCCAAGAATAGGTGGTGAGTGTCTTTTTCCTCTCAAGGGTTCTAGAAGTATCTGTCACAGTGGCAAATATTTGTAAACAAAATGGTAATTCATTAGTACAGCCTTATGAAACTGTTATGGAAACATAGCAGCTGAGACATGTACCACTACTGTAGTATACCACAAAACGAAGGCTAAAAGCACTTTCACCTGGGGGAGCAAATTCCTGTAAGGCTCTGGTAACACAATGTGAGCACTTCTATATTTTAACTTCTTTTTTGTACTTCGTATTTCTGAATATTGTGTATCCAACATTGAAATTGTGACACAGTGAATTGATTTAAGACATAGAAATGGATTGCATTTCTGTAGCTGTAAGACAGTTAAGACATCCTGGCAATCTTTGCTCTTGTACCCCTCATCCCCAGTAAAATGAAGAAAGAAAAAAAAAATCTGAACGTTTCTTCTAAACAAGAAACTTTGCATTTGTGTATTCAGGGCACAAAAATAACCTGATACGCATATAGCTCTTGCAGTGTAATAAATGTTTGCCTGTAAAATTAAGCATGAAGGTTAACCTTTGTATCAGCAATTCTTGTCCCTCTTAAGAACGTTCTGCCTTTTCATTATAGGATTGGGTTAACCTGTTACAAAGGTTGAAAGGTCTGTGCCTTCTTATTATAGTATCTCTTATTAAAACAAACTTAAGCCGCTCAAAGTTACAGAGCATTTGCAGCACTGTAAACTGCACAAATTTACAACCATTGCTTCACTGCATGATGTAGTCAGATTACTAGTGATGAAATATTGTAGTGATGAATTCCCAAGCTTATGAATGTTTTGAGACTTTTTTTTTTTAGTCTTCTCTTGGGCTGGTCCTGAGAGTGTGTACAGGTTTGTCTGTATTGTTGGTTTGTAGATGCTAATGAGGAAAACCAGGCTTTTGTTCTCTCCTTTTTGTTTGAGTTGTTACACTCCCATATAGTGCATAGAATGCAAATAAAGAAATGTTGATTTGGCATAATGTAAACAGCCTTTTCAGCTTAAGCATTCATAATAAAATTTATCGTTTACTACCATGCTAAATCACTACCAGTCTGATGTATTGTGAAAAAAAAGGTGTAAACATTTTACTAATAAAAAGCTTTGTTTATAAATGTGCTGGCTTTGTTTATAAATGGTTCTAAAATTCTTAACAGCTTAAAGGATAGTCTCTATAGTAATAGAATTATAGAAGAGGAATGTAAGCAATACCATGGCAGAAGTGAATCTAAGTGATTATTTGAATAGCTGTTTTCCAAAAGTATTGACTACTGGTCATTCGGAAACTGTAGCTTTTTCCTGGTTTATGCATGCACAGACGAAGGCAGAAGACAAACTTGTACAAAGAGGGGATGGGGGAAAATAGCAGAGAATGTAGCTTTTGTGTAATGCTTCCTTTCTCTGCAGCATGATGTCTGAGAAACCGCGGTCTTGTTAACCAGTGTAAGGCCTGACAAATTCTACCAGGGTCAAGTTGTTTAATACATTGCTTTTAGCTTAGACTACATGAAATGTAAAATTCTTGACTGCTTAGGCCAGGTTTCTATCAATCAAAACTGTAAAGTGCTTTTAATATCTGCACAGTGTTGTGGGGGCCTGTCATGCTGGGAAGGGATCCTTTCTTATTTGTTAATACAGCCAGCTGGTTGGTAGTTTGCTTTTTTTAAACCACTGTTTTGGTGGTTATGTGGAGCACAAATACACAGAGTTGGCTACAGTTATCTTACTTGTCTTCTGTGAGGCTTAAAAGATGTAGTTTTCTCGTTTCAATGTGTCATGCAAGTCTAACATGTTCAGTTAATACCAGCCTTCAAAAGCGTAAATAAACAAAAAGAAGTCCTGTTTCTGATACTGCTATTTCACCTGAAAACGTTGGATACAAGTTTCTATTAAGCAACTGGCTGCAGTTCATGTGCGGAAAACACATACTGTCATCTTTTTAACAGATAACTGGAATAACTTACTGCTCAGTACCTGCTATTTTTAAGTTATCCTCTTAGATGTGTGTAAACTGCTTTTGAAGAGTCAAATATGTATAAATTTGTATAAGGGGGTATGAACATGCATCGGAGAGAGCGTAAGAACGGTAAATACAAGGAATGTGCTAGAATAGAGAGAAAAACATATTTACATGTGTTTGCATAGGGAATCTAGATAACTAACTGCAAACCACCTAATTTGCACACATGCAATATGAGATAATGTTTTACTTGGATCAAGTCTTTAATAGCTTTTAAGGTAACAGTTTTGTAACAGATGAAACTGTTCTTTAAAATTGTTCTAGTACAAAGCTTTCAGGTGCTCTTCAGAGTTTCCCTGTACTGTTCATCCCTATTTTCTCCTGTTAACCAAAACCCCATCTTGGCAACAAGTCGCCTTCTAGTCTTGTCATGGCTGAATTGTTAATAAAGTGAGGGTTGTTTTGTGTAATTGATAAGGATGTAGTATTGCAGGTGGCCTTCATGCATGCCCATTTCAATGAATCTAATCTGCACAACATTAAATGTACACGCATTATTTACATATAACAAAAACCTGACAACCTACTTCACTTAGACTTCAGGAATTCCCAATATAAACAATGCTGTGCTTTATAAAAACTTCAGCCTGGATGAAAATGTGGGCGAGTCCTTCAAATAAAAGCAGGTAAGTTCAGAGCTGCCACTTGCAGTAAGATGCTACAACTTGGCAAACCCTTTAAGATGTGGATCATCAAATGCTTAAGGGAAGTACTTTGTACTTCTTTTAGGAAAATTAGAACTTGGAAAGGTCTGGGCAGCAATGCTGAACAGTTGTTTACTTCAGGGGTTTTTATTATGCCTAGCTCATTGAGAGAAATCTGTTTTAAAAAATAAAACCTAAGAGATTACATGAAAGAAGATAAAATTTCCAGAATATCAGCCAAAGAAAGCTCTACTCCAAAGCGTAAATGAACTCAACTCTTGCCTGATTTGAAATCTAGTAAAATGTTATGACATAATCCATAGTTTCTGCTGTAAATTAAACCCCCACAAGTAGCAAAAATAATAAGCCAAGAACATCCTAGCCTCCAAATATAATTAAGTAAGCAAAGTAGAGTAGCGGGGACCTGGAAACGAAAAAGCACCCTTTTATGACATTATGTGACCATCTTTTCTCCAACAGAGAAGGAATTTAAGGAAGAACAGCAGTACATTATTTGGGCATGTTGCTGTACATTGCTGAAGCTTCTAAAAACTAGTCTTGATGTATTGGCTAGAACGAGTTGGCAAGTTTCACTTGCATTATGCAAAACCAAGAGTTACACTAAACAAATACATGCATTTGGTTTCTTTGGGCATGGAATGAAAGACAACTCAGAGCAAAAACAAAAGATGAAACAGGATCTGAGGTGGTTATGCAGATGAGCTGAAAAACGGGGATTATCGTAGAGGAGAGCAGCTGAAGTGTTGCGATGTAGTATAAATACTGCAGATGTGCTTAGAGCAGTGAATGCCATCATCCTGTTGAGTGGTGTTCATTTTAACGTATACATCTGTCACTTGCCATTGCTTTTATTGCCAGAAATGAGAACAACCCTCTTGTTAAAAATTCCAGATCTTTTTAGCTACCTTATGCATTTTTGACTATTATGAAGTAAAACAACATTCATGATATGAAGAACTTGTATGGAGGTGAGATACGCTGTATCACACAGATTCTATTGATGTGATAAAATGAATTTTCACAATGCTTTACTGTTACCATATTTTTATTCACCTCTTACCTGTCTGCTAATCAGCCCTAATTAGGACTTAACTGTATGCTTTGAGTTGCTATTCTTTGGAAGTTGGTCACTGTCATTACACTGGCTTTTTATCTCTGCAAATGGTATCTCCTCCCAAAGTCCTGTATGGCTGAAGTCCAGTTGACTAATGAATAATTTTTGTGTATACAAATTACCAGTTTTTAAGACCAGCATGTTTCTGATGGTAACGTGGATGTCCCAAATTTGACAGGTTAGAGCAATGCTTCATAAATTCTCGTGAACTTCTAGAGTGCTTAAAACAACCTGAGGGGAGGGAGGAAAAAAAAGAAAAATGTAGTGCTTTTGTACCTACACTGGCCTAAGGCTAGCAATAAAGGAGAGTATATTAGAACCACCTGTAAATTTATAAATTTTTTTTAAACCATGCTATTTGGAGGGAAAAAAACCACAAACAACCAAAAAACAACCCCCAAAATAAGCAAATGACAACACAAGCCCCCAACCCAGTAATACCAAAACACCCGAAAACACCCCCGCCCACCCACACAAAACCTTGGTTACACTTTACTTCAGGAAGGGGCGGGGGAATGTCGTAAAAATCGGTACGATGAGATGAAAGTCCGTTTTTATTCCTAAAGAGTTCATCTTTCCCGTAGCTCGATGGCAGCTACCGCGCTTTTCCGGCGCCGCACCGCTCCCTCCTGCGGCCCGGCCCTCACCCCGCCGTTGCCCTGGGCGGCCGCTCGGGC
>VYXH01011712.1:589559-626549 GCA_013397275.1 Burhinus bistriatus | reverse complement strand
TTGTTTGTTTTTGATTTGTGGGTTGGTCCCCCATTTCCCCCCCCCCCCCTTAGATTCTGAAAGCACAGTTAATAGGTTAGTTTTCAAGTGGTTCCCCAGAAATGTATCTTGCTAAATTCAGGATTCCTTCCTTATTTGTAGCTATAATCAGTTTCTTACTGACTACTTAATTTTTTTTAACTTACTGGAAAAGCAGCTACTCATTGTGCATTCCAAAAGTTCTAATTTTGCTTGTTTCTTCTGATGTTTGCAATTTATGCATAGTTTTGCACTTAAAATATTTGCTCAGTTGCTATTTGTTACCCATCAGATTTGTCTATTTGAAGAGTATACATGAGCATAAAATTAGAGTAGTTAAGGTGCTCCTTCCCTACCATTTTAATGTGCATCTGAAATGGAAATTAGTGATGAAATTAGACTAGGAAAAATTACTTCACAAGAAGTACAAGAAAAAGCGTAGTTTGGGATGGTGATTAAAATCACGATGCTTCTTCCAGGGAGATGCTTTATGTTGACTTCAGTCTTTAGCACTGTTTTTTGCCCGGGAAGATTGCACATGAGGCCATCATCATGCTGCGCTCTGCTCCGCTGCTGCATCCCCACTTCTCCCTGGGAGCCTGTGCTTTGTTTCGGTGTCCTTTCAATACCCACCCAGCAACCCCCACGAATGAGGCTTCTAGCCGTGTGGAGTAAGTAGGTGTCTTGTTCTAAGTAGGTCTTGCTATGTCATGCTTGTTGAAGGAGATGTAGCTACTATTCCAGTATCAAAAGAGAGTATGCCACTATTTTCTGATCTGTTTTCATACCTGGAAAGAGTTGGTACATGTGATATTTGTGAGTAGAATGAACAAAGTAATACGATGTGTTTGGCATTCGGTTCTAAAAGGATATGAAAGCACAGTTGAACGAGAGATACACCTCTAAAACCTAGCCAAGTCTGCTATCAGTCGCTTGTTTATGCAGTTGCGTGTGGAAAACTGTTTAAATTTAGAACGTAGAGAAAATATTTCATGTTGTGCGATTTTGTTGAAGCTTGCTGTAAGTAATGTTTGAGTGTAATAAAACTCTGAAGAGATCAGTTGGAAAAAACAAATGACACTGGTACCAAAACTATTTGAAGGGCATATTGTTCCATTTCTCTTGGCAAGCTTATGTGTGGCCTCACAGTTCTTAAAACTGTGAAGTGAAACTGTTAATGATCCTCTGAGGAATAAAAGGTGACAAAAATTACATACAAATAGATACCATGAAAATAGTCTTCAGTCTCATATTTGTTTATTCTCATTTTTTTCCCCATTAAGCATGAGGCATGCTCTGGCAAAAATAGTTTGTGCCAAAATAGGCCAGCAAAGGACACTAATTAATTCATCCAAGTGGAATAATTTACTGCCAGCCTTGCTCCAACTTTGGCACCTGGATCATGTAATTTTGTTGGTTTTCTACATCTTTTTTTTCTCTTAGATCATTTTATTGATTAGATTTTTTGTAAAAAAAATTACTCCACTGTGTCAACTGTTGCATGGGGAGTGATTTGGATGGCACTTCTGTTTTAGTAATAGGTTTTCCATTAAGGCTTCTACTGCTTGACACAGCAGAAGTGGAAATGACCACTTCCCTCCTGTCACTTTGCTTCAAGGGCTCTTTTGAGTGAGGATCATTGTGGTAAGAGTAGTGAAATTGATTCCATGGGGGCGGGGTTTTCTAGCTACTTCTGCTTAAAATCTGAGCTGAGATTGAAAGGTTTGAGTGGTTTACACAAGGATTAAGAGAGGCCTAAGTTTTTCTTAAAAATAATTACCAAATTTGGGGTTGTTGGGTCCTCTCAGTGAGTTGCTTGTGAAATCAGATGTTTATGCAACACAGGCACTTGTTGTTTCTCATTCTTGGATGACTTTGATTTCAAAAGTTGCGGATGCTTACTTAATTGTGAATGTTTCTAGAGCCAGATGATGATGATGATTAAAACTTGGCATAAATTACTTTTTGAAACACCAATCTTCACAAGATTCTCTGTAATTAGATAAGTATTTTTCTGACTTCAGAGAGGAAAACTATAAGGGTCCAAACCTGCTTCTGTTTTGGAGTTGCTGTCAACTCTTAAGGCTCTTCATAGCAGAAGATCAAGCCCTTAAGTGATTTGTCTAAAGACATGTAAGATGGTGGGAGAGTTTGATTGGATCTTTGGGTGTTCTTGATTCACAGGCACCTGGCTGATAGCTCAAGATGTCTTGCTTGACATTTCAGCTTTTTTTCATTTTACTGTTTATCTTTAAAGGTCATCAGCTTTACTTATAGCTTCAGAAAGAAGTGTACAGTAGGTCAAGTTCTACACCTGTTATTGAGCCCTCTTGCTCATAGCTAGTGTTTTTATTTTGACTATCTCTCTATTGCTGATAGACATCCCCAAAAATAAAATGGGAGAAATTGTGGAAATAAAATGACATCACTTGGTACTGTCAGAGGCATAGTAAAGGAACTGAGAAACAGCTCTGGTATGATGATGAGAAAAGTTATAAGTAGAAACTCATAGGCAAGCTTAGGAAGTGTGGGTTAGATGAATGGACAGTGGGGTGGATTGAAAACTGGGTGGCACATCGAGCTCAGAGGTTGTGATTAGTGGCACAGAGTCTAGTTGGAGGTCTGTGACAGTTGGTGTTCCCCAGGGGTCAGTACTGGGTCCAGTCCTGTTCCACATATTCATCAATGACCTGGATGAAGGGATAGAGTGTGCCATCAGCGAGTTTGCTGATGACACAAAACTGGGAGGGGTGGCTGACACACCAGAAGGCTGTGCTGCCATTCAGCGTGACCTGGACAGGCTGGAGTGTTGGGCAGAGAGAAACCTCATGAAGTTCAACAAGGGCAAGTGTAGGGTCCTGCATCTGGGGAGGAATAACCCCATGCAACAGTACAGGGTAGGGGCTGACCTGCTGGAAAGCAGCTCTGAGGAAAGGGAGCTGGGAGTCCTGGTAGGCAACAGAATGACCATGAGCTAGCAATGTGCCCTTGTGGCCAAGAAGGCCAATGGCATCCTGGGGTGCATCAAGAAGAACGTGGCAAGCAGGTCGAGGGAGGTTATCTTCCCCCTCTACTCTGCCCTGGGGAGGCTGCATCTGGAGTACCGTGTCCCATTCTGGGCTCCCCGGTTCAAGAAGGCCAGGGAACTGCTGGAGAGGGTACAGCAAAGGGCTACAAAGATGATTTGGGGACTGGAACATCCATCTTATGAGGAAAGGCTGAGGGACTTGGGACTTTTTAGTCTGGAGAAGAGAAGACTGAGGGGGGATCTCATCAATGCTTATAAATACTTAAAGGGAGGGTGCTGGGAGGATGGGACCAGTCTTTTCAGAGTGGTGCCCAGTGACAGGACAAGGGGTAATGGGCACAAACTTGACCATAGGAAGTTCCATCTAAACACGAGGAGGAACTTTTTTACTTTGAGGGTGGCAGAGCACTGGAACAGGCTGCCCAGAGAGGTGGTGGAGTCTCCGACTCTGGAGACATTCAAAACCCACCTGGATGCCATCCTGTGTAACCTGCTCTAGGTGAACCTGCTCTGGCAGGGGGGTTGGACTAGATGATCTCCAGAGGTCCCTTCTAACCCCTGTGATTCTGTGAAAGGGTGAAATATTCAGATGGTGAGACATCTGAGTTCTTGTGTGGTGGTTGTTTTGTCAGTGGTGTCAGGACTCTCACAGTAGGTGCGTACATGCTAGAGCAGGGCGAGGTGTGTCCCCAGTTTAGGGGCTGACCAGGCTGGTGGGGAGGCCCTTCGCACCGTGGGAGCAGGAGCCAGCCTGGTGTGTGTGATGGGAAAGGGAACCTGCACCCTTTCCACTCGTGTGCAGGGTCAACGTGGCTCTTTCACTGGATGAGTTATTGCTCCATGTGGATATCTGCTAGTCAGGGCACATCAACATGTAGGATTTGGGCTCTTGAGAATAGCCACAAAACAATTTAAGTTTCCTCTCTGCTGCTTTCCACCATCTCCCTTATTAAAGATTCCTTGGTTACCTTTCTGTGGCTGATTAATATGTCAGGTGATTAATGACTTCCATCTGACACATTGATGGGATTAAACCATGGTGAAATACATCCTTCCCTCTTACTGTTGCGTTCTGCTGCTTTCCGCAAAGGAAGTACAGGAGGGGTTGTCTGACCGGATGCTCTCCTTGTATTTCTGCCTGTTTCCAGTTACTTTGCCTTCAGATGTGTGTCTGTGGTGCTGAGTTGGAGTGGCAAAAGTTGTTTAGGGAAAGATGATGAAAGTGCATCTAAAACATTCTGGGCATAAAATGGGCAGCTTGATGAGAATCTATTCTTAGTCTTGTTGGTCAACAATTGCCAGTTTAATGTGACTGCGACTGTATCAAGTACTACTGCAGTGCTTTTGCTCTGAAAAGCACCAGTTCGCTAAATTTTTCAGGGGATGCCTGGTTTTAAACAGATGAGAATTTGTATTATGTTTAAGCACAGAAAAATTAGGCATATGCTTTAATTACTTTCAACAACTATGCCAATGCTCTAAGCGTGACTGCAGCACATATGCCTAGATGTGCTAGCTTTAACCTGCTAACTATGAGACTTGTTGCCCTAATTTGGCAGAATGCAGTGCAGAAAGATGCAGTTTCCCTGATGCGAGTGTCTGAGTGCTGCTTGATCTGGCTGAAAACAGATTTTCCTTTTCCTCTTCCCCACTGCCCCCCCTTCCTTACTCCCTGTCTTGTAAGTGGATTAATTTTCAGCCCAGGCAGCTCCCTGGCTCGGCTCTCGGGGTGAGCAGATAAACACTGTGCAGGTAGCAGGAGCAGTTGGTGGAGATGAGAGGTTAGACCACCTCCCCTTTCAGCAGTGAGTCAGATGGAGGCAGGAGTAAAGCAACCTGTGGCCCAACTAATGTGGGTAGTTAATTATAAAGATGTAGTAGTATTTGCATGTACAAATCTGCAGAGGACTGTGCCTGTTTGCTTTGAATGTTCCTGCCCAAGCCTGCCATACAGTGCCACAGCAGTGTTCCTGCTGCATTGCAAGTACATGCGTATGAGGATTGTTTCTTTGCCATGCTAAAGCACGGAATTTTGGTTAAGGTGAGAATAATTCTGTTAAGATTTGGTACAAATGATGTAGCTGTGTCACCTGATTACTGTGAGTAGTGAGTGGCAAGAAACTTACAGCAAGTACTGTGCTGATCAAATAGTTATCAGCCTGGATTTGCTGGTACAATTATGGACAATTTTTATTGCAATGAGAGGTATTTAAAATTTAAATAGAGTCGACATCATGTTCATTTGACCTAATTTTCAGGCTTTTGTGTTATTACTAAAGTGATCTGGGATATTATAATGCAGTACACTGCAGAACGGCACTCTTAGGAAAGATTGATACAGCACTGGTGTTTGACTAGGAAATGGAGCGTGGCAAATTCTGAGATAATGCTGTGATCTCTAAATGTGAAGGGTTGTATGTGTAGCTCCTGGGTGGAAAGCCACAGCTGGAGTTAGAAACCAACCCTGCTGAAAAGTGACCCTATGAGAAACCATTGATACCTTTTACTGTTTGTTGTTGCATGAGTATATGAGGTGATGTTTCCTTTTCTTTAACTAGTACTGCTAGTTCGCATATCACTAGATGCTCAGTTTGCATTAACACAAGTTGACTTTATTCTAACTGGCAGGAAAACTCATTGAGCCCTTATGGAATATTCGAAACTTTCACCGCTAAATTCGGTTTACTACATTCTTCCTTCTAGACAGCTTGCTCCCATGACAACCCCATGTCAGATGATGCATGTACAGACCCTGAGTTTCCCATAACTTTGTCCTTGGGATGACACCAGTGACGTTTTTCTCATGATCTTTAAAAACATGGGAGAAAAATAGTTCCTTGTTTTTTCTTTTTTTAGGAAGTATGAATTGGCATTTGGGAAGCACCCTGTCTTAGTATGTTTCACTTACATAGAAATATTAAGAGCAATCAAAAATACAGGTGGTGTTTTTTAAGCGTGTGGCTTCTGTTTAGGCACACAGTAAGAGTCTTCACTGCAGAGTCAACTTGTTCTGTTTAACCCAAGCACCATCCAGATGCACCAATCTGACTGTAATTGTGCTTACAGCCCACCTTAGGGGTATAGGCCTTATCAAGTGTTGCATGTACTTGTATAAATAGTCCATGCACTTGCAGTGAGGACAAAGGCATTGGAAAGAAGCGTAGAGCATTTTATCCTACTGTATCTGTGGGTATGATTCCAGAAGTCCTAATGCCTTGCATTGAAAAATGAAGCTCTAGGGTAGATGTGTCTCCCACTACTGCTAATACCCACGCTAACCTTACCTGCAGTGCTCAGATCCAGATGTTAGAAAGCAAAGGTGTATCTCCAGTACAGAATTAGCTTGTGTTTATCCTGGGATCAGTTCCCCCACATACCCAACCTACCTCAGAGATGTCTAACCTAGGCTATAGTAATTTAACAACAGGCTATCAAGGTTTCATTTCAGCCTGAGTTGGCGGTCCATGGGCTGTACTCTTAAGCAAGCCAACCAAGCTGGTAATATTTCACTACCATGCCCTAATTACCCCCGACTAATATTCTGTTGTCTATTTCTTTTTTTACATGCTTCAGAACACCGATAATGGCACTTTAATCCTGCATTTGTCTCCTCTGTTTTGCTTTGCTACAGTATTTGAACAGCAATGCCATAAGGAGTTTGCTGAAAGCAGACGTCAGCCTTCTAGTGCAGTTGTGCTGGCTAATCTGTGAAACCTGTAATTTGGGGAAAATGTATCTAAAGAAACTGTTTAAAGTTTAGTGGGCAGAAAAGAAGAGGAAACATCAAGCAGATGAGAAGAAATTAATTCAGTCTGCTGAAAGGTTTTGCTGCCAGATCTTTTGGTATGTTCTATGTTAGCAATAAGTAACTCCACTTGGAAGTTATTTTACACACAGGATTGTTGTTGTGTTACTATTACAAAAAGGAGCTCTGTGCTGGGCTGCACAAGCCCCACGTGCATTCATGGATCAGGCAAGTGAAAACATGGTGTTTCCCACAGGAAATCTATCCCAGCACGCAGACTAGTAAAGCAGTGTTAAGGATGCAGCTGCGTATATAGGGCTTTGTGCAGACAACCCTCCCTCGGTGCTGGAATAGCTCAAGCTGTAATTTTTTAGTAAAGTCACAGCCTTAATGCCTAGGCATCAAGTAATTTCTTCTGAAATGTTAGGCTTCTCCCAGTTAGAGCTATCTTGAAGATCTGCTACAGTCTTTACACACCTAAATGTTTGCTGGATTTTTCTGGTGGTTTGACTTGTTAACGACTCATGGCTGCTTCTGCCCAGTTATTTTCCATTAGACTTGAAGCCTCTGTGTGCAGAACACAGAAAACTTGACAGCTGTGTTTCATTCTCTTTCACATCTCAGTGTTTTACCAGGCGCAGATTTAGTGAAATCTTTGTCACAGGATCTGAAAATTTTATTGCTTCAATTTTTTTTTGCTATCACATTGCATTCTAAATGCAAAGCTGCCTTGTCCAGAGCGCAGGCAGAAATGGTGCTACACTGTTGTCTGGTTGGGGTTTTTGTGTGTGATTGGTTTGGTTTTTTTCCCCTTCTAATTACTTAAAACAAATTGGATCAAGGATAAAGGTTGCAGGACTGTAATACTTTTACAGCTGTATTAAATGTCATCTTAGGAGACAAATTTGTGTGATAAATTTGTAGAAAAGGATGCAAATGTAAATTATTTTAAGCCAACCATGCTGTAGGAGGAGGATGGTGGAATGTTACCTGCTAGTGTTTTTATTAGTATTATCATCATTCATGCTTACTAAATTTTGGGCTGTCATTTCTGCAAGCAAAGGTATGATTTTTTCTTTTGACAAATTTGCTTTTAGTCCTGAGGATAGATGAAGATATTTTATTCAGGCATCGAATTAATTATTTTTACGAAGCAGACCGTTGATCAAAGTGTGGTTATATTTCTTCTAATTTCACTTCTTTACTATCTGAGCAAACACTGCGGTTGTGTGCTACCTGTCTGATTTATCAGTGCCTCGTGGAAAATGAATAATTAGCCCTTCCTCTAACCTGAGGGATTTTGGCAGTTTCAGCTAGGTAGTGAGCTGTGAGAAATTGATTTGCCTGCACTTGGTGTTGCAGAACTTGACAATGGTTTGATTCTGGCTTTGCTAATCTAGAAATCTTTGCCAGTGCTCTCAGTGTCCAAGAATTTTCCTATTTCCACATGGTTATTTCCTGTCTTGGGTGAGGTAGGCTATTTTATGACAACTCATTCTGGTTTATCATTTCTAGTAGCCAAGAGAATTATTAAAACAGACAAACAAAAAAGGACTTAGGAAAAGGGGATGCACACTGAATGCTTATCTTGCTGGTTATAGTATGGCATTTCTGAATGCCTGGTGGAGTCCCGCATCTGTGGAGGTACTGCTTGCATATGCAGATGAATCTGTAGTGGCCACTTTATCATTCCCTTTCTAGTTAATGTGCTGTACTGCACTCCCCTATTGATCCTCTCTAACATTGATATCTCTGTAAGCCTGGGTTTACTGGGATTCAGTAGTTAAAATAGAGTAACTGTGATACAGTAGAGAATTTGGCATCATTTGAATGCCATGTTGTTGTATTGGCACCATGTATAAATGATTTCCTCCTTTTTGTTTTGCTATTAATGATCAACTTCAGCTGTTTTGCTGTGAGTGTTGGAGCATGCTGCACGTTAGCATGCTCAGAGGCCTCACGGCATCCTCAGCTTTGCATGCATGATTATCTGTACATGCTGTAGATGGAAATTGGACATCTGATTACTTTATAAGATTTGTGAACAGAGATTTAGAGCCTGCTTAGCCTCTGCTTGAAAAGTGCTTTCTGTGTTATTTCAAGTCTGCTTCTGCTATCCTCCTCAGGTCCTTTCACAGATGTTGTCACTACAAACCTGAAACTCGGCAATCCTACAGACAGAAATGTGTGCTTCAAAGTTAAGACCACAGCACCACGTAGATACTGTGTAAGGCCTAACAGTGGAATTATCGATGCAGGAACATCAATTAATGTTTCTGGTAAGTCATTCAAGCAGTTTTTTGGTGACTGAAAATAGCTTTTCTAATGAATTGTTTCTTGGAACGCTTTGCAATCTGAAAGTGTTTTGTTGAATGTTTGTAAAAGCAAGAGGTTGTGATTTCATGGAGAAGCACCATTTCATATATCCTTACTTCCCTTATTTCCTGGTCTAGTAGTAATAGGTTTGTTTTTACATCTTGTTTTGGGGAGAAAAAAGGGAGAAATACATAAATGATTTATGTAGTTCAGTGACAGCCTCAGCCAGCCTATCCAAATCAGCCCTGCCTTCCCTGTGGGATTATTTTTATACAGCTAGTTTTTTGCCAGCTTAACTCCCTGAACCAGCTCAGCGCAGGGTCAAACAAGTGCTTGGACAAGGGAAGAATAAAACTGGGTGGGCTGCTGCAGCCACACCGGTTTAGACTGATGTAGGCTGTTGCCAAACAGCCTAATATAATGAGTAATGAAAACATTTACTTTCAAACCATGCTTATTTTGTGTTCCTTGAAGGTGCAGTATGCTTTGGTGTTATAAATGTCAAGTGGCTAAATCTTTGCTGTTCCATAGGAAAGGTTAATGATTTTCTCTAGTGAGTCAGTAGCTCTTGGCTTGCCTAAGTTTGGTAATGGAAAAGCAAAGGAGTGGCTTACTTTGAGAGCATAAAGAGCTGAGTATTTCCCATGAACAGAATGTCTGTATGTTATTAACTTGCTGATGATACATGCTTGAAAGCAATGTATTTTCTCAATGACTTCTCTGATCCATGTTTTTAATAAAGAATTCTACCAAGCATGTAGTAGTGGCATACTGCTTAAATGAAGTCTTGATTTTGTAGTTAAGAAAACTATTTCTATAAACACGTGGATTTGTTTCACTATTTTTGATAAACTTTCGTAGTGGCATGATAAGAAAAATTACCTACTGATAGGGTATACAGTTTGCCATTACTCTCTTGCCAAACTTTTCCAGCCTGGCAGCAAAAACTTTGGGGTCTAAAACTGCTGCTTTTTACTTGAAAAAAATCAAAATAGAAAAATGAAGACTTCATGTTTTTACTTAATAAAATGTAAAATATTTGAACATCTCACCCTTGGAGAGCTTCCTTCAACAAAATAAAAACTGATCCCAAAAATACTTTGCACTGCAACACTAAGAGACTAATCCTGTAAATCTTCTTGTGCATGCCTACATTTGGACACTTGTTGATCTGTCATCTTTAGGATTTCTATTGTGTCAAATTGAGCATGCATATGATTGCAGAATTCTGCCTCACTTGCAGTTAGTCTCTGGAGAATGTCACAATGAGGCGATAACCAGTGCAATGTGGTAGCTACAGGTGGGACAGGCAGAGCACTTCTGCTTCGGGGAAGGCTAGCACATATCCAGTAAGCTCTGAAATGACTAATAACGTAAATGAAAAAGCTCTCTAGAGAGAGGTTGAGATTTTTAAAACTCGGGACAATTCCCAAGTAAAGCTATCTGTCATCTATAATAGCTGCAGGCAAGCATATTAAATGCATAGAAATCAGTGAAGTGATAATGAAAATTAGCATGGTTTCTAGCTACAAATTATCTTCATGGTATAAAGATGTGGATTCTTTTAATCTTTCAGATGAACTTTCAAAATCAAGACCCCTCTCCCTTTGCTGGCACATACCATGCTTTTTAAAACGTCATCTTTATCTCAATGTTGAGTGTTATCTTAAATGTCTGCTTACAATGGCTCTTTGGTCTACCTTGAGCAGAGTATAGTGTAGGCGAGTGTTGTATGAACCATGCTACCAGCATGCCTATGTCTTACTTGCTTTTCCAGCCTGACTCTTCCTGGTGGCATACCAGATAGAATATGGATCTAATCCAAGACGTGACTTAAAGTGTACCATTATGAGAGATTGCTGTGCTAACCCTAAGCTATGCTTTGCTTTTGCTTACATAGCTTTGAAAATTTTCCCTTTTCTGATAACTCTGTAGTGATTTGTGATTCAGTTAGTTTTGCAAATGGCTGTGGTATATTTAATCACAAGCTCACATTTGTGTTCTACATATTTTCATGCTGATAATAACGTAGTAATAATAAACAATGATCCTAAATTGCCAGTCCTTACATTAACATTATATTTTAAAATGCTAGCAATACGTGTTAATTGTTCTTTAGGTGATATATTAAGGTAAATTTATAGGTAGACATGTTACAGAATTGTGGGATTATAAATGTTAATTCTTTATTTCCTAATGCATTCTAAACTGAAGCTGTGTTTATCTTGTGCTGTGGTTGAATTTCTCTTTAATAGAGCTGTATCTACTGCATTCCTGGTAGCTCCTTTAAACCGTGCATGGGACTTAATTTTGAAGATGGCAGTGTCTTTGGTTCTGATTAGCAGAAGAGATTTTTTGGATAGAAGGGATCGAACAGGGGACTTTCATTAACTTATAGAACAGAATTGTTTTCCGATTCACAGAAGGGGGGGGAGATGTGTTTAACCTTTGCTTTGGACTAATGTTGCTTAAGAACACAGGGACAATTTTGGAGTTAATGAAGTGAAAAATAAATAGAATTTGTTTCTTTGCCTCTGAACCAGTTATTTTTCAGTCATGTAATTCAAGTCTTGCACAGGGCATAGAAATAGGACTTGAATTCCTCCAAACCTAGTGAAAATACTACTGATGAGAAATTATTAGAATATAGTTAATTCAGTAATAACTTCCAGACACTTAAACTAATTGGGCTGTATTTACTGTGTGCAAGCTGTCCTCTTGAGAATTGCTGAATGGCTTTAACACAGCCACTTGGTAGCACTGCATCGGTACTGCACCTTGTCTCTCCAAAAAATCAGTGCCTAAGTGTGGTGGCATGACGCTCTGGAACAATTTATAAGCTTCTCAGAATTTTACTGACTGTAGCTGAGTTTGGGGCAGCCTTATCTTCCTTGGGCCGTAGTAAGCAGATGTCTTTCTTACACTCCTGTGAAACTAACTGTATTATTATGATGTAAGTATGTGAGAAGATACTTTGCCGTAAGAGGCAGTAATCAGAACATTATTCCACTTTATTTCATACAGTATGATAGCTCGTTTAAAACATATAAAATGCTAGAAAAGTAAAACTTGCTTTACTCTCGTGGAGTGTCAAATACTGGCTTCTTGTGCCATATCACAGTTTTTCCTAAATACCAGCGTTTAAGGCCCTGTCAGTGTGCACTGCTTGCTGCGATGTCAGGTTTGTAGCCCCTGTTGTCACCTGATACATAATGGCATGTAATTTCAACAGCTGAGTTCGTGTAACTGTCAGGAAGCCTGTGTGTGTGCTGTCATCTGATTTCATTGCATTTGATCTGAAATACTTTGAAAAGAAAGGTATTTGCACACATTCCATTTTTGTTAAACATGTCTTATTTCAACAGATACCAGAGGTTGAAATCTAAATAAAAGGCATGAATGGATTACGAAGGAAAAGTGAAAAAATACAAGCAGGTGCTGATGAGCCTGCAGATAGGCGTGTAGCAGGGGGCGAGAGGCGGTACAGATGGTACCATCTGCGCACGCTGTCCCGCTGAAGAGAGCAGGCTGAACATGCTTCCTAAGAATGAGGAGAAGCTGACGTTATCCTTAGTTGCTATAGAATATCCTTGGGGGGGATTTTTAGTCTTTTGTAAACTTGCCTGACTTTGGAAAGGCAGTTTGCGTTGCCTTCAGGAGGGTGCTTCTGCAGCCACTCTTCTCTCTGGTCTCAGTGGGTTTGCCCCTTTGGCCAAGACACTGACTGAGTCCCATCCCCGACTCCCCGAGCAACGTGGCTGCTGCGCCCTGTCCCTGGCCTCCAGGGCTGCTAGTGACCGTCAAATTTGGGTTTGGCTTTGACTGCTTGCTTTGGAAGAATCTATCTTGATCTTTACAGATTCAACATTTTTTGGTATTACTGAAATATTTACAGAAAGAACTATGTAAACATGGAACAAATGTGAAGTGGTGCAGTGGATTCTGCCTATTTCTGAAGATGTGAGTGTCCTTTGCTCACCTCCAGCAGAGCTGATCAAGTTGCACAGTGATCTTGAGGCTTGCCCCTGTAGCTGGTCGGGGTATTTTCTGTAAAGGTGACGTAAGTGCAGTAGATTTGATCTATCCAGTCCATAAAGAATTTCATGTTGTGCCATTTGGGAAAGTTATCAGTAAAGCTAGAAAAGAAAAATAGATTCACAGGCTATTGAACGGGCTACTTAAGAGTAAACAGTGATGTGGTGGATGGAAATGTAATAAGCCGGAAGTTACTAGTGACGTTTCTTGAGAATGATTCTTGGTACTCATCTTGTTTAATGCTTTTTATAAGCAATTCTGGCACAAAGAGTACACTAAAAACCCTGATGATGTTGGGAGGATGAAGATATGCAGCAGAACTGGGTGTCCTTGAAGACTACAGTAAGAGAAACAGGATGAGTTTCATCAGAAAAACTGCAAAATAATGTACTTTGGGAACAAAATATTCCTGCTATAATTGCGTGCTTGTTAAACAAAGGGTAACTGAGATGCTGACGTAATGTGGCTGTGAATAAGGCAAATGTAGTATGTGCAAACAGTGGGTAATGGAAGAGATAAGAGCGTGTAAACGTTATTGTCCAAGGCACTAGTAAAATTTCCTAGATATATAATCAGAGTAGCTCATATAGAGGAGTTCAAGCCAGAACAGGTGCAGAGAATGAATGGGGAGCCTGGTCTGGAGAGCACCTGCTGAGTCTGGCTTATTTAGTTTACCAGAAAGTCAAGAGTTGCTGTGATTGATGTCTTGGAGTGCACCAGAAGTAAATGACTCTTCCCCTTCTTTGATATTTAAGCATAAGGGCAGTATTGGTCCAGGACCAAGTAAACAGGCCATTAATAAATTTAGATGGAAACCAGAGGAAGGTTGCTGACTATCTGAGCAGGGAGACTTTTCTGTTCCCTCTGCTCCTGGAAGGGAGTGCTAGATCCTAGCAGGTGTTATGGGTAGAGTTTTGCCTCCTTCCATGTTCCTTGCTTCAAATTTCCTCTGTTCCTTAAGAAAGCAGGTTTACTCTAGTGAAAAGCAGGAGAGTTTAATGCTTCTGACATTGTTACTAGCTTTGCCAGTGAGCTGTTTTAGGAAAAAGAGCGAGCATATCAGGTAGTCACCACCTCTCCGTTGCTATCTACAGAGGACCTTGTGTAACGTATGGGAGGTGTAGCAGGGATGTGTGAGAAAACTGGTATCCATTTCTTTGGAAACACTTCAAAACAGAATGTACGTAAGGTCGGTCCTTGGTGTTTGAATTTTGAGACACAAGTGGGCTAACAAAATATAAATTGTGCTGCTCCTCATTCCATTGATCTGTCAGTGACTTTGCAGTTTTTGCTTGTGGCAGAATACTTCTGGTGCTTTAGCTGTAGGGTGATCAGTTTAGAAAGTGGTGGAAATGCATATCTCTGCCTAATGGATGCTAGTGCTAATAAACTTGAAGCTCATGTTAGTCATTTTGTTTCTTAGAACTCTGGGTTCTGATGAAAGCTGGTCAGAAGCTTTTGACCAGATGAGATGACTGACTTGATAAGGCATTTTGTAGGCACATAACGCTTTTCACATAGATCTTGCATAATGTATGGAATTTCTATTCAAAACAGAGGAGCCATATTCACAGGTGTAAATCCTCGAGCAATTAAAGGCAACTACATGGAACTGGTCTTTCACAGAAACTCCCAATAGCGTGTGAATAAATGTTGAAATGGTCTGGTTTCTTCTTGAACAAAGTATGTATTTTTGAGCTTCCCATCTGGCTTACAAGGCATTTGCTGAATAATTTGTGTCAATGTGGCTTTCATGTATTGATCTAAAAATACAAGTGCTAACAACATTTGTACTGTCAAGCCCTCTGTAGCTGCTTGCTCTTATACTGCAGTGAATGGAATTCAGAGCAGCAATCGTTTGGCGTTTGAGAATGGCTTTGGCACTATCACTTGGGAAGTAATGATTTTTCAAATGACCTTATAGCTGCACTCAGCAAAGCAAACTGAAAAAACTGCAGATCTGGAGAAGTCCCATAAACAGTGGATAGTTTTGACTACTCAGTTGGATATTACAGGTTATGTAGACTTTTGAAATAAGTGAGGTGTCTATATAGGGGAGAAAAAATTATGCTTCTGCTTTTCAGACATGTATCATGTGATGTTGAAATACGTGTGCTTTCCCAATGCAGTCACTTCTGTTTGGAAAAGTAGTTTTAAAAGTGGCCTGTTAATTTGCAAACATTTATTTTGGACTAGTATTTGATTACTGCAAGGAGAGTTAAAAATGTGTAATAATTTTTTAAAGCATCTCATCTGAGAGAATTTTCTGTCTTCCTTTTCTTCAGACTTTAAAAGGCATATGGTTGTTGATAGCCACAGGTTGTGTGCATGATAAAGATGGCACAGCTGTAACATACTCTGCTCATTGAAGGAGGCAAATTGGTTTGACTTGAGTTCATTTGCAATAAGTGGGATCTTTACTTACTGCTTTTATATAACAAACCCTTGCAATTAGTGCATATGAATTTGGGCACATAATGTGAATAGCGCTAGTACTTGAAAGTAATCCTAATTCTTGAACTTCTCTTCATAGTGATTGGATCGAGGGACTGAAGTAGCCTCATGGATAGTAAAATGTGAATTTTTAAAACTTACACCGTTTTTTGTTAGCAGTAATTGCAGTATATGCAAGTGTCATTTGGGGGGGGGGTGGCATTTTGCAATATCTAATAACATGTTTGTGTCAACTGCTTTGCTTGTTTTCACATATGTACTGTCTCATGTGGAAGCCAAACCTGTGTTTGTTAATGTCGCAGTAGCTGAATATCCAGGTGTCATTTGCAAAATGTAGGGGTTCTAAGTGACCACTGGCATTAAAGAATATTCCCTGTAAATGAAATACATAACTCCCTGTCTTCAGGTTATTTTAACAGGTTAGTTCTTCACTCAAAAAGACAAGACATGGAAATTCCTAATATTAAATAAAAAAATTTTAAAAAGTGCACACACCCCCACAAACCTGCTGTTCCTTTCTCTCTGTCCCCGAACACAGTCATCTTCTGCATAAGTAAATTCTGGAATGCTGGTGACTTTTGAATGGAGAGAAACACATTTCTTGTATCCTTTTCAGAGGCGAAGTTTATACAGCATTTAACCATAAACTTCCAGCTATAAATCGGTAACAAACTTTCAGCAGCTTCTTTTTGGAAGAGAGATACTTGTACTTGATAAAGCAAATACATGAGACTCTTAAACTTTGTAGAGGTAATTTCCATCCTGAGAATTGAACCTTAGGGTTTAAAGTGTTGGACCGTGCCTCTGCAGCTTTTCTCAGGAACCGTCAGCAGTACTGTGTGTACAACTAATCAAAATGCCAGTTTGTTCTTCTGCCCCAAGGATGGAGAAAGAAAAAAAGATGCTTTCTTTGACAATTTTTCCCTCTGTCCCAGAATATATGTAAATTATCCTATTTACTATAAATTTCTATTATTACCTAGCCATAGTTGTGTACAGAATATTGTACAGTGATTGGCATTTCCAAAATTCTCAGACCAAAATCTAGACAGACTGAAGAAGTCTGTTTCTTTTATCATCTTTTAATTTTTTTTTATTTTTTTTTTTAAAAATGAGGTTCCTGATCTCAGCTGCTGCTTTGGTCATAATGGACATAGAACTCAAAACCATTTTAATGTTTGCATTCCTCAAATCATAACTATATCGTCAGTGCGTGACTGCATCAGAGCAAGGTTAACATAATGTGTTTTGGGATTCTTCTTACAGTGATGCTACAGCCTTTTGACTATGACCCTAATGAGAAAAGTAAACACAAGTTTATGGTTCAGTCTATGTTTGCTCCAGCTGATACTTCAGATATGGAAGCAGTAGTAAGTATTGAAATTAATTAAAATTGTTTTCTTTCTAAGTGTGTAATTTCATAAGACCTTTTACTGTGTTGCTTAAGGGCTGTTGTCAAACCACACTGAAAGTTTTGCCAGATTTCTATCTCTGTGCACGGCAAGGTTTTTTTCTATTTATTTTGAGCCCCAGGAATCTTGCAGTGAAAGACACAGCGGAGAAGACTTGGTATCTGTGGTTGCTTCCTTAGGACACTGCTGTCAGTAATGGGATACCAAGCCATGAAACCAATGTTAAGTAGTTGTAATTTTTTTCATTAGATCATTTTTTCAAAAGGCCAACTTGAACTATGTATTCTAATAATACACAGAATATATTCTAACTCTGTGGCATATTTTGTATTTTATGCCTCTACTCTGTCTTGAGTCTTCCTTTGAGCAGCTTTTTTCCCCGGCAGGAGCCGGGAGGATGGTTTACAAGTATTGTATTTTTCTTTACCCCTACCTATGTCTGTTGTGGCTTAGGTAAATGAAAGGCCCTCATAGGTCTTGTCCTGTGGGTTATAAATGAGAGTAACAGGAGCATGTAGGTGCTGAAGTGAAGAAGGACAAAAGACATAGAAATAAGATACCAGGCTACATTAAGACAACTTGGAAAGGAACGAACCAGTGTGTCAACTGGTGGCTTTCCTGTAACAGCAAGATTTGCTGCTGCAAGAAGGCACAAGGAAGCTTTCTCTGGTCTAGCTTTTGTTAGCTTCAGAGAATACTCAGTAGCTATTGAGGACACAATAAAAAAAAGAAAAAATGACCATTACTCTAACATGTGGGGCTTGCATGTGTTTGTATGTATGTATATTACTTAAAAACAAAAAAACGAACCCCAAAAAACCTCAGAATACATATCATGGCTTTTTTACAGTAGTCTTTACACTATGTATCTTCTTCTGAATAGCTTTTTAAAGGTGCATCACTCTGCAGAGTTGAGAATTTCCCTTCTGAAAAAGATTTATGGAACTGTATTTGTTTAATGGCCTCAAAATAAGATCCAGTGGGAGAAACAGCAAAAGTAGTAAAATGTCTGCATCACTAGAAAGATAAGCCAGTCTGCCTTTCTTTCTAACTCTTTAATTTTTATGAGTTACTTTATACTATGAAAAATGTTATTCTGCGAGCAAAGAATGTTTTTTAGGACCTAGGTGGCCCTTCCAGTTTTCCAGAGCTGTCCAGACCAATACAATTTATTTTCCTATAACACTTGATCAGTTCTCAGATTTGTTACCACTCTCCAAATCTCTTCCTATTCTGGATAAACAGGTGAGACAAATTACTGGAGTACTATAAAGCTTTCAGCACTTCACACACAGCCAGTGAGCTTGAAATAGAATTCTGACTTCAGCCACAGAAGAGCTGAAGTACAATTCAGCTATTTAGGATGAGTCAAATACTTCTTCAGGTTGCAGAGAGGTCACCCATAACTTGACACCTACTTGAGATCTGCTGAGCAACAGCATGCTACCAGAAGTGCGGTCAAAGTGAAGAGAAGCATGTGAGAACTCTGGCACATAAACGTGGACACTTCTTGCTGTATATCACTACTATGAATCAATCTTTTCAGTGCAGGATTACAGCTGATACCAAGCAAAGATTTGTAACTGTTAATCCCTATTAAAAATATTGGAAGGAAGCTTTATTATGGTAGACTCCCTAGTTGAAGGGGAGAAGGATGAGAGAGGGGAAGTTAGCCCTTTCAATACGTAGCACATCTGTTATTGTTTAGAGATTGATGCTGAAAATAAGGAGGTGGAAAATGGGGGGTGGAGGGGGAAGAACAGTCCTATAATTCATACCAGTCAGGAAGAAAACCTGCTGTGAAATTTGAAAAGCTTGACTAGGAACTCCGTTGAACAAACACTTCAGAACTAACATTGTTACTAATTTGGGTTTTTGTTATCTTTCCCTTCCTTTGAATGCACCCCTCCAGGGTGTTTGGTTTGGTGGTTTTTGTTTGTTTTGTTTTGTTTTTTAAACAGGACCATGGCTCCCCCTATCTATGCTAATTACTCTTACACAGTTCCCAGTTCTTTCATAAAATACCCCTGTAAGTTTCAGAAGATTTAGAATTATTTCCTTTATAGTATCTGGTCTTTCTGTACAATACCACTCAGTTATATATTTGGTTTCATTTTTTGTCATGTATATGGTTAATGGTAACATGATAAACACTTGTGGGATTTTTCCTGAGTAAGATGATGTGATTTGTTTACATAATACAATGCATTTGCCATCTGCCTTAGTGTACTAATACGTTTAATAGTAAATTAATGTTAAATTATTCCAGTGGAAAGAAGCAAAACCGGAAGAACTCATGGATTCGAAACTTAGGTGTGTGTTTGAGCTACCAGCAGAAAATGATAAGCCTGTGAGTATTTTCAGATGCATATTGAGTGTTTTAACTTAATACCACAGTAAATCATGTAAGATGGCATGTTTATGCAGACAGCTATATAAGCAAAAGACAGAATCCTTTGTTTCACTGTCTGGATGGCATCGGCCTTTGAAAACACAGAACTAATTAAAATCTTAGTAATGCTTAATGTAACTAGCAGCTAATTTGAACAACGTTAAGTGCAGCACAAATACAAAGAAATCTTTGAGTTAATCTGTTTTCATTGAGTGAAAGATCACATAGGATAAGGAATATTTCAAAAAAAATTTTGAAATATGCTGATTGATGGTCATAATTACTTCAGCATAAACTCTAAGCTTTATAACGATCAGCAATATAAATTTGCCTGTCCAGCACTCCCCTTTGCTTCCTTGATACAACACTGATTTTAGCAAATAAATTGGTAGGAAACTAGTAAAACTAGTAAGGAAGACACAAATGCACTTAGGGATTATACTGCGATTAGCAGCTATAATGTTGTAGGATCCTTTTTTATTAGGATCATAAAAGCACTGATTAATTTCTAATGGAAGTATGTAGTATCAAATGTGGAACTGATAACGGATTGAATAAACTGAAAAATGTTTCCTAGTATGCAGGTACAGAAAGCACAAGTGTTCTACCTCACACTGGACAGCTTGTAATTACTGTTATGTATTGTTACAGTGTCACTATTGTCTTGCTATGTCTCCTCTACCCGCTTCAAACAGCGACCGTTGCTCTAAAAGTAGGTGCTTTTGTTTTAGAGCAGAGTACTTGCTGTGTTTCCAGTTTTGAGGTGTGATGAGAGGAAGGAAAAAATCTGAGTTAAATGAAACTTAACAGCTATTCTGTTTAGTTGTAATTTTTTCTACAGTCCCTAAAATTCATTAGGGCAAAACAGAGCACAAGTAGTAACAAGATCCTGTTACTTTAGTCATATAAAGAAAATCTTCATGTTAAGCAGACTTTGGTGGCAGTCTGGGTGGGGAGAGTGGTTTTGGTTTTTTATGAGAGCCAGGCCCTTTGCATTCTGAAGCGCAGAACGTGGAGAGGATCCAACAAGCAAGGAGAGTTTGGAGGTCTGCAGGTTGTTTCCTAATGTGGGCTGCAAGTTCCTCCATTGGCGCAGAAATGCAGAAAGATGGAGAGGTGGTAGCCAGCTGTGTGGAGTGATGAGAGAGGGGGCTGCAGCGGAGCAGTTGGGTCATTCCTAGCAGTACCCTGGTTCCTGGAGCATCTGTGTGTGTTGTGCTCGGGGAGGGAAAAGGGAGGAGAGCACTAATACTCCGTAAGCAGACTGTGAGCAAATAAGTTCCATTCATATTGTGGGACAGGGTCTAAGGATATATGCAGGGACTGAAAAGCCGAGGTCATTCTGTCTGCACTTATTGCTGATCTGGTGTTTTCTGTGAAAGAGGAAGGGGAAGTACAGGTTACAGGAAGAAAAATGTTTTATTTCTTTTGATACAGGCACGTTTCAGGTGCGCACAGACAATTTTACCTGATTCTCCTCCTAAACATCAGGTTTGTGGTGTGGTGTTAATAACTAACCGGAAATCACTTTATCCTTTTTTAACAGCATGACATAGAAATAAATAAAATTGTATCCACAACTGCAACAAAGACAGATTCCTCTGTAATGTCTAAATCAATAAGTTCTTCTTTGGATGACACTGAAGTTAAGAAAGTAATGGAAGACTATAAGAGGCTTCAAGTAGAAGTTCAGAGGTTACGGGAGGAGAATAAACAGTTTAAGGTAAAGATACTTTTTTTTTTTTTCAGATTTGCCCCTTTCCTGAAAAAGAAGCTTCCAACTTAAAAGTTTGGTTACCTGACCTTGGGACAATATTTTAATACTGTCTGTAAATTAAAAGATGATTTAGGTTTCTCTCTGTAAACTGAGAAAAAGTGTTGAAATAAATGCTTCCTTTGAAAGGAGTGTACAAGTCATGGAGTCAGAGAAACTGATTGGATAGCAATGCAAAGTAATGAAATCCTTCTCTTTTTTTCTTTTCCCACCTGATTTTTCTCAGTCTGAATTAAGCATTCAGTGTTGTATTTGGCTGTGTTCTCTCAAACTGATGGGAGCTTGAGGGCAGTGTTGTGCAAACACTGAGTATTTTAGTAATTGCATCTATAATATGCATTTGAAATGACCAAAGTAAGACATTAATAGGAAATACGCTTCCTGTCATATCCAGCACATCACTGTGAAATCAAGTAATTGAGAGACTTTTATAACCATGCTGAAAAACTCCCTTACAGTAGTTTCATTTGTTGCAAATACCTAGTTTCATAGATAACCGGACCAATGAAAATTTGAAATTTGTGACTGTTGGAGCCCAACAAAAGGAACTCTATTCTGTCATCTCTGATGCTGCTTGGCTGCCTGATGATGAAGAAATTCTTTAAACATTTGTAAACCAGTTTTGTTTTGCACACAGAAATTATATATGGATATAGCTGAGACACAACTGTAACTTCTCCCAGTGTTCTCGTTTTGCCAGTGTCTCACAATACTTTAAGTACTACATGATTTTATTTGAATTTTTTGCAAATCAGTCTTGAATAAACACTTTACAGGAGATACCTAGAATTGAGCTCATGTCTTACAGTAACATCTTAAAATGATGAGCTGTTTGTTCCCTTTGTGGAGTGTTAAACACCTGTAAAACATCAGAAATCAATGTTAGATTACTGCCAGCCACCAGGTGCTGTCAGTGTCAGGCTAGAATCACTGTCAAAAGGAAGTTAACACATTTTCTTTTTAAGTATTTTGTTTCTAGCAGTAAAATTACAATATAGGTAAACATAATTTTATTTTTTACAAAAGTCAATTGTCCATATCCAGACTTATAGTAGTAGTGAGGTATCAGGTAGTCTGTGACTTTCAATAAATAAATAATGTTTTCCTCCAGAACCTTAGGTCCCCCTTTAAATTCAAAAGTGAGAAACACTGACATACACTGAGCCTTTTGAATTTCACTTATCTAACAACTTTTATGGCTGCGGTAACTTTCAGTACAATTTTATTTCTTGAGTATTTTTTTATGTATAGACTGGAGGCTTTTGCTTTAGTATCTTATACTTCTGCAGTGTAATACTGCATCACAGAAAAAAAGCCTAACACTATTGCTTCAGCTTTATACAAGTTAGGTCACAAAAGGCTCACTTTACCACTTCCTAGAGTGCTCTGTGTGTGTGTGGAATGGAGTGTGCTAACGTACAGCTGTGCTGCACAACAGTTTAGATCAAGATGTGGGGAACATCATCTCCACTTGAAATGGTAATATCTGGTGCTACGATGTTGTTTTATCTGTTGTCTCATACATCGTTAAATCAAGAGAGCCATCAAACTCATACCAAGAGAGTATTGCGACTAGTTTCATGTGGAAATGTCAGCATTAGTATGATATGGGAAACAAATGCTGGTAAAATTTGCTTGTGACATCTGACTAGGGGAATGATGAGTATAATTGCCCTAAAGTTGTGTGTTTTTCACAACCTAGACCTGGTTGCTCAAAGCCTCATCCAGCCTGGCCTTGAAAACTTCCAGAAATAGAGCCGTAAATTAGCTTTTGCCTGTTTTATTATGCCCATCTAAAATAAATATGATAAGGGTGAATATTTAAAGCTTTTTTCAGTGGATATAATCAACATATCTTCCTTTAGGAAGAAGATGGACTGCGGATGAGGAAGACACCCCAGACAAACAACCCAATATCTGCTTCTGCAGCTGCTGTCAAGGACGAAGGGCTCAGCTCCAGACTACTTGCTTTGGTGGTTTTGTTCTTTGTCTTTGGTGTAATTATAGGAAAAATAGCCTTGTAGAGGCAGCATGCTGGAAATTGTAAATTGGTTTGATGGTTCTGCCATATCATTGGATTAAATTTATTCATAACAATGTTTAAAAAAAAATTAATGTATGACATCTCACAGGTCTTGCCTTTAAATTACCCCTGCACAAATACTATGTAACATAATCTAGAAAGTTTAAAATGTACAATGAGTGAATGAATGAATATTCTTCAGTGATGAAAGGGGGGAGAAAAATCATGATTTAACACTACAATGGAATATTGTATATGTCATTTTAAACATTCTTAGACCCTGCTACATGTTGCTGGATTACCTCTTTTAAAAAAAAAAAAAAGAAAAAAAAAAGGAAAAACAAAAAAACTATTCCTCCACTGCTGGAGCTGGCCCTATTGGATGTTTGGAGCTGGGTTAGGCAGGAGGTGTTGATAACTTCTGTAAAATACGTTAATCCACCATTCTGCTCATAAATTTAACAGTTTCTGTCAGTGTCTTCAACTCTGTGCAAGTTACCAATTTCTTGGCACTTAAATGAATAGTGAGAAGCTGAAAAGAATTGTATGTGGCAATGCTGAATGTGCTGGGCATCATTGAGGCATATATTGACTGGTATGACGCTCATTTGGAATAAAGGTCAATGCCTTGTTCTCATAAAGGGACCAAGCTACATTGCTGTTGGTTCATTTAGTTGAATTAAAGTGTTATTCAGAGATGTTTAATGCATATTTAACTTATTTAATGTATTTCATCTCATGTTTCCTTATTGTCACAAAATTGACTAATACTATATGGTATGAAAAGGCACCTGTTTAAAGCCAGTGACTAGAACTAAAAATTTGCTGCTGTAGTGATGCAAGATTCTTCTGCCTCCTGGTGTTTTGGGCACTACACAGTTGTTGGGAGTTTTGATTGTCTGAGCATTGGAGAAACAGTGGTCAGGAAACTGTTTTTGTATGTAAATAAGTCTATATAGGGGAAAAATATTAGTAGTAAACTAGTCCTATGCCGTAAAAGACCAATCCTGTTTGACTATGTAGCATCTTAAAAAAAGGAAAAAAAAAAAAAGAAAAATTAAATAAAGCCCCCAAATTAATGTTTCCTTTGTTACTTTTGTCATCTTCTAACAGTTTTAGAGGGGAGGAGGAAACAGCATTCTCTGTCAATTTAGTTTGTTTATGGCATAAGGAAAGTTGCAGCCTTGTTTCAGGATGAATTTTTTTTTTTCCCAGCCTAATTTTAAAATCAATCCAAACCACCCCATCATGAGCCTGATGTACCTAAGTGCTGTTGAATGTAACCATGCTGGCTGCTGAGGTACAAGGAAACTTCCCATTCTTCAGTTTAGCTGGATTCAGTAGTTAAGATGCTTGATAGCATATTGAAAGTAAGGTTAAAGTAGTTTTGTTTCTAAGCATACTTCTAGTACAAAATACATAAACTCAATGTGTTTTAACATGCTGAACTTCAGTAGATGAAATTGCTTTTGAGCACATAAATTCCCATGTATTCTTAGATGATCAGTCCAGAAACCATCTCAGTGACAGATATTTTTGTAACACCTTTCAGGATTAAGATACGTCTTTTAAAAGTGACTTCTTTCATTCCTTCATTATTCCTGTGATTTGTTGAGAAATCTGTTTGGGCTGCAGCGTGTCTACTATACTCATTGACCTTTATATTTGTTTCACTTGTGTCTCAAGGGTTTCATGCTTTACAAGTGCAAATAAGTGAAATTTTATGTGAGGTTTAATAAGAAAATATGAGGAAAAAATGTTAACTGGTGTGCTCAGCTTATGAACACAACTCTGGAAGTACTTCTAAAAGATTCAACAAAAATGAGCTGTATCTTTAGCATTTTAAAATGCTAGTGCCTTGTCTGCTTGGGATGGAAGCAACAAAGCAAAAAGTATGCCTGTAAAGGGCAGAGAAGATGGGAGATGAGCTAGAAAGCATGAAGCAGTGAGTTCAGTGTGACAAATTGGGCAGACCTGATCAAGAAGATGATAACTTTCTGGGCAGTAGAAGCTAATGAAAACTTTTACATGAAACATTTTAAAAGAATCTTTTCAGAAAGATGAGGTCGTAAGTGATGTTGCAAAACTAGTTTTCATGGCTTTGAAGAATGTATTTGAGAAAGCCTTTACTGAAGGAGACTGAGCTATGCCGTATTTTTTAAGAGGCTGTAAACATCTTGATCTCGCTAAAAATGTGTTATCAGAAGAGCTAAATTCCTAATTTGCTTAAACAAAAGCAAAACCAAAACTTTTTTCAAACGCCCTGAAGAACAGACTCAAAAAAGTTTGTTTTTAAAAAAAAAAATATCACTGTCTTTGCAGAGTAAAGGGGGAGGATCGAAGCTTTAAACTGGTCTCCTTTGAGTATGCCTGTAATAATGTTTCAGGCACATTTTACACATACTGTTAGCTACCACAGTTGACTTTGCTGGCTCAGGCAGCTCCCAGATGAAGGGGAAAGCCAGCAGAATGTCCTCATTCCAGTGTTCAGTAGTCACTTCTTCATGATCTGTGACAGCTTGGAACTTGAAGTCATTTGTGAGCACAGCCGTTCTGTTGTTTGCGCTCCAGGATTATAAAGAGGTCCCAGAAAAACACTCTCATGTTCTGCTAGATGCCTTACAAGTGCGTGATTAAAGAGACCAACACACAAAGGACCTTAGTTAAGGATCTGTTGATTACAGCTATAGCCTGTGGTTGGGGCTGACCCACACCTCCTAAACAAGACTCTTAAATTAACTGCTTATATTTTGGAACTTAACAGAATTCTGATGTCTTTCCTAATCATTTCTGACAACAGCCTGAACAGACAATAGCACTGAATTGTCTGGATAATGCTTTGCTTTTGCTGAGCCTAAAGGAAAACGACTGATCAGTGGAATCCTTATTACCTGTCTGACCGACCAGACCCTTTCATATGCAGTAGAAAGAAAACTAAGGATGTTTTTTCTTCCAAGGTTCTTAAAAGGCCAGTCCGTAGATACATTGCAAAAAATATATTGGATGGATGTTCTTAAGCCACCTGGATCTTTTGTAAGTTGTTCCTTACATGATGACACCAGAGCAAATGTTTTCGTTAAGTATTCATAGAAAGTGAATTATTCTGGAGGGCATTGTATATCTTAGGAAGTTGTGCATGAAACATATAGTTTCTAAATAAGATTATCGTCTGGTGTCCTCACACAACACCAGATATTAGAAAACCGTAATTGATACATGATAGTACAAATCAAGTTATTACTTAATCTAATTACTGTCCTTACTGTTCTTTAAAGATACCTACCTGCATATATGTTTACTGTTAATTTTTGTAAGAGCCAGTAGAGGCTGCTTAGGTAGTCTTCACTTTGTGGAGCTTTACAGTCCTGTTTGCACTCCAGGCAAATTTGGTATAAATAGGTATCTAAAATGTCTTGAAGCCTAGTACTAGGAAATGAATGGAAAATGGTTTCTACTATTTTCATGTAGTTATCCACATCCTAAAGCAAATATTCCAGGCACGAATGATCATAACTACTGCTCTGCATTGGCAGTTGGCAGCTGTGAGTGCACAACTATTAACAATTGCATATGCAAGCTAGGCACCCCGTTTCGAGTTACTGTTGAAAAGCCTTGGGAATCAAAGAGCAAGATAATACCATGTGTGTCATGTTGAGAGGCACTGATGTACCATAATGTAATTTTCTAAAAATACAGAATTGTAATAGCTTGATGGTGTATTCCATGTTACTTTTTCTTCTCCTGAAATGCTGTTAGTGGGATAAAGTTGGAACATCACTTTGAAAATCGCTAGAGTTTCTTCTCACCAATAAACTATAAAGGGTTTCTATTCGCTGCACATGTAAACTTGCAATTCTTATTATAATCTTGACTTAGCATATTTACATAGTGGTGTGCACATAAAAATGGATCGTTAATGTCTTAAGATACTTGATGTTGCAGTCGCCTAATGAAAGAAAACTCTTATGTCATCCCTTTTCTTTAGAAAATGTATATGACACTTTCATCTCTTAATTGCAACACTTCCTTAATTCTTGGGCATCATAGTGACTTAACTGCAGTAGTCTAACTTTTTGAAACGATACTTCTCTTGTTCTACGTGATGTCCTGAAATGCCATATCCTGAGTTCTGTTTTCTATATGAAGCAACTGAGAAAAAAAAAACACAACCAGAAATCCCTCTATTTGAAATTAAAGGACATGTAAAACAAGCACTCTGAACTTCATGTTTGTTGTGGCTGTGTTACAGCTGCAATAGTACTTCACAGCAGCACTAGAGCAGCGTGGGGTTGGACAGCCGCTTTTTCTTTGTTTGGAAATGGGTTAGCATCTATTTCTCAAATCCTCAAGTGAGCAAGTTGAGAAGGGACAGGTGGTACGAGTGAATTTCAGTGTATGTATTTGAGATTTATTTTTTTTTGAGTCAGAAACACTAATACAAAAAGAAGAAAGTAATCTGTACAGGAGTGAGACTAGTTTGATACCATATGTGGAAGTTACTATTCTTCGTCATCAGATACATGTCTACAAATTTAATTTACTTATAAGAAAATATTTATATAAACCAATGTTTAGGCATTTTAGCAAGAAAAGCAAGTACTGAGCAAGGCTGCTTGCTTATATTGTGAAACCTCACTGTTCGCTAGATACACTTGATGCAAAGATGACAATGGGATATAAATCATCTGTTAGATAAATAGTGGGATTTATTGTTCAAGCAGGGCAATGCTGATCCTTTGACCATGTCCAATTAAGATTTCTTTATATTATGCTGACAGCTTCATGTATACAGAATCATTTTGTCTAACGGGTGTCAGTGCAAAAGTGACATTACTTATTGTGCTGTTACTGACTTTTATTTTGATTAGCTGCAGGGGACAAAGTAATTGTGTGTTTCCACTACTTAAATCTGCTTAACTATAAAATTTGTTTGTTTTATTAATGGATTGATTTTTTTTACTGGATAAATGTAGATTATTTTTAAAAGTAACACAAGTAAGAGCCAGCCAGAAATCTCTTACATGTAATACTCTAATAAGCATGCACATGCACACTTCCAGAATGACTACATGCCTCTCATTTATTCCACCATTTCCTGTGGCTCCCTTTCCTTTTACAGAACTGCTTTCATACTTGTACTTTGAGGAGTAAAACTTTGAAAACTTCACTGAACTTCCATGTAGATCTTTTTTTCCTCCCAGTCCAGGCCTGAGTTTGTCCTGAAGCTTCTGTGCGAGTGAAAACTACAAAAAGGAACTCTTGAGTGTACGAGTACAGAAACAATGCTGCTTCTCCTTGAAGCAAGCTTGAACTTTGGATCTTTTCTGCTATGATCTGTCATTGGAAAATGGCCTTTTCCAGATGGCAAAACAAAAGAAGTTAAGAAAACAAATGAATTAAGAAGAACTAATTGAAGCCACGTATTAGAAGTTGACATTATACATCTGGCATTTCTGTTTATGTTTCTGCATTGGTACATTTCATTCTTATTAAATAAGTTCCTAATTTTGTGATTTTTTTTTTTTTCCCAAGATTTCGAAGTGCCTATGAAGAACTGAAGAACAGCCCGTAGTAAAGTATTGTTCCCAGTTTAGCTGTACTTCATTTTTTTAATCAAATCTTTTTCTTCAGTGGATAAACTCACAAGATTAGAAAAGCCTCTTGAAGTCCCTCATGTTTGAGTTGGCAAAATTCCCACACATAATTATCCACATGCAACTACTTTTAAAAGCCCTTTATTACAGCTGTACAAAGTCAAGCACTCAGAAGTTAGGAAATGGCAAAACCCAGTTTGCCTGTGTGCTCTTAGTTTGGCCGCTTTTTGTGGGTACGTTGCAGTATCTGCTCAAGGCCTCAGTACCGGCTCAGAAAGTGAGCTGAGGCTGCCCAGGTGTCTAAAGCCACCCAACTTTGTGTGCCTGATCTTAAGTTCTCTTAAGATATGTATAACTAGGTTTTTAAAAGTTGAACTTAAAAAATGGCATCATGGGTGTAACCCGTGTGTGTGTCGGGACTGAATCCTTTATGTTCTGCGTATGGATACCCGTTCTTGACCTAAGCATCCAATGTAGTGGTGAGTAACTTTGAGCTGAAGCAGAAATTTCTGTTTTCACATTTCACTGGGAGGCCACACAGAAGTGTGATCAGAGCCAGGAATTTTTGCTTCAGTTCTGAGCCCAAAAGAGCATTTCTGTGAAGGCTGCAGATTCTCCTGCCCAATTTCTTTTCTGATCTCTTCTGCCTGAGCTGTCAAATCTCACTCCATTCCCCCTCTCAGCCCTTTGGTTCAATCCGTCATTGTTTGTTCACTGCTCCTTGGCAAAGAAACCAATGTTCAGATGAGCATCTTTAAATGGCTTTTCTCCTCTGCTGCTTATGTATTTTCCATCTCAGTCTCTCTTCCCATCGCCCTTCCTGCTCTGCCTGTCCTGGCCTTGGGGCCCACGGGAGCACTCCCTGGACGTGCCCCACTGCTCCTTTTCCCATCTGGGTAACCGCTCACCTTCCCGCTTCCTCTTTGATCAGATTTGTTCCTTCTTCCTCTTCACCCTGTGTAGAGTTTGAGGAAATGAGTCTTTGTCAACCATCTCCTTTGTGTCTCCAGCTTTTTTCTGCTGCTTCAATGCAGCATACTTATTTATAGTAAACGGCGTGCTTTTATATTCAGTGTGGATTGTTTATCAAATGAAGCACCAGCTCAATGCTGTTGACATATCCAAAAGTGTTTTAAAACTTTTTTGTGTGTTTTGTTTCATTTTAAGAATTGGCTGGGAAATGCAAAATAACATTCTAAGGTATTTTACACAGGCAGGGCATGAAGGTGGCTAATTGGAAAAGTAAGTTTCTGATAATTGAGCTGTGAAGAGGAGATCAGACCCATGACTGTGGGTGTCCAGCAAAGTCAGCTCATGCTTCGCATTTTCATGCCTGCTAAAGAAGCAGAAAATTGCAAAGGCAACTTGTCAGTGTAGCTTATGATATGAAAGAAGGTACGAAAGACTTTCATGCTCAGACTCGGTGCAGGAAGCTGCTAAGTGCACTCCGAGTGTTTGAAATTTTTTTTTCTTTTCCTCAGCTTTTTGGAGTGGTTAAAAAAGATTAAACTTTTGAAAAGTAGTATATAAGAAGTGAATAGGGAAGACTTTTCCAACTCTTGTGTGCCTGTTACCACTGACTTTGAAGTATTAACCTGCCAGTGCATCTGTTAGCTTGGTTTTTCTTCACAGGTATAATAAAAAGGTATATATTTATTTTACAGTCAAATCCAGTAGTCAGGACTGTTTGTTGTCTGTTTTGTAGACCTGCTTTTCTAACGCAGTGTTAGACATGAAATATGAAGTTACTTGGTTTTGTCTTGTTTATGTCAGATAAATGAATCACAGATCTAGAAGTTGGTGGTTGCCCTGGGATCCCAATTACATTCGAGCTAGGCATACAGCCATGCAAACTGCTAAAAAATGTCACAGGTGCTTCAGAAGGGCATAGCTGAGCAAATTTCATATCAAATCTGGTAGTGAAGAAAAAATTAGACAAAAAACTGAATTAGAATTGGCAGTTTTCTAAGAGAAAGCTATTAAATGGCCAAAAACCAAAGAATTTTGCAATCAAGAAGGGGGACAACTTTGTCTAACCATCCATCCTGTTTCAGTGATGAAATGAAGGAAAAAATTAGTTGTAAAGTAATACAAAACAAATACAAAAAAGGGAAGCAGACAGCAATCAACTCAAAATGAGAGTTATGTAGAAAATTAATAAGGAAAGCAATAGCCAAAGGAAAAGAAAAATGCATGGGTTGGAGCGCTTGGAGAAGGTGATGAAGAGCTGGAATTGAGAGGCAATCTTTGTGGTAGGATGAGGACCATGGCTAGATGCAGGTGATAAAACTGCTAGTGATGATGTACGAGAACTGGAAAGGTGATGTCATTCATTAGCAATGCTTACTATTAAAAATGAACATTTTTAAATTCAGTAGGTGTAGAAACCTTGTATCGGTCCTGCTAAGGGACAGGCTTGGGGCAGTCTCTGACCTGTGGACGGGAAGGATGGCAAACAGGACAGGACTGCCCGGGTGATGTGCTTGGCTAGCTTGCCGCCCCCCAGGGAAGGGATGGAAAAGGAGATGACTGTTAATGAAGGAGCGTGATGTAAGTCATTTCATTCTATCTTTGTTTTTCAGTTTTCTTTGGGATTAGCGTGAACCGAGTATATCTGGGCCCCTGCAGAGCTTGGTGTTTTCTGACAATCACACCTTTTAGAAGGTCCTTCACAGAAAACCGTAATGAAATGGGGATGCTCATAGAAGGGTTCTGTTGGGACCCAGTACGATTCAGTGGTTCCAGATCACTGGTGAAAATAGATAGAAAATCACTACTGATAAGATGTTAATGTGACAAAAATAGCCACACCCAGGACCAGAGTGGATAAGAGCTCCACATGTTCCCAGTTCAGTCCCAGGGTGAAAGACTAATGAATAAGAATGTGTTCTTGTTTTTAATTACTGTTAGCAGTAAGTGATTATACTTCTGTATGTCTCAGCTGTGAGTCTTGGGAATTTTGGATGCAATTTGGATATTTACATTTTAAAAGAGAAGCTGAGTAATTGGAATGGATGCAAAAAAAGATTCAAAAATTACCGGTGGAGTATGAAAATGCCTTAGAGAGGGCGAGAGAAAACTCAGTTGGCTCAGTTTGTCTACCAGAATTGAGAATGTCTTGATTACAGTGCACAAGTACCTTCACGGGGAGAAAATACCAAACACTGCAGTTTTCTGATCTTAGAAAGAGTAACACAACAAGAATCACTGACTGGCAATCGAAGCCAGGCAAATTCAAATTGGATAAAGGCAAAAAAGCAACAAATTCTTAAGAGAGAATAACTGTGTAATTTAGGAATGTTTCTCCAAAAAACTGTGAACAGAACAATAAAAGTTACGATATTTATGCAAATAGCTTTTTCATGGCTTTTTTTCTTTCAGAAGTATACTTAAAGGGGGGGAAACAGGACAAGGAGGCTCCCGATGAGGCTTTCATAGGGACGTTGAGTCAGCATAGCCCATCCGTCGCGCAGAGTTGTGGAGCTGCGTCTGAGCATCCAGTGCTGCTGGAGCCCAGTGGTGGTCACCACTTGCATAAGTTGCATAAGTAGGTGATGCTGTCTTACAGCTTTTTACACCATGTTAATCCAATCACCACCTTGAAAGGATCTGTGGTCTTGGAAGAGTTCTTACAGCACGCGGTATCTGAACGCTTGCTAAGTTTAATACATTTCCGTACTATATAAATGAAAAAAACAAGTATCTGCACACAAATGTCATTTTTGGGGGTAAATTTAGGGCAGGAATTGCCTTCCCCCTCCACCACCCACCCTCCAAAGCCAGCACAAGGCTGTTCCCTGTTCTGGCCACGGACATCTTTGGTTCTGCAGAAACATGCAGCGTTCCTGATTGGAGTCCCAGGAGCCCTTCCTCTAGGCTGCAGTGAGTGACTGCTCTCGCGTGGTGATGGGGAACAGGTCTGCCAAAGAAAAAGTTCTGCCGCCTGTATGTCGTACATGAGATGCAGCTGTGCTACCCGGGCCTCGCCATGATTCACAGCAGCTCAACAGTGACGTCCCCAAGGAAACACCACGTTCTCCAAGATGCACTTCCAGTTCTTCCAACATTTGCCCATGGATCTCCCACAGTAGCAGGCAACAAAACACAACAACCCTTGGAAACAGAGGGAGGTGTTTTGCCTGCTGGACTAACCCTGGAGAAGTCTCCTCCTCCTTTGTTTGTAGAGGGAACCGAAGGCAAGGTAGCCAACCTTGGCCTTTTTGTGTATCACCTTAAAAGTACAATTGTTTGCGAGCATGATTAATATTTGATCATGCCTGGAGCATGTGAACATGATGACAACATTTAAGTCACAACTGTATGCATTTAATAAGCATCTCATTTGAATTATTAGTTAATGTACAGATTCCCCAAAAGTACTTTTATGTTATGAACCTCATAATTTATCTGAGTACAAGCTGCAAATTCATAAATACAGCATTAAGAAGATAGCTATTGCATAGCTGGTTTAACAAAATATCCTGTGTGTTTAAGATATATAGGCTTATTTGGAGAGGCTTTAGCTACTGGGAGCAGGTCTTCTCCAAGTAAATTATATGCTTCTTAGCTGCAGCGGACAGGGAATATAATTTCTTAGTTTATGCTTCTTGTCAGTAGGAATCAGTTTGACCTGACTGTGCTGTTGGATTCGAGTATTTCCTCAGCCCGGTGTTCACTGGAGGCAGATTTATAAAACATCTTTACAGGAATGAGGCTGGAAGTGATACCTGGATTGAAAGGAGAGCTGGATTAACAACTGCTACTCCAGTACACTTACAAAAAAAGGAAACAGTGAAAACATGTGGCCTGAGAAGACGTGTAAGCGATCTTTTGCTTCGCTTGGTGCATGGTGAGCAGGAGCAGTGATGGCCTTTGCCTGCTGCACAATGCGTGCCGGGACATGGGGCCGTTGATGACGTACCAAAGCGCAGGGCAGCGCCGCGCTGGGGAAGTCAAACTAATGCAACACGGATCCAGTGTCTGCAGCTGGGTAATGCTGAAGGTTGGAGCAGTTGTGCACAGAAGCCTCTTCCACTTATTGTATCTTCTCTTATGACCGGGGTCAGGCATAAGAGTCTGTCAAGGTAATGCTCTGGGAGGGCTGCTTTTTGTACGTACTGAAGTGGAAGATTGTATGTTATGTCTTTGTGTGCATACATACACAGGAAAACTGGAGAAAATGTCTGTAAACTGAGAAAGGCATGATTAACTGTGCCCTTATCAAGAGCTCTTGCTGACTGTTTACCTATTGCTGACTGACTCTGCACGTTAAATTTGCAAGAACAGCAGCAAGGAGTATGATGGGAGGGAACTTAACCTCAAAGAAACTCAGCAGCCGACCCTTCAGATCTTTGAATTACATCTGAATCAAGCTCTTGATTAATTCTTAGCAATGGCAAAAGCTCAAAGCAGCACTTGTAATTGATGTCGCTTTTCCCTCCCTCATATTGCTAAATTATCTATTACAATGTGCAGCGTATCCATATCACTACATTAAATTTGTAGGCAAAGAAGAGGGGAGATTAGGCAATAAAGCCACAGGACAAACAGTGTGTAGTCAGGCCTATCTTTTTGGCTTTGTTTGGTGGTGTTGGGTGTTTTTAAAGAGTGTTTCCAAATCTGAGTAAAACTGATTCCTGATGTGCTCATTTGAAGGGTATGAAAATGATGCTAGCACCAAGACTATCTGAATTCTGTGCTGTACCTGAATAGATAACTAGTCCCATCTTAAAAACAGAAGTGCTATAAACAATAAAAAGGCCACAGGCAAAGGTTTCAGTGCTTCATTCCCATTAGCATCCTTTTTTCCCAAGTATTTTAGACTAATGTAGTTAGAGAATTCCTCTGACGCTCCAGCACACTGAATCAGAGGTGCCTGATAGGACGTGGGTCGCTTGGCTGGGCTGTCGGGACTGGATCCATCTGTGGGCCTTTCGCCAATGTACAGCAGGCTGCGGTCTTTCGTGTCTTGCTCCATTTTGAAAAGTTCGTACTCCGTGTGGGGCAGCTTGATGCCCAAAGCCAAACATCCATTTGTGGCTGTTATATCCTGCTCCACCCCCGCACTCCAGGAGCTTGCCAGCCCACAGCTTCCAGGTTCTGAGGAGTTCAGCATCATCACCGTCACCTGGTCCACTGGCATCACCCGAGCTTGCGTGACTTTAAAAGCCAGCTCTGTGCCACCTCTCACTTTGGAGGAGGGAATGCCTTGGGTGTAATGTCCAGATGCGTAGATGGTAAAAGTCGGCTGTCTGCAGAGTGGGTCGGAGTAGTGATAGTAATAACCTTCCCAGGTGTGGTTGTTACCGTGGAATATGAAGTACCGGGTGAGGAAAAGCACAGCAGGTCGGACCTCGCAGTGGGTGCTCACCCAGCTGCCACTGAGCTGCATCGGCAGCTGAGCTCTGACAGGTAGTATGGGTGGGTGGTGTTCATCAGCTCTGTATATAATCCCACAGGCTGGGCAAGGATGCACATGGTGCTGCAGAAGACAAAAAATAACATTTTTGTAAACTGATGGGCAAAAAGCCCTTTCAGAGTATTTTAAAAGCTGAAACCCCGCCTCTCCTGCACCAGGGTCTTCAACTGCAATGAACCTGGCCCGAGACATCCAAGCACATTAAGAGAGCTAAAGCGCTGCCTGGGCTCTTTGCCGTTCTGGTGCGCTGGGAAGGACAGAGGTGTGTGCCTGGAAGCTGTGCCCTGCCCTGCGCCGCCCGCCAAGGGTGGGCTGCAGGGAGGAGGACGGGGCAAGGGCAGAGCTGCTGTAGGGGCAGGGAGCGCTCCCTCGGGCCAGCCAGGTTGTTTCCCCACAAGTTTTCCACTGCAACCTGCTGTACACACCCATGTGTGAGGATGAGGGTGCTCGGAGGAGTCAGCTACACCACCGCATTTCTGCAACGATCCAGAAAAAACAATGCAGTCCTTCCGGCAATCGAAAAGGCTGGGAAACCTTAGCAGTGGGGAGGCTTCTGTGGCCGGGCTACACCACGCTGCCGGCAGCCTCTCCAGGACCACCACAGGCTCAGCACGTTCTGCTTCCCCCTCGCCCCCATCCTACGCGGCCGTACAGAGCCCCTGCCCGGGCTCCCGCGGCTGCAAGTGCAGGATGTGTCCGGGCAGCAGGTGAGGAGGCAGCAGCCTGCCGAGCTGCCAGAATGGACGCCGCCCCGAGAAGAAAAGGACCTAGTGTGAAACGAGGACCGGACCTTTGCTTCTTCGCCTGCGCTTTGTGCTGTGCTCGGAGTCAAACCAGCCCCGCAGCCCATCCGGTGCCAGGAGGGTTTTTGTGCAGCTTGAGGCTTTTCCTTATACTTCATATATCACAACTGATTTATTTTTAAATAACCAGGGTTTGAACGTTATGTTGTTTTCTAGAACACGAGCTAATCTTTACTGAACTGTTGTATGCAACAAGGTTAAATAACTCAGTAGTTAACTGTAGGGTAGGTAATTTACATGCAAGTTGATTGGAGTCAGCTGTAATTTAGTCATTTTCAGCTTGCTTTACTGCTACTGTCACGTTAATGAGTGCTGACAGTACACAGTACATTATGGCTAAATAATCCCAGAAATTGGCAAATATATATGCTCTCCTTAGACAGGAAATTCTTTGATAATGAAAGGTAATTTGGGAGAATGGGTTTCTTTAAAACAGATATAAATTTAAGGGAAAAATAGTGATATTTTCATAAAAAGGGTTAAAAAATAATTCCTAACATAGCTGTGTAACCCTCACTAGCACAAGCAAATGGATGTTAGTTCAGGAAATAAAATTATAAAAAAAAAAAAAAATCCTGTGCCCAATAAAATTATCACTATAGACATGGAGCCAAAAATCTTACTTGCTTAAACCTGTCGTGTGAAGTTATTTCTAATGTATGGCAGCTTCTAATTATCGCCAACTGGTGACATCATGTGCTGGTCCATTGGAGAGCTGTTAGCTGATTAATTACAGTGCTATGTTCAGAGAGTGAATTTCAGTATCTTTAGGTTTGGTTTTAAACTAACTTTTAAAAGTGTTTATGTTTACCATCTGGTTTTGCTCATATATATGGTTTTGGCCCACGATAACACAAGTTTAACCAATTTGAGAATGTTACTTTCAAGGGGGAGAGGGGTGTTGCTCTGTGTTTTTCAGAGTTCAGTTACTATAGTTTGGAGTGTGGGGAAGAGTTGCCCCCCAATTTTTTTTTTTTT